>JAJJWX010003537.1:0-315000 GCA_023529315.1 Papaver bracteatum
AAGGTGAGGATCAAGGTCCCTGTAGAATATGGTTGGAGACCTCCTAGATGTTCTCATTGTGCTTGTGTTTGGTCACACAAAGGATAAATGTGCTTTTTGCTGCAGCTTGCAGTTTCATTCTTGCTGCCATTGCCGCAGCTGCTAAATTGGCAACAAATGCACAAGCACAGGTGGAAAAAGATAAGAAGGCAGCTGAGAAAGAAAAATGGATGACAAAGAGTCTGAAGAGAAGTAGGGGGAAGTTCAATAATAAGAATATTGGGTCCATTGATGTAGATGTTGGCTCTTCTACCAGTGGTACTAATAAATTGAAGGAGGCTCCTATTGAAATGAACAATAAGTTTCAGCAGCTTTCTGATGCCGGTGGTGGTGAGAAGATGGATGTGGTTGATGGATATTCAAATATTGGTCCCAATGGTAATATGGTGATCAAAGAGGTTATCATGAATGGTGGAGAAGATTCTGGGAAGGATGCTCTTACTGCTTGTAGTGATGGTGTAGGATTTGTTCTCTCTCAGGTGGAAAGGATGGATGGGGGTCTGCAAGGAGATGAGCTTGGTGCTAGAGCTCATTTCTCTCAAAAGGTTTCAATGCAGGGGAAGACTGGTTTAGGAGTAAAGGGGGTTGACAAGAGAGTAACTAAGGTGAAGAAAGTCAACTCCTCAAATGGTTAAATGGAGGGAAAAGGGTTACTGGAGCTTTCTTGCATTAAGCTTATTAGTGCGCTTTTGGGTTATCTCTTGTGGTTTTCAGTTATGTGTTTGTTTACAGGGAGAGAAATTGGATTGTGGTTTTGGTTAGGTTGTTGCTTAACCAATAGGTTTTTTTTTTTGTTAGCTTGTTGAGAGTCTCTTGTAGAGTTGGTAGTTTTTTCTTCTTGCTTAACTGTTTCGATCCTTTTGCAGAGTACTTATTTTTTTGTTCGGAAAATGAATTCGTTGAAAAAAAGATCAAGAAACAGAAGGATCTGAAAACATCCAACCATTCCCCAAAACAAAACTATATCCTTAATTTGGTTGTATCGTTAGTCCGAAAATGACTCTTCTGTTCTAGCGGCTCCATTTTTGGTAACAAACTAGTCTCCATTCTAGATAGATGACTCTTCTGTTCTGTTAAAAGGGTGTTGAGTTCTTTAAAGTTAACGATGTAAGTAGGTAGAAATTTCGATTATGCGACTGTCAGTCAACCCCAGAGGCGAGTGCGGTTAGACACACCTAATAGTATACTGAGAAATGTAGTTCAAAATAATCCAACGACCTTTAACAGCTGTTCTACCATCGACATTGGTCCCTAGAAGTGAATCCAACTCAACAACCTTTGAACAGAACAGAAGAGTCATCTATCTAGAATGGAGACTAGTTTGTTATCTAAAATGGAGCCGCTAGAAAAATAACACTACTCAAGGTGCAAATGGCCCGATTTATAGCCTCCAATACAAAAAGAATTTCTGCCTCTATATATGTTCCCAAGATCAAATGGCCCGATTTATAGCCTCCAATATTAATGTTGTGATTTAGACTGGATTCAATTTGGTACTTGTGAACATAGAGAGGCTGCATTAATGGAGAGATATCGGACAAAAACTCGGTGATTAGTAATTTGATTATGGCGGAAAGAGAAGCAATTTTTATTTGGTCATGAATTTACCATTGCACTTTTATTTGGCGGTCGGCAAGAAGGCGAAATGATGATTTTGTTAGCGAATTCTTATCATCAAATAATGATCTCTGCTGGTTTAAAATCACACTGTCTGTACACCTAAAAATGGGTATGGAAATGTTGCATCCTCCTCCTCGGCTCTTCCCATGCATCAACTTGTTGCTTATCTATAATGACGACTGGAAAGATACAATGCAAAATCAAGATTCAAGACCCTCCCCCGCCTAAAGTTCGAAGTATTTGATTTTTGGCGGGTTTTTACCTTACAAGGATTGAGACTTGATAGATGTTATGTTTAAAATCTCAGTGTTCTACTTTTGCTTGATGCCAGCGATTTACAGAGTGTAGAATCTCCCCGTGACATGGAAATAAAAATTGCGGAGTATGATCTTCTTGACTGGCTTGGACGTGTTAAACTGATTGACTGCATACGCAATTTCAATGTACTCAACCCTTTTATTGGCCAGGTGATCACAGCATTTCCGATTAAAAACCCAGAACAGGGAAAAATCACGCAATTGAAAGAGAAAGCAAAGAATCCAAAACACTAGACTTCAATACGGCCTTCTTTATATGCATCACGACGCTGGGGACTGACTGTCTAGGTTTCCACCACCAGATCATTTGCTGAGGCAACAAAATATATTGTTAATTGTCAAAACAAGTAATAAAACTGAAATAATTTAGACACTCTCATTGTTCTTCACATTCACTGAAACATGAGTTACCCGCATCCTCCTCCTGATGAACGTCTTTAATATTTAATATCGCAGTGACATGGTAAACGAGACCACATATCTTTAATTTCTTCACAAGTAGCCCAAATTGAATCCTGTCTAAATCACAACATTATCAGATTTTCCAGAAAACATTACAAATAGTATTAGAATTGAAAATAAAGAGAGGGAGAGAGAAGGTGTACCTATTTTTGGTGTTGGTTGATACTTGTGTGGGTATTCATCGGATGGTCCCTTTTCAAATTTTCACAGTCATCTATGAAAAATTCCGTGAAAGAAGATGTCTGTAAATCTGGTATAGATGTCAACTTACTGCACCCTTCGATCAATACTTCCTTAAGGAAAGGGAAGTAATTATCAGGTGGCGGAGGTGCAGACCATTCTTCTAAATTTTCACAGAACATGATGAGCAACCAATTTAACGAAGGGAATAATGTTCTTGTTGTTATAGCAGCTGTCGCACAACCTTTGCTTTCTTCATCTTCTTCTTGCTGGTAGTAAAATTCCTTACCTAAACACTTGACTGAAGTCATTCCTCCTATATAGAGATAATGAAGACATGGGAGTTGACCCAGTCCTACTAATTTTGTACAACCCTTGCAGTCCACAATCTCCAATTCCACTAAATTAGGAAGACAAGAAGATGATCCCATCCACTTCGGAAGCTTTAAACCGGGGAAACCATGGATGAACAATTGCTCCAAATTAGGGTGAGGTTGGAGACCTTCCAACACCAAATCAGAATTATTAACAGCCACTTCTTCTTCTACTTGGAAATTCTTCCATTTTAGACACAAAATTCGAATGTCTTTCTTGTCTTTTAATTTTGCCTTCGCTGCCTCTATTTCACCACCTCTCACATTCTCTAGATTTACAATCACTAACTCCCGAAGGGAGTTTATATCTTCTAATTTTTTGATACTGGAGACGACTTCTTCTTTATTCACGATATAAGGATCTAATACTTTGAGATGAGTTAGCTTTTCAATACCTATAGGCATAATTACATTATCTGACTCTCCCAAGTAATCCAGACGTCTCAATTCCACCCAATTCGTAATGTCTCTTGGAAAATTACAAGCTGATAAGTTCACAGACTCTAATTTACAGATGTTGCTTGTCAAAGACTCGGGCAATTCTGCTATTGGAGTACCAAGCAAATCAAGTGACCTTAGTTGTGTCAGAGCTCCAAAGTTAATTAGGCGGCAGTGCTTTTAATTGAGCGCAAAACCTGAAGTCAAAATGCGTTAAATTATAGAGGAGAGAGATTGAATCGGGTAACTCTGAGATTTTTGTACGAGAAATACTAAGGGACGATAGACTCTGGAGATGCCCAATATTTTTGGGCAAGACAGTAATACCCTCACAACAATTGATATATAAAGTCTTCAAGCTGGCTAGCGTCGTAATGGAAGCAGGTAAAACTGTGGCGTCTGAATAAGAGAGATCTAGCTGTCGCAGATTAATTAAAGAACCAATTCCGTTGAGAATATTTTGAATATTTTTGGATCCATGAAGGCAGAGAGTTTGCAGATTGTAGAGTTGATTAATGGAAACGGCATGAACATCTTCAAGAATAGAAAAACTGAGGTCAAGGTACCTCATATGTTTAAACTTCAAAGTGGAAGATATAGTTTTCAGACTTCCAGGTTCCCAACCTAGCCGATGTATTACACGAAGACGCCTGTTACTTGGTGGATTCGGAAAAACAAAACCTTTGTCTTGGGAAAGTACTGTCCGCAATTTTGTTGCATTTTTTAATACATGATCAAATTCTTCTGGTGGCTTCCCTTCCATGATTAACCGTAGCCGACGAATTTGAGACACATCATTTTTCACTTCACTTGTCTTCAGAATCGTGACTTCATGGCTGTCAACGACGCTCAAGGCAAGATCATGTACAAGATCATGCATTTTGAACGATTTAATGTCAACCAAGTATAAATCGCTTTGCACATCTTGAAAGAAAGAGCTAGACAACAAACTAAGGAAGTAATCATTACCAACATCTTCGAGTGAGTTTTGATTTCCTCCATTAGATGGTGGATGAATGAATCCTTCGGCCATCCACAATCGAATCAATGTTTCTCTATCATATCTCCAATCTTTGGGAAATAAACCACAGTACGAGAAACATTGTTTCAAATGGGATGGTAAAGTATCGTAACTCAATTTCAATATCGGTATGATTCCCCCACTATGATTTTCTGGTGTTTCTAAGCTTTGGTTGTCTCTGATTGATAACCACTGCCTCTCATTGCTCTGTGAGTGCATAAGACAACCAAAAAAGTTTGCAGCAAGCGGCAGACCTCCACACTTTTTTGCTATTTGCTCTCCGATAATTCTCATATTTCTAGTGTCAGATGCCCCACCCGGAGAAAAAGCTTTGTTCTTGATAATAGACCAGCACTCCGCTTCGGATAATACATTTAGATTGTAAGGAGGAATTAAACCTTGAACCACCGATGCAACTTTTTGAGTGCGTGTAGTGATTATAATTTTGCTGCCAACAGAACCGCAGCACTCTAAGACACCCTTAAGTTTATTCCACTCCATGGGATCTTCATTCCATAAGTCATCTAAAACTAGCAAATATTTAGTTCCTTGTAATTTTTCTCTCAATTTTTTTACTAATACATCAATGTTTGCGAAATCTTCGCATCTAGAATCAGTGGCAGACTCCATAATGTTTTTTAAAATTTTAAACACATCAAAGTCGTCTGAAATACAAACCCACATTTTTTTGTTGAAGTATCTTTCTGCTGATTTATCATTGTAGATGGATTGTGCTAGACTAGTCTTCCCAAGTCCCGCCATACCCACTACGGATATGACAGAGACTTTTTCATGTATATTAGAATTTACAGAAGTAGATGGTAAAGATGATAACGAAGACATGCTCACCGTCGTTAACAACTTAACTATCTTTGATTTATCTGCATCTCTTCCTACAAAATTTGAAACATCTCCAAAGAATGAAGTAGTTAGCCTATTCTTATGTTGCTCATATCCACCACTGTTATTACTACTTGTAGCTTGAAACTGAAATCTTTCCATACTAGTTGCTATTTGATTTAACTGTTTATTGACGACTTTGATTCTATGAGCCATTCTAAAACGAAAGACAACTTGATTGGAAGATGAAAAGAAGGCTTTTACCTTACTTTTCTTATGAGAACGGCACATAGCTTCGTAAGAAAATTCATCCAGAACATCATCCGCATCATAAGAAACTTGTTTGAGCATTTTGAACCAAAGTGAAATCGCAACATCGTTCACCTGCTTGGTCTCTGCATCGGATGTTTTGGCCTCAATAACCTCCAATGTCTGTTTAAGCATTTTCAGGTCATCCTTGACACCCCAAGCAAGACTAATCTCATTTCCAAGTAGAGTAACCAGATATTTTAACATTTCAGATGCACCATTAATAAGAATACCCTCTCCTAACGCCATTATAAAAGGATATTTAACAGATTAAGAGATTGAGATTGATTTTTTGCTTTTTTGTTTTCCTGAGGAACAAAGTTACTATTTTACAGAAGAGAGACGCACATGAGTGCTACAAGATCGAGACTGGATTGGCTATATGATTAATGGGGAATAGCAAAGAGAGAATCAAATGCAGAAGCTTAAGAAAAGTGTTAGTGGATAAGAATGTGTTATTAGAGTCTGCGGTATCTATCTATTTGTAGAAGATTGAAAACATAATCAACAACTTAGTTCTGAAAGTTAATTAATTAATTGCATTTAGAAAAGGTTAATCAGGATTCTGTTAATAACTTAATAGAGTATTTGACAAGGGAGATTTAAGAGGAGGAATATTAATTATGATTGCTTTGAATTTGGAATAAAAGAAAAAGTAAAGTAAAAGTAAAAGATGGAATGGGATACCAAACCCAAGCACGGAGAAAGTGCTAATATGATTACTTTGAATTTGGAACATAAAAGTTAAAGATGGATACCAAGTCTGTGAACGAGGATTATTTTTCTTTTTTCTTTTCATTCAACTGTACTGAGTGTGTTTACGACGAATACAAATGCGGAAGTATTCTCTGAGTGTGCAGAGAAAATATGAAGAAGGATCAGATCACTTTGTAACTGGCGGCATCTTACTTTATCAACATCATGACCAGACAGTAAGCCCCATATTCCACAGCAGGAATAATTGTGTACGTTTGTTATTTATTCCTCTATTAAATCTCTTTTCACGATAAAAAAAAATAAGATAAGATTATTATTAATTAGTTTTGAGAAATTATATACTTTTGGTTGTCAACCTAGCGACAAGCTAGGAACCAACACCTTTTTGAATAGCGATACCTAATTTATGAAAAATAAAGCTAACAACACCATTACTAGCATCATTATTAACTAATCAGTTCTTCATACGCTTAAAAAACATAAAGTATCCTCAACTAGTTCTCCTAAGGTAGAGAAAGCTAAAACATAGTAAAATAAGATAAGATTGATGAAAAAGAACCCCACTATGAGAGAATTTGACAATCACTTCGGCTGGTCTAACAAATATTTCTTAAGATTGCCAAAAAGAAAAGTACTTTTTGGGGATAAAAATCATGAGTCGTGGGTAAAAATTAACAAGAAATTGAATAGTGAAAATAATGCAAAAATGGCGACGGACTCGATCTCAATTTTACTACTACGGCTAATGGTACTACTGTTCTTCTTCAGGTGCGGGGTGATGAAGATGTAATTTCTACGAGGAGTCTTCCTCGTATACGGCATCTTACTTTATCAAAAATAGGTTCGTTTGGAATTTTTGTTGAGCTCATGTCGTCATTCAAATGGTGGACTAACGACTTTCACCAAAAATCAACTTTCTATAATAGTATATGACATTCTTTATATAAAAACAGAGTTTTTTCGACCGAACGTTATAAGCCTGTATAGCTGTGCAGTTATAGTCTTCACTTGACTGACTCATCTGGCTAGTCTTCAGGAGATTTTGTAGCTGTATGCTTAACACCTCCCCTCAAGTTGTTCCTGAGTTGGAGAATGTGCAACTTGGAACGAAAAAGCTGAAACCTTGGGATAGACAAGCCCTTGGTGAATATATCAGCTAGCTGGTCTCTTGAGCTGATGAAACGAACTTGTAATTGTTGTATGAGAAAATTGGTGTTTCTCTTCAAATTCATAGTGTGAGATAGTCAAAATACCTCTTCAAATGGTTGCGTGAGATAGTAGAAATACCTCTTCAATTGGTAGTATTGTTTTGTGTCGGTTAACAGACACAAATGGTAATGGTATTACTATTAATTTGTTTTGGTACTGTTGTTGAAAGGTGTTTAAAATTGGTTGAAATTTGTTTAGAACTGGTTTTTAAGAATGATGATATGAATAAAGTAGGTGATGGAACTGGTGATATGGGTGAAAAACAAACAACTAAAGATGATATAGAGTTCAAAACTCTCTGAAGTATTATTTTTTTTTGAAGCATCTCTGAAGTATTTTGAAGCATCTCTGAAGTATATTATTCCTTTCTCACTGTTGATTTGATTGACTTCACAGCGGAAGAGTGAGAGGATCGAAACCTCCTGATACCAACTTAGAACATGATATTTGGTAGAATATCTTCCACACACAACTTGTGGAGATAGTACTGTTATTTATATGGAAGAGAAGAACTCTTATTGTTACAAAGTTGATAAACAGATAAACATATTCAAAACTCTAAACTACGAGATATTAGCTAACCAAAAGGAGCGAGTTATAAGCATGTATAACTGTGCAATTATAGTCTTCACTTGACTGACTCATCTGGCTAGTCTTCAGGAGATTTTGTAGCTGTATGCTTAACACCTCCCCACAAGTTGTACCTGAGTTGGAGAATGTGCAACTTGGAACGAAGAAGCTGAAACCTTGGGATAGACAAGCCCTTGGTGAATATATCAGCTAGCTGGTCTCTTGAGCTGATGAAACGAACTTTTAATTGTTGTATGAGAAAATTGGTGTTTCTCTTCAAATTCATAGTGTGAGATAGTCAAAATACCTCTTCAAATAGTTGCGTGAGATAGTAGAAATACCTCTTTAATTGGTAGTATTGATTTGTGTCGGTTAACAGACACAAATGGTAATGGTATTACTATTAATTTGTTTTGGTACTGTTGTTGAAAGGTGTTTAAAATTGGTTTAAATTTGTTTAGAACTGGTTTTTAAGAATGATGATATGAATAAAGTAGGTGATGGAACTGGTGATATGGGTGAAAAACAAACACCTAAAGATGATGTAGAGTTCAAAACTCTCTGAAGTATTTTTTTTTTGAAGCATCTCTGAAGTATTTTGAAGCATCTCTGAAGTATATTATTCCTTTCTCACTGTTGATTTGATTGAATTCACAGCGGAAGAGTGAGAGGATCGAACCCTCCTGATACCAACTTAGAACATGATATTTGGTAGAATATCTTCCACACACAACTTGTGGAGATAATACTGTTATTTATATGGAAGAGAAGAACTCTTATTGTTACAAAGTTGATAAACAGATAAACATATTCAAAACTCTAAACTACGAGATATTAGCTAACCAAAAGGAGCGAGTTATAAGCCTGTATAGTTGTGCAGTTATAGTCTTCACTTGACTGACTCATCTAGCTAGTCTTCAGGAGATTTTGTAGCTGTATGCTTAACACCTCCCCATAAGTTGTACCTGAGTTGGAGAATGTGCAACTTGGAACGAAGAAGCTGAAACCTTGGGATAGACAAGCCCTTGGTGAATATATCAGCTAGATGGTCTCTTGAGCTGATGAAACGAATTTGTAATTGTTGTATGAGAAAATTGGTGTTTCTCTTCAAATTCATAGTGTGAGATAGTCAAAATACCTCTTCAAATGGTTGCGTGAGATAGTAGAAATACCTCTTCAATTGGTAGTATTGTTTTGTGTCGGTTAACAGACACAAATGGTAATGGTATTACTATTAATTTGTTTTGGTACTGTTGTTGAAAGGTGTTTAAAATTGGTTGAAATTTGTTTAGAACTGGTTTTTAAGAATGATGATATGAATAAAGTAGGTGATGGAACTGGTGATATGGGTGAAAAACAAACAACTAAAGATGATATAGAGTTCAAAACTCTCTGAAGTATTTTTTTTTTGAAGCATCTCTGAAGTATTTTGAAGCATCTCTGAAGTATATTATTCCTTTCTCACTGTTGATTTGATTGACTTCACAGCGGAAGAGTGAGAGGATCGAAACCTCCTGATACCAACTTAGAACATGATATTTGGTAGAATATCTTCCACACAACTTGTGGAGATAGTACTGTTATTTATATGGAAGAGAAGAACTCTTATTGTTACAAAGTTGATAAACAGATAAACATATTCAAAACTCTAAACTACGAGATATTAGCTAACCAAAAGGAGCGAGTTATAAGCATGTATAACTGTGCAATTATAGTCTTCACTTGACTGACTCATCTGGCTAGTCTTCAGGAGATTTTGTAGCTGTATGCTTAACACCTCCCCACAAGTTGTACCTGAGTTGGAGAATGTGCAACTTGGAACGAAGAAGCTGAAACCTTGGGATAGACAAGCCCTTGGTGAATATATCAGCTAGCTGGTCTCTTGAGCTGATGAAACGAACTTTTAATTGTTGTATGAGAAAATTGGTGTTTCTCTTCAAATTCATAGTGTGAGATAGTCAAAATACCTCTTCAAATAGTTGCGTGAGATAGTAGAAATACCTCTTTAATTGGTAGTATTGATTTGTGTCGGTTAACAGACACAAATGGTAATGGTATTACTATTAATTTGTTTTGGTACTGTTGTTGAAAGGTGTTTAAAATTGGTTTAAATTTGTTTAGAACTGGTTTTTAAGAATGATGATATGAATAAAGTGGGTGATGGAACTGGTGATATGGGTGAAAAACAAACACCTAAAGATGATGTAGAGTTCAAAACTCTCTGAAGTATTTTTTTTTTGAAGCATCTCTGAAGTATTTTGAAGCATCTCTGAAGTATATTATTCCTTTCTCACTGTTGATTTGATTGAATTCACAGCGGAAGAGTGAGAGGATCGAACCCTCCTGATACCAACTTAGAACATGATATTTGGTAGAATATCTTCCACACACAACTTGTGGAGATAGTACTGTTATTTATATGGAAGAGAAGAACTCTTATTGTTACAAAGTTGATAAACAGATAAACATATTCAAAACTCTAAACTACGAGATATTAGCTAACCAAAAGGAGCGAGTTATAAGCCTGTATAGTTGTGCAGTTATAGTCTTCACTTGACTGACTCATCTGGCTAGTCTTCAGGAGATTTTGTAGCTGTATGCTTAACACCTCCCCATAAGTTGTACCTGAGTTGGAGAATGTGCAACTTGGAACGAAGAAGCTGAAACCTTGGGATAGACAAGCCCTTGGTGAATATATCAGCTAGCTGGTCTCTTGAGCTGATGAAACGAACTTGTAATTGTTGTATGAGAAAATTAGTGTTTCTCTTCAAATTCATAGTGTGAGATAGTCAAAATACCTCTTCAAATAGTTGCGTGAGATAGTAGAAATACCTCTTCAATTGGTAGTATTGTTTTGTGTCGGTTAACAGACACAAATGGTAATGGTATTACTATTAATTTGTTTTGGTACTGTTGTTTAAAGGTGTTTAAAATTGGTTTAAATTTGTTTAGAACTGGTTTTTAAGAATGATGATATGAATAAAGTAGGTGATGGAACTGGTGATATGGGTGAAAAACAAACAACTAACGATGATATAGAGTTCAAAACTCTCTGAAGTATTTTTTTTTTTGAAGCATCTCTGAAGTATTTTGAAGCATCTCTGAAGTATATTATTCCTTTCTCACTGTTGATTTGATTGACTTCACAGCGGAAGAGTGAGAGGATCGAAACCTCCTGATACCAACTTAGAACATGATATTTGGTAGAATATCTTCCACACACAACTTGTGGAGATAGTACTGTTATTTATATGGAAGAGAAGAACTCTTATTGTTACAAAGTTGATAAACAGATAAACATATTCAAAACTCTAAACTACGAGATATTAGCTAACCAAAAGGAGCGAGTTATAAGCCTGTATAACTGTGCAATTATAGTCTTCACTTGACTGACTCATCTGGCTAGTCTTCAGGAGATTTTGTAGATGTATGCTTAACAACTCCCCATAAGTTGTACCTGAGTTGGAGAATGTGCAACTTGGAACGAAGAAGCTGAAACCTTGGGATAGACAAGCCCTTGGTGAATATATCAGCTAGCTGGTCTCTTGAGCTGATGAAACGAACTTGTAATTGTTGTATGAGAAAATTGGTGTTTCTCTTCAAATTCATAGTGTGAGATAGTCAAAATACCTCTTCAAATAGTTGCGTGAGATAGTAGAAATACCTCTTCAATTGGTAGTATTGATTTGTGTCGGTTAACAGACACAAATGGTAATGGTATTACTATTAATTTGTTTTGGTACTGTTGTTGAAAGGTGTTTAAAATTAGTTGAAATTTGTTTAGAACTGGTTTTTAAGAATGATGATATGAATAAAGTGGGTGATGGAACTGGTGATATGGGTGAAAAACAAACACCTAAAGATGATGTAGAGTTCAAAACTCTCTGAAGTATTTTTTTTTTTGAAGCATCTCTGAAGTATTTTGAAGCATCTCTGAAGTATATTATTCCTTTCTCACTGTTGATTTGATTGACTTCACAGCGGAAGAGTGAGAGGATCGAACCCTCCTGATACCAACTTAGAACATGATATTTGGTAGAATATCTTCCACACACAACTTGTGGAGATAGTACTGTTATTTATATGGAAGAGAAGAACTCTTATTGTTACAAAGTTGATAAACAGATAAACATATTCAAAACTCTAAACTACGAGATATTAGCTAACCAAAAGGAGCGAGTTATAAGCCTGTATAGCTGTGCAGTTATAGTCTTCACTTGACTGACTCATCTGGCTAGTCTTCAGGAGATTTTGTAGCTGTATGCTTAACACTATAACAGTATATGACATTCTTTATATAAAAACAGAGTTTTTTCGACCGAACGTGGTTAATCGGAGCTTCTGGTTAATTCTGGCCCCACCACTTTAAATTTCGACCAATAAAATTTAAGGAGAATCTTTTAGGCCCGCAATATATATATTTCCGCCAATCACATTTAAGAAAATTTTTACCTAAAAGTTAAATCTCATAAAATAATATAACATTACCAAATATATATTATAGAAAAATCGTCTAAAATATTATTAATTCTAATCAAATTTAGCATTAAAATCCATAAATATATTGGAATAAATTCACATCAAAAAATGCATTGTTCATCATGATTTCATCACAAAACTAATATAATCGTAAAAAAAAAATTAAAAAATAATGTCCAATTACAGTTCTTATATTATTAAATGAATCCTAATTGTAATTCCAGATTACCGAAACTAAATTAATCCAAATTAAAATTTAGAATTACAACTCAAATAAAGTTTACAAAAATTAATCAAATTTTGATCAATCATTAAAATAAAAATTTAAAATTATGGAGTTGTATATGTTACCGCAGATCGATGTGTGCTTCCTCTTCTGAAAAAAAACTTAGTCATTAATAACCCACAGTAATCGATATACAAAATGGTTAGTAGAAAATCACGATAAATAATTGATATTAAGAAAGATTTGGAAAAGAAAAGAAAAGAAGTTTTATATGAAAATATTAATGAATTAGTAAAAAAGAAAACTCTCGATAAGTAAATATATGCTAGCCAAAAATAATAAAATTCTTGATATTCTTAGATCCTTGACCAATACTATTTTCAGCAATACTATTCTTAGATCCTTCTGCGAATGGTTCTTTTTGGCAGAAGAAGAAAACAAATGTCAATTGGTAAAACCCTAACCCTTTTGTTCTGCTCGGTTTTGTTCTCAGTTCTCCCTGCATGGATTCTTACATTTTGTTTTTATTTTCAACTTTTGATTTATATCGTTCAATTAATTAATCATTGTGTTTTAATTTTGCTGCCTTGAATCTTCCCGGACTCGCTTTTTTATTTCAAGTCCACCTTTTCCTTTTGTTTTTGTTTCATGGTCGTTGATAGTGTTTACAAAAGTTGACCAACATGACGAAGGAGGAAAGGTTAGAGCATGGAAGTTTACTTGTGGAATGGTACGGTGTAATCTCGATTCTACGCTTTTCTTTTTATTACTGATCTGTGATGTATCAGATTTTAGTGCTTCTTGACCACTTTTGGCTTATGGGTTATGGGGTGTAATTACTGCTGAAATATCCATATTTATGTTTTATGGATCAATGTCCCTACTATATAGTATGTTTTTAGTAACATTATTAGCAGTAGTAACTTCTGCCATCTCTGGAAATCACCACTTGCTGGACCAAGACGGAGAAAAAAGAGATGGACAGTTATCGTCTGGGCTGTTCACCTCAGCATTTGGATGCAATCGCCTGACTAGCACCTTCAATGAAGCGCATCGACCACCCCTGCCATCAACTAAATTCTTGTGGACTCTGTTGTGTCCATCAAAAGCACAACTTTTCTTGTGGAAAGCCCTGAATGGAGGCCTTCTGACCTTCGACTCCAACATCTCCCCCCGATGCAATTCTAATCCGAAGATCGCTGCTCTCGCTATGCTCCACAACTTTAATATTTTAGATTCATGGCATATCAATCCAAATGTAATTGGTGAATCTTCGGGTATCACGTACCTCGTGTAATAGCCTTTTAAGTTTTAATAGAATGCATGCTTCAAAAAAAAAAATATATAGTGAGAGCTCATTCTTTTTGGCTTTTGGTTTTGAACAGTCATTACATATTTTTCAACAATTTATGGAATCTTTATATTTCTCATTCTATGGGTCGTGAATTTGTTTATTTTGTGCAGGTCTGTTGATCGACTGCGAATGGTTGTTAAGTTCTCTATTAGGTTCTGCTGCCAGGTAAATTTTATTGGACCTTTGTCATTGGATTTGTCAGCAAGGGAATTGCTGAGTAAATTCTCCTTGAGCACAACTACGGTGTACCTTAGGGATCTATAAAATGGTCTCTGGTATTTTTGGCCAAATAATTTTTTTTGCAGAGTAAATTCGTCATGAGCAAGGGTACGGTGTACCTTAGGGATCTGTGGAATGGCCTATGGTATTTTTGGTGTAGGATTTTGTTTTTCCCTTTAGGGATATCTACAAAATCTATTTCTACCTCCATAGGCCAAGAGCCCTTGAGGATCCATTTAACTACTCATGTAAAAGTTCAGATACTCCCAAGTATTTGCAGGCCTAGATATATACTACATATATTTTTTTCTCATATGGATCAGTTTTGGATACTCCTAAGGTGTGAATATGATGAAATAAAGGTCATTTTATTTTTGAGTGTCATGCCTGAAATGCTCTGTTGAGTCTATCCGGATTGCAGATCGAAATCAGTTTCAATGAGTTAAACATTCCTGTTAGTGGAGAACAAAAATGTATTACAAATAAAATATCAAATATTTAAAACTCATTGATATTGATTCAACATCAAGTAATTAACAAAGAAAGAAATTGAAACATTTTTTCCCTAAACCAATAATAAGCCACTCATGAAGGACATATGCATTGAATCTATTTATTTTTTTTCGAAGAGGAAAATTTTATATTAAAACAAGAAGCCAAAACCAAAACAACTGTCCACAGGGAAGTCAAAGAGCAAAAACAACCAAAGCTACATCAAGGAAAGAAACACTAGAGACTATTAGGTATGCAGTGTTAGCTCCCAATTATGAATAATTTGACCGGTATCGGAAAACTTGAACGTAATCGTATCGCAACTCCAAAGGACCAACGATTGCTTAATCAGAACAATTACTTCTTCGACATCCTTAGGCCTCCCACCGAAAACCCTGTGATTCCTTTCATTCCACACATTCCAAATGATAGCATAGTGTAAGATATTCCAAACATTCCTACATTTTCCTGCCAAAATGTTGCTCTCCCAAGCTTCAAAAAGCTGTAAAACGTTACCAGGCAACGGCCACGAAAGTCTCATCGACTTAATGAAATAATCCCACAGCTGAAAAGTATAGGCACAGTGCAATAACAAGTGATCTGTCATCTCCATAGCATCGTTGCAGAGAGGGCAAGCAATGCTATCCAGTTCTACTCCCCTGTGCGTAAGAAAATCCCTCGTAGGGAGAGAGTTAAGAAAAACAGCCCAAAGAAGAAAGCTGACCTTTGATGGAATGTAATGTTTCCAAAGGAACTTTGAAAAGCCACAATCTGTGACAGCGCCAGCTAAAGATGCAAAGCATGTTCTGTTGCTATAGTTCACAGTAAAACCAACTTCATCATCTCCGTCCACCAGGATAGGGAAAGCACACATATCTCGCCGCAGAAGATCCCATTCCAATTGTTCGTTTGCATTTAGTTGATGCCTAAAGTTCCCGTGCCATTGTCCAATTGTTCATAGCATTGAATCTATTTTATCCAAGCAACAACCTGGTTTTTTTATGCGTTCCACCAAAATCATTTTGCATGGTTTATTTTCAAAGCGTGGTCATTAGTTTGTTGTGACTTGTGAGTGTGGTTAATGTTTGTTGTTTTCTTAAACCTTAGTGACATTAGTTTTATCCTATACACAAACTGTTTGAATTGTTAAATGACTGGTTTGTTGCAATATGATTTTTGTAAATAAGAGCAATTGATGAATGTAAAGACTTTGTATAATGAATTTTGCAGACGTACACCTGATCAATTTTCTCCTCTAGGTAATGAAAGACGCCACTATCCGTGAGCTCAATAGTAGAGATAACTTAGCACAAAAATAAAAATAAAAATCAAGAGTAGAGATAAGTAAGATCTGTTTGCTTAATGTTGGATTTAATGACAAAATGAAGCAAGTGTTATTCAAATCATTATTGCTTTATATAAATTTGCAAAGTGAGGCAAGGGTTCAAGGGCATACATAAGATAGCCTTATACAGTTATACTGTTGGGTGCCAGTAATAGTTAACTAACCTGACCTAGCAGAAACCACATTCTGGCATTTAAAGGTTCTTGCTTTTGAGATCCGTCGTTTTGACATCCGTATTTGTACTTCTACCAGCATGGACCCTTTGGTCATCCATCTTTTGGATTGACATCAATGCCTTTAGGCCAAGGATCTTCTATATTTACCGATCAAAAGAAGAAGAAAAAAAGGATCTTCTATATTTGAACTTCTTCAACAGTTCCCTTGGCCGTTCAATCTGGTAGTACCCATATAATGACATTTCAACTAGCATGGGCAACCCGGAAGTAAAATTATCAAGTTGTTGTGCGTGCCACTTCCTACATGACCGATCAATTCCATTGAAAACATGAAAAACCGAAAATCAAAAGCAGGTGTGTCCTAACTCCAGAGGAAGTAACATTACCACTAAAATGTTGAGTTCTGCTTGCTAACAAAGTAACAAAAGTTTTAATGAACAAGCAGTATGCACTGGAACCTATGTAAACATAACATCAAGTACCACTAAAGTGGTATGTATAAATCCATAAGTTAAAAGTGCTAGAAAGGGTCGAATTTAGCCGGGCGCGTCGAGCGCAGTTATCAACCTTCTCGGTATGGGTTTTGCCTAAAAGATAATCTAATATCTAGGGTACCCTAATATGTATAAGGTGCGTTCATAATTTCCTCTGATTTTTTTTTTTTTGATAGAAAAAGGGCCACTAAAACAATGAAAAGCGTGCAAGAACAAAATCTGAATTAAGTAGTACTAATTATGACTTGGTACTTACTTGAATTTCCTCATAATATTGTACTAGCTTCTTGGCCTCGAGTATTGTAAAGAAACTATCTATGGGGAACCTGATTTATAGATTGCGTCATAGCACAAGTTCCCAACTATGTATCCTAGATAGCGTTTATCCCTTATTTAGAGATAGCACCAGCGGCGTTGAATTTAGGAACAAGCTAATGTTTAAGTAGTATTGTCGTATGCATCGTTAAGCATCTACTCCCTCCGTACCACATATATAGACGGATAGTTAAAAAAAATTAGATTAAGATTTTTTTTTATTATTTCATAAATATCCATGACTTTTCATGTTTTACCCTTTGTTATATTCCCTATGTTAGAGACATAAACTCAATTGTGAGGATAACCAAGCAACATAGATAGGGATAAAATGGTTAAAAACCAACTTAAAATTGTCACTCCGCCTATCTAATGGTGTAAGGAAAATACAATATTCCGCCTATATAAGATAGGGAGGGAGTAAGTAGTATGCGTCATTAGATCCATAATTATTATTGGTAGTATTTATCATCATGAGAGGATAAAACATTCACTAAAATCCACATGAACCAAATGTCATTATAAATTTTAACTAATACAAATCCATTGGATTATCCGCACCCAATCCGTTCATCCTTGCATCCATTGGATGTTAGATTGGATGCGGATGTCAAATTTGAAATCCGAAGTGGATTGGATTGGATGCGGATGAGGTAAAAACCGGTCCATGCTCACCCCTAGCTAGAAGAAGCAACCATCTGAGAAAATTGTAATAATATAGTGTCCAATAATAGAATATATGCCTATGGAGTTCTCCAAAAGAAATATTCAAGGATTATTGTGAAAATCAAATCCTATTCCAATGGGACACTACAGCTTCCCTGTAATAGGCACCGTCTTTCTGTTTTGACGGCTTTTAAGGATTATCTTAATTCTGCGTACATATTCTAATTACTTTTTCACTTTCAATATATCCTTCTTTTTAAGTGTCCAAGCAGTTATGCGACCTTATGATGTATCTATATATATTACCAAGACAGGGATGATATGGATTACTATTTAAAATGGGATCATTAATTACCTTTACTCAATAAGAAACAATTATTGCAATATTGATGCTCGAAAGAACCGTATAGGTCAGCCAAATTTATTTTGCAGGAGTTTTAGTCAATAGGAGTTTATGATATTATTTGTTAGTTTCTTAATGATATTATTTTAAAAAATGAATCCCAATACTTCATATAAGAGAAATGGGCCCGTGCATAGCACGGGTGCAAAACTAGGATGCCCTAATAATAGAGGTGTAAACTGGGCTGTGCCAGCACGAGCACAGCCCAGCCCAGCACGCTAAAAGTTGAGCACAGCCCATCCCAGCACGTGACTTATCCCATCAAGGCACAACACGTTAGTTAAATGGTATGTGATGGGTTTGACTAATTGGCACAGTAGCCCAGCACAACACGCGACACGGATTAACACGTGGCACAGCACAACACAACACGTTAAGAAAGCACGTCATAGCATGCACAAGTACACAATATAACAAGGCATAATACATCACATTTTGTGTATATTTCACAAAAGAGTCACAATTCTAGCTAGTTTTTGACATTTTATGCTGACTTATTTTTATAACAACACATATAATACCTAAATATTTGGAAAATATATTCCAATATCGTTGTTATAATGTAATTACCTATATTTGACTAGAACATTAATTTACATGACAATGACCCAATTTTATATTTGATGGGTTATTTCTTTTTATTGAATAATAAACTTGTTGATTTTACTTGAAAAAAATTCAAATGATATGCTATCTATTTAGATTCTAGTAATAATGTCTGTCTTAATGTATATCATTAAGTGATTTCAAATTATTTATAACACGTGTGCCAGCACGGCACATCACGTTTATTCGTGTGTTGTGTCTAGCTTTTGACTAGTAAAGCACAACACGTGACAGCACGTTTAAATCGTTGGCACAGCACATCACGGCACATGGCACGTGAAGCACGCGACTTCGTGTGCCGGGCTGTGCCGGGCCGGCACATTTTACACCTCTACCTAATAATCCATTAGGCTTATGTTAGACACGTATGCCAACTCATCAGGATGGGAACAGCGGAAAAATCGGAAGTTTTTAGAACCTTCAATGAATGGGTGATTGCCAAGTTCTTTGCATGGTGTCTTTATTAAAAATTGGTTAACCTTTTAAAAAATGTGAATTTTGGCTCAGGCAACATGTCTTTTCCTCCCCCATGTACATTCTTCCCTCAATCGATCTCAACACTGTTTGAAATGATTTTATATCTTTTATACTATATGTTTATTGTTTGATTTAACATAAATCCGTCTGTCACCTGGATGGCGGGAGTGTTTTACCTGGCTGGCGGGAGAAGACATCAGGTTTAACCATGCTGGATCACCCTATCATTTGGATGAGGATTAATCGTGCATTAGGGTTCCTAAGTATACATAAAACAACAATTTCTGAGTCAAGTTGGATGACAAAAATACTAATCAACCGACCTTCTTTGTATGTACACATGCATCTAGTGCCTGGTCAAATAACCATGTCCACAAATATGGAGTTCAACTATAACAGATGGTAGGGCGGTTTATGAATTCTACGCGGTGGAATTGATTTTACCAAGGATTATGAAAACGTTAACACACAACCCTTGGCCAGGGAAAATAAAGGAACTTTGAGTGGCAACTGTATTTAACTCTTCCCATATCACTACACCAAAACGACCATTTAGGGACGTTTATAAACGTTGCGCATAAATTTTGCAACGGAAATAAACGTTGGCAAAACGGCGTTGCGCATTGGTGTGCAACACATATTATCCGTTGCACAAATTAATTTGTACAACGCTTATAAACGTTGCACAACCGTTGCACCTTTTCTTATTTGTGCAACGTATAAATAATTTATGCAACGGATATTATTTATAGAATAACACTTTTGTGGGTCCCATTTTGATTTTGTCAATGTTTTATTTATTTGGTTACAGTTACATCCGTTGCTCATTTCCGGTAAATTGTGCAACGTATAATTGTACAACGTTTATATCCGTTGCAAATTAATTTTCAGGTTAAAAAAAGTTACCGCCGAATTTAATTCCGGCAGATTTCTGCTCCTGAATTATTGATCATCACAATCCATCAAGAACGATTCATACATCAAACAAATAGATGAACCATAAACCATACATTATTAAACAACTTATGCAAAATCCCAAATGTTGTAAACATAAATTTCTGAATTTGAAACTATGAAAACCCTAACCTTTTGTTACATTTTAAGAAGTCTTTTTTGAGTTTAATATCCCATGCCATATCCATGTCAAACATATGGAAATTTAGATGTGCGTGGAGAAAGTGAAACTGTTTTACCTGCCATTATCTTTGGCTACATATGGGAATTCAGAACCTTTAAGCTTTGTGCAGGCATATTTCCTTGAATCGATAGAAACTCCTTTGCAGTTGCATCCAAGCAGGGGCTGAGTGGGAAATTTCACGCTTGCAGAAGCTTGGGCAGTGGTGAGCTACAATTAGAAGAAGCTAGTGCTTTATTCGGTATCATACAAAAATGACCCTTTCACTCCAATAGCCATCCATGGACAAACTGAAATCCAAAGATGGATGCGCATTTGTTATTACCTGTAGGAGCAACAAGTGCATTTATCAACTTTTTTTTTGCAGAAGTTATGATTGGTGCAAGCAACCTAACAATGCATTATAAGAAAATGAGTATAATAAACAAAATGAGAACTATCACAGTAACTATTTATTGACCAGAGTGATCAATAGTGAACTTACCCAAATTGGTTTTGTTTCATTTTCTAAATCCCGGTCAAAATATTTTTCAGTTACGGTCTTCGTCTTCTTCTTTTTTTCATCTTGAAACAAGATTGATAGCTTCAATATTCTGTTTAAACAGAGAATATACATCATGCATTGATTTAAAAATATAATACCATTACCTCTGGTTTTGGTTCCACACCCTCCTTTGGCTCTTCTTCCTCCACTAACTGTAAAGAAATCCCATTATAGAACCATAAAAAGATGCAATTGGCTTTTAAGAATTATTATCTTAGTTATACACTTCTATCTTCAACAAACAAAAGATAGTTTCTGTAAGAAACAAGGGAACCCTCACCTCAACAATCCTAGACTTCTCTTGCCATGTGTAAATGGGGAATAAGACGAATTGCGAGTAGTTCTTCACCAGGCCTTGGATTCTTGTTGGCTCTGCAAATTCATACTTGTCATCCTCCTGCAAAAATAGAATTACCAAAATTTGACTGAATGTTTGTAAATATCCAGAATCTTCAATTAAGTAGACGAGGAAGATTGTAAATACCCTTAGGTACAAGGTAATTTGTGTTCCACGAGTAAGTCACTTTTCTGGATCCGTATCTTCCATAATGAAATAAGAGCTAGTATCAACTAATGTTTCCCAGACGCATTGCTTGTCTAATTTTGGGCTTTTTGTTGATACAACCACCTATTTCCAGTTCAAGAACATCACCAAATCAACACCAGTCAATCCCGTGAAACCTTCTTATGAATATGAGTGCAATGAAATCAACTATACAAAAAACATACCCTATCGGCAACAAGGAACTCACCTGTGTATGTAAGAGGTTCTGTAACTTGTGGGACCTTAATAGTTTCTTTAGTCATTGTTAGTCGAACAAGTGCTGAAACTGCTGTTTGAAGCCTGATACTGATGTAGTTGAAAAAAAATTGTTGGTGCTTTAGGTCCTCCGATTTCTCTGCTAACTGACTGATTTCAGATTTAAGATGCATGTTCTCAACATTCAACGCTTCAACTTTCGTTTCCAATTCTTTAGTCTCAACCTTAGAAAAAACAGAAGAAGAAAGTTCGATAAAATAGATCCAACGATTGCCCATGTAAGCATAATTTAAAAAGAACATCAGAATATCCAAGTACCCGCTTCCTCAACCTTAACCTTCGAGCTGATTCTCTGTTAGACAGTTTCCTTCTCTCGCGTTTCATCTCCCGTTCGCTCTGAAGAAACAATGGACAATGCATGAAATAAGAAAACTACCCAATGAAAACTACTTTCCCATTCAACCAAAAACTGAAGAAATATTAGACTAATAAAATTAAAAATCCTTCATATCGAAAGTGATTTGGAATCCAAAAGTCGATGTGGGGATTTAGTAGATCCCACACATAACTACTAAGACTTAGGATACTATGCATAAGGTGAATCCTCCACCAGCGTGCTAATCTGTTTCTCAACCTTGGTTATTGACTTTAGTAGATCACACACATAAAAAAGTCAATAACAAAGGTTAAACGAATAGCCCTTATAATTTGAACTGCACAAAAGGTTTAACTATCAACACCTGAAGTATAATCAATTAATAACCTGAAGTAAGTCTTTATGTCTGCTACCCTTCCCATCTGACTAGCATATGAAAGAATTTAGGGTAGATGAAAAAAACCAACCCAATTTTGTTTGGTAATAACATTCATAAAAGAGATTTCAGATTCACAATAACATATAACTATGACGAAATCTTGTGAGAAGTTTTATTCTGGCACAAGGTATTAATTAAACAGTACCCTTCACTAAAAAACACTTGTACATGCAAGCACATGATAAACCAAAAAATGTGGGATTCCAAGGGAATAAAAAAGAGCAGGATACCTTATTTCATCTCAGTCTCCCCATAGTTTAGCTCATAACAACATTCCAGGAGGATAGAATTGATATGGACATAGCTGCAATCACAAAAGATTTATCAGTTAAGTATAGGAAGTATACAAAGCGTCTAAAGGCTAAACTGACTTGAACTTTTATACTGCACGTGCATGCCTAAAGGCTAAAGTGACTTGACAGACATCCTAAATCGCTTAGCAGCCATCAATTCTTACAATTAGGTTATAAATTAGAGGGTTTTGTTTTATGGACTCTGAACAAACAAAGATTGGTCGTAAAGGGAGTAAATCTTATACTCAACAATGAAATGCGATTTAGGATTTTGAGTTAATGAATCCAGAAAAGCCTCAGCTCAGGTGAGCCACAGACTATAGAGCATAATTAAGAATATTATATGAACATATTGTATGAACAGAACAACTAAAAACAGAATGAACACAGAAAAAGTAGCCAGACGAAAATAATTTATAATCAGTATGAAAAGACCTTATCATGAAATTCCTTGGAAAACTCGTCAAGAGTAAACAGGCTCATGTCAACTGTAACTCAGTATATATAAGAGACATGTTTTATTTTTAGTCAACGGAAGGTGTTTCATTTCCAACTATATATAAGTAATCTAGTTTTCAAAATTCTCCTTGCTATCTTAACCAGAAAGTACTTCAGGTCAGAATATCTATAAATAAGGTAATCATGGTCACATTACTTTAAGCTATCATATGTTTGATTAAAAGTTTATATGTCTACAAGTACTAATAATGTACCATCACCAACCTGAAGTGCTTGAATTGCTTCGTCAGGAGATCTCCTTTGTCCACGGTAAACTCGAGCTTCCATATCTTGTAACTCTCGAGTTAATGATGCACATTCAGCCTGATAATGTACTGATGATTACCACCAAGTAGCTCAAGATCGAATTTTCACCTCAATAACCAGAAAAGAAGAACTGCAAAATAAGAAATGCATGAAAGTTCGTAGTCTACCTCAACTACTGCCAACTTTTTCTCCAGATATGTTTCCCTTGATGCCCACTCATCAGATATTCTCTGAATTACATGCTTTTGTCAAAAGTTGAATTGAAATAATATAGGAGATGTTATAGCAGCTGTCACGTTTCTTTTTTCATCCATACATTTATTAAGAAGCCTTGATGTAGCAAAGAGTGACTATTCTTTTTATTTTATTGAGTGGTCGTATAACTGTAAGAAGCACACATACTCAGGTTAGAGGGGACATTACTTGTGGTGTCATGATAATTAAAAGACTAATTTGGTCATTCAACCGCTTCAAGAATCTTGTATACATACATCTTTGCTAGACCAACAAAGTACGACAAAATAAAACCTGCAACCTTTTCAAAAATATCCTGGCTGACTCAATCAGCTGTCTTGCATGCCTTGGTAGTTTGTGATAGTTATTGTAATAGTAGAGGGATACTAGTTGTAGCCAGAAAGTAAGAATAGAAAGATTTTGTTTTTGTAATTTTGAAAGTAAGAGGAACATTGTGTTGTAGAGTAATTTTAAGAAGCTCACTTGCATCATTCAGAAGTCTTTCTCCTTTCGCAGAAGCCTTCTACTGCTTTCATATAGCTCATAAGTAGTTTAAAAATAAATGAATAATCAACTTATATGTGATTCTTATCCTCTCATTCATGGTGATGATGGTAAACTCGGACTAGGTGAAGAATTCACGTTTCCCGGGTAAGAAGACTGTCAGATTGGTCAAAATAATTGTTGGGAGTTGTTAACATTGTTCCACTTCCTTGTGTAAGTAACTAAATAAAGTTAACATATAATATAAAGAAGATTATAACAGAACTGAAAATAGACAAGATTTCTTACCCTAGCTAACCTGGCTTCTTTAGATTGACCAGTATATTTTGCAGTTTTGAGAAATCCCTGAGCCTGCAAACCAGCTAAAGGAACTAGTCAACAAATAGAGTATACGCTGAGCATATAACAAAAGATCACATTGCTACGCACAACTGATATATGGACTTTAGAATTTTAGTATATTGACATAGGTTACCTCATCAAGTTGGTCTTGCACTCTAGCTGGAGAAACATCACGTTTATGAAATTGGTCTTTTCGATCTACATCTTCTGATGGAGCATCGGTATTAGTATGTGTTGCCACATATTCTTGTCCAGGTCTCTCTAAACCAACTTTTGAAAGAGTATCCTCAACTCTTGGTTTAATGATTTGTTTGGCATCAGCAGAATGTTCTTTATCAATGACATCATCTCCTTCGCTCACCTAAACTGAAGGAAATTCTTTATGTCCCTCTGATGTATTTTCTGTGGTACTCTCACCATTTAATGATGACCTAGAAGCTACTGAATCATTGGATGCTAATAATATTCCTAAAGAGACACCACATATGAATCAAAATAAGTATAAGATTGACTTTTACTCATACTATATACATCAATAACACCAAGAGTTAAAAGTTTGGAAAGAGAGGTAAAGTTGTCGAGCACAAATCATACTCTTAGTGTTGGGTCACAATAAAAGGGGTAATATAAGCGGATACTTGGTGAGTTTGATTCTGATTTCTGGTCATAGATACTAAGCACTATCTCTGATTCCATCCATCAACATAATCTTTTCACCCGACCTTACTGATATTTGATTCACATACAAACCCATCTCAGATTCATCTTATCTCGCTTCAATTGAAACATAGATTCAGATTTAAACCCAAACCCTAAAACAACCACCAATTCCTCCTTGTTCTCAAACCCTAACATCGATCAAACCCATCTTCAATTGACTCAAACAAAACCCATCTTCCACAGAAGCACGATTTTACAAACTAGTATATACCTGGTGATAATCCACCAAAATCAGAGGTTGAATGATTTGATTTTTGATTTCAGGGAAAAGATTAGGTTTAGATTTGATTTCATATTTTGATGGGTTTTGATTAGCTTGCAGATTTTTTGAAAGGAGGGTTTCAATTTCATGAAACGAGATAAAGTCTGCGAGATCTGTTGAAAAAGAAGAACATAAAAATCCCTTGATAAAAACTGAACCTAGAGAAGAACTTCTCTTCTTTTTCTCCGATGTATATTGTCGGTTCGATGAAAACTATAAAGAGAGAGAAAGGGAGATATATTGAGTGAGTGGGGGAATTTTATATAACTAAAAATAAGAAAATTAATAAATAGAACATATTATATATTACGAAAAAACCATATGATGTACAACAGATATAAGCGTGGAACATACGTTGCATCACTAGTTTATTTTAGTAAATGAAATATAATTAGTTTGTGCAACGGATGAACTGGTGCGCAACGTATATTAACGTTGTTCACTTTGCAACGTCTATATCCGTTGCGCACCTCTGAAAATGAAGCGTTGCTAAAACCAGGATTTGGTGTAGTGTATGAAAATGAAATATTGGATTATCGGGTTGTAAATATCGGATTCACATTGTTCAGTGATCATTTAGGAAGTGCAATTTTAAATTCTTTTGTTACATTTCTTTGCAAATATTGTAGGATCCACATCTTGAATCTCAATTATTTTTTTAAAGAATTGTTATTGGTTCCACTAACCAATTGATGCACATGTACTTAATTACAACGAACTAAAATATATATTAGATGGTAACAAGAAATGCATTGAGAGAAGTACCTTTTTTAAAATAGGTAAAGGAATTGCGCTGACCTAAGCTTATCGCGATGGTGATGTGCAAGCTTTTGGAATCCATATCAACACTGTGGTGATAATACCCTCTAGATGCATTTGACTCATGACTATTTCTTTTGAAGAAAAACGTGCATAACCGTGCAAAATAAGAAAAACAATGAGCTAAAGGAACATTCCTGTCTTTCCAAAACACGAATGTGAATGTGTTTCTAATCTTATTACACCATCGAACAACTGCAAGAGCAACTTGAGCATCAATGCCATCGTGTCTTTGTAAAGCCATGTACTAGTATGATATTTTATGTTGAAGTTTGACTTACTAATAAAAATGATTTGTTTTCTCTTATTTCTTCATTATTTTCCTTTATCCTTTATGGCATTTTTGTTGCAGTGTTAACCGGTGGGTATTGGTTTGAAGAAGGTCTGGGTAGAGGTGTAAAAGGTGCCGGCCCGGCACAGCCCGGCACACGAAGTCGCGTGCTTCACGTGCCATGTGCCGTGCTGTGTTGTGCCAACGATTTAAACGTGCTGTGCCGTGCTGTGCTTTACTAGTCAAAAGCGCACACAACCCACGGGCACAGACACACGAATAAACGTGCCGTCTTTTTGTGCGTTGTGCTAGCACACGTGCTATAAATAATTTGAAATCACTTAATGTATACATTAAGTCGGACATTATCACAAGAATTTAATTAGACAACATACCATTTGATATTATTTCAAATAAAATTAACAAGTTTATTCAATAAAAATAAATAGTCCATCAAATATAAAATTGGATTATCGTCATGTAAATTAATGTTCTAGTTAAATATAGATGACGATATTATAACAACGATATTGAAATATATTTTCCAAATATTAAGATATTATATGTGTTGTTATAAATAAGTCAGTATAAAATGTTAAAAACTAGCTAGAATAGTGACTCTTTTGTGAAATATACAAAATATGTGATGTATTATGCCTTGTTATATGGTGTACTTGTACATATTATGACGTGCTTTCTTAACGTGCTGTGCTGGGCTGTGCCACGTGCTTATCCGTGCCGCGTGTTGTGCTACTGTGCCAATTATTCAAACCCAGCACGTCCCATTTAACTAACGTGTTGTGCCGTGTTGGGCTAAGTCACGTGCTGGGCTGGGCTGGGCTATGCTCAAATTTTAGCGTGCTGTGCTGGGTTGTGCTCGTGCTGGCACAACCCACTTTACACCTCTAGGTCTGGGTATTGGTTTCCTGCTCACAATGGTCCTGAGCACTTCAACTTTTTTTTTTTTTTTTGATACTAAAGGATTTGATGATTAATTGTTGCAAATTCTTACATGATTTTCTTCTATCCACTTAACCATGTCAGGAGGATAATTCAAATAATAATAAAAATCTTGAGCATCAATCCTGTCTTTTCTTGCCAGGGCATGAGCCACAGTATTACCTAATCTATTAACTGTCTTAAAAAACCAATAGTTTCTACTTCGGAATTTATTCTTAATTGACAAAATCAAGTGGTGATTAAACCAGTGCACAAAGGAATCATCTCTACAAATTGAGTTAACCACATTCTCGCAATCCATCTCAAATATCACTTTATTAGATCCATAGTCTTCCACCCATTCCAACGCCTTGACTAGAGCTATACATTCAAAATGTTCATGACCAAACTCAGCTTCCACCTCTTCCTCTAAGTTCCATCCTTTAACTCCCAGAGCTTTTCCTGCAAAATCACGAGAAATTAGCCCAATGCTGCCCCTCTTTGTATCAAACGTATAAGAAGCATCAAGATTTATTTTAATGAATCCTTCCTCCAGAGGAATCCATTTTTTCAATGATAAATTACTGTTCCTATGTATAGTGACTGAAGTAGCAGTATTATGACATTGGTGCACCAAATTTTTAATTTTGATCAGTGTATTGTGAACATTAGGTGTAATGTCCTTGAAAATTAAGTTACACCTTTCCTTCCAAATGTACCAAATGGTACACATATATCTAATTTCATATAGATCAGATGCGTAATTTCTTTGATAGTAATCCATTCCACCTGCAAAGAACCAGTTTATTATCCAATCTTGAAAAGATGCAAAATTATGAGAGATTTCAGAAACATTAATATTCAAACCATTCCATATTTCCTTAGCATAAGAACACTCAATAAACATATGACCAATTGTTTCATTGGGATGGTTGCATAAAACACAGTGGGCCCCAACATCAATTTTATACCTAGATATTTTATCCCTAACAGGGACTATTTCTTTTAAACATTTCCAGGGAAATAGTTGTACTGTGTGTGGAACTTTAGTTTTCCACAAATTTTTCCAAACTTCTTTTGGAATATGATCATTACTAATTGAATCATTAACATGGCCCGCACAAAGAGTATGATAGGCACTTTTAACAGAAAACTTACCTTTCCTGTCTGGTTTCCAAATTAGATAATCATCTCATTTAGTTTCAACACTCATATTAAGGATGGCAATAGCAGTTTCATGATTAAAAAGAGTTTGAATTAATTTCTCATTCCAAATTCTAGTGCTTGAGAGAAAGAGATCACACACCAAAGTAAAGTTAACAAAGCTAGAAAGTCCTAAAATTGGGACAGGTGGATTATTAATTCCAATAATCCAGTTATCTAGCCAGATGTTTATTTTAGTTCCACATTGAACTATCCACATTGAGTGTTGTTTAACAATTTAAATACCGGAATAAATACCTTTCCAAAGCCAAGAACTCTCCTCTTTTAGTTTGTCTAAATGAAGAAGACTACTGTTTTTGCCGTATTTAGCCCGAACAATCTGCATACATAAAGAGTTATCCTCACTGCAAGCTTTCCAAGCTGTTTTAGTCAATAAAGAGGAATTGAAATTCTCTAGGTTTCTAAATCCCAGACCACCTAAAGCTTTAGGTATGATAAGTTTATTCCACCCTATAGGACAAAAACCTTTATTATTAGCATGACCCCACCAAAAATGCTTTTGAATAGATTCCATCTTATCTATCAAAGTTTTGGGAATTTTAAAACTACTCATCTGATAAGTTGGCATAGCATTTAAGACATGTTTGATCATAGTTTTTCTAGCAGAGTGATTCATGGTCTTCCCTTTCCAAGTTTTCAGTCTACCACCAAAAGATTGCATAACAGGTCTAAAAGCTTTAGTTTTGTTTCTTCCTAACAAAAGAGTTATACCCAGATATTTATCAGTATCTTTCATTTCAGTCATTTTGAGATCCTTAACCAAAATCTCTCTAGTATCGGGACTAATATTGTGACTAAAATAAAAACTAGATTTATCTAGATTGAGAACTTGGCCAGATACTCTACTAAAGTTATCAAGAACTTCCATAATACCTTGAATATTATGCATATCTTCCTTTGCAAATATAAGAATATCATCAGCAAACATCAGATGGGTAATTCCTGGAGTATTCCTAGCTGCTTTGACCCCTGAAATAAGATGATTAGCCTCAGCATTGAGTAATAGTCTAGACAAATATTCCATACATAATATGAAAAGATAGGGTGATAGTGGATCACCTTGTCTAATACCTCTAGAAGGAGTATAAGGATGAGTAGGAGAACCATTCAACAAGACAGATATATTAGTGGTTGATATGCATTGATCAATATAGTGACAGAATTTATCATCAAAACCAAATTCTTTAAGAATCCCTAGAAGAAAAGTCCATTCAATTCTATCAAAAGCCTTAGAAAGGTCAAGTTTTAAAGCCATTGTTTCATAGTATGTATCATCTCATGAGCAATAATAATATTGTCATGAATGTCCCTTCCTGGTACAAAAGCATCTTGGTAAGGAGAAATCAGATGTTTTAAGTGGGGTTTCATTCTATCAGCAATTATCTTAGAGATCACCTTATAAATAGTATTGCATAGTCCTATAGGTCTAAAGTCTACAGGTTTTATAGCATTATCACATTTAGGTATCAAACTAAGGTAAGTTTTATTGAATTCAGAAGGCATGTAACCAAATTCAAAGAAACCTTGAACTGCATTAGTAACATCGTTACTAACAATGTCCCAGTTGTGATGATAGAAACCAGCTTGAAACCCATCTGGACCAGGAGAACTCCAAGGAGACATATGCTTGATGGTCTGAAAAATTTCTTCACTAGTTGGAATTCTAGAAAGACAAATATTATCCCGGGCAGTTATTATAGTAGGAATAATATCAAAAGTATCCTCACCAAAAATAGGATTTGAAGTTTTACTAACATCAGCAAAGTGATCAACTAGCATATTAGCAATATATTTATTATCCTTGAACCAAACACCATTATTATCACATAAGCAATCAATATTTTTTCTAAACATCCTTCTGTTTGCTAAAGTGTGAAAGTAACTAGTATTATGGTCCACTTCATTTATGAAAATGTCACTCGACTTTTGTTTATAAAATTCAGCTTTAAAGTTGAACCAATCATCCAGTTGTTTAGTGAGAGAAACAATATTATCATGTTGATAAGGGTAGTAATGTTCATTTTGGACTTCCTCAAGTTGGTTCTGAAGCTTATTGATATTTCTATCAATATCTCCAAATTCAAATTTATTCCAGTGAGAGAGTCTCTTCCTAGTGATGTGATGTCTACTAGTAAGTTTAAAAGCATCATAACCAGAGACATCAGACTTCCACGCAATATTAAGTTGGGTTTTAAAAGAAAAATGTTTCATCCACACAACAAAGAATTTAAAAGGCCTCCAAGTATTACCATTTATTTCAGTAGGTGCTAATAATATTGGAAAATGATCCGAACCTGCTTGAACCAAATGAGAAAGTTTAGCTTGAGGGTAACAGTTACACCAATGACTATTACCTAAAGCCATATCTATTCTGGATTTCCTACTGCCTGTACCAAACCTGTTACTGGACCAAGTAAAATTCTTACCATTGTAACCAAGATCCATAAGACCACGAGCATTCATTCTTTCCTGGACATATTTATCTTCAGTTGAAAAATTTGATGTTTCATATGATTCTTGAAGGTGAAAATTAAGATCTCCTATTATTAACCACGGTTGTGATATATTTTCACTGATTTGCATTAATAACTCCCATTGCTCTTTTTTCCTGTCAAAATATGTAGAGCCATACATAAAAGTTATAAGAACAAGGGGTTTACCAGGATCAATTTTAGTAACAATATGTATCATATTGTTAGCTATATTTTGAACTTCACAGTGAATACCATCATTCCACATTAAGATAATTCCTCCAGCAAGACCCACCCTGTCTATATGAACATGGTTGCAATAGTTGAGAGAGTTAGCCAGTGAAAGCATACTAGCACTATCAACCTTGGTTTCAGAGAGAAATAGAAAATCTGGAGACTGCTTTTTAGCTAGGACCAAAATTTGATCTCTTGTGAATTTTTTTGTTAAACCCTGGACATTCCAAGCTAAAAGTTTCATGATTGTAGGAAAGAGTTTAAGAAAATAAGAAGATGAAGATAACTGCGCTAAAAGGGAAGAGAAGATAGTTACCCCAGAGGCAGTGTCTTCCTTCATTTCATGGTAATACTCTTGTGTATTTGGTTCTCCTTCCTCAGCCAAGTCATGCTCATTTCCATCAAAAGTTTCCATATTATCAGTATTTCCGGTTTTAAGACCAATGATGTTCTACTCTTTCTCTTGTTCTTCACTTCTAGGTATCTTTGTTCTCCTTGTACTTCAGCTTTTGTTTGTTCTTCCATTTTTTCCTGACCAGTTTCACATATCTGGTTCCACATCTTATCTAAATCATTTGATAACTGAATCTTATAAGTTGGAGCAATAAGGTTACAATAGTTAACATATTCTTCATTGGTGTATCTTCTTTTTTTTTAATTTCGAAGCCGTATTTTCCCACTCCTCATCGTTTTGATCGATATTATAACAATCTTGGCAAATTAGATGATTTTGTCTTAGCCAAAAATATGTGAACCAAGTTACATCCCATGATGCGGAATTCCACCAACCTCCTCTTAACATTTGTTTGTTCAGATCAATTTTTCATTTTACAGTAAGCATAGATCCAAGAGAAGGGCGCCATTTTGCTTGGACAATCTTTCAGAAATTCAAATATTGAATTTTTTTCCTTAGCATCGACAAATCTGATTTTGAGATTAAAAATTCACTTCCTTCTGATACGAATTCGATGAACTCACTGTTATCATTGTGATCATATACATGATCTGAACTATAATAATACTTGGAAATACTGATAAAAACCATCTTTTGGTTGATGGGTTGCAAAACTGCTGTCGAAGTTGAACTTAATACTGTCTTTGGCTGCAACAATAATGTTGTCAGAAGGAGAAACCAAGCAAAAGTCCAAAAATGGACGTCTGCCATAAATGAGAGGAAGATCCTGCCAGGAAAAATTAGAAATTCATTAGGAATATAAATTTTACCGAAATGAATCCCAGTAGACGAATAAACAAAATAGGTTAACATAAATTCGAAAAAATGTAAATCTAATAAATAGCAGAAAAACTAAGAAACAATAGGATGAAAGAGCTTGAAAAGACCTAGAAAAGAAACGATATAAAGAGAAGAATCAATTAAGTTCATGGATCTTAGACTAGTGAAAGAAGCTATGAAGAATCAATCTAAAGAAGGACCCATCGGCAGACGGCATATTGAATGGGTTATACAGCAGAAACATAGGAATTTTGAAAAACCATTAAATAGACATATAAATGGATGATAGGACAGCAGAAGAAATTAAATCATTAATTTGTAAATCTCAGATCAAAAACCGCAGACAGGAATCAAAGATTTTTCGAAGAATTTTAATGGAGTTTTTCTAATTATGGGTGAATATATGAGATCCACCCAATGAGATTTTTTTTTTCTTTTTTTTCTAAGCACTTCAACTTGGGTTCATTTATTTCCCTAAATCCATTTTTGCATGATGTTTTTAAGAAAAAATTGAAAAGTTGTCTAACCTTTTAAGAATTATGAATTCAGCTCGGGGAAAAGATATCGTTTATAGATTATTAACTAAATTTTAAAATACCTATCTAAAGTTTCAAATAAGTAACAGACCCGTGCATCGCACGGGTGAAAGACTAGTTAAATTAACACAAGTCATGTTTAGCCAAAGTCCTGTAAAATATGACAAACAACGATTCTGGGCGGACCGCTCAAAAAACTGAGTCCGATTTTGTGCACACTCCTTGGTGAATGTGCACGTAACATTTCAATCTCCACCATTTATTACATTTAGGGAATTATGTAACGAGGGTCATGATTCTAAACATGGAGGGTAATGGGCCCAACAACTAACTAAACAACCAATCAAACGGATGTGTCAAATATACACACTTTAGAGGAGTGTGCACAAAATTGAACTCCAAAAAACTTCACCAAAACCGTCATGTGAGAGGGAACGGCGGGTCCCGCTGACAGGGAGTTAGCACGGAGTCCCATTAAAGGGGGAAATAGGTCCACCACATGAGTCTAGGCGGTTTTGGGGGTGTTTTTGGGGACTGTTTGTTAGGAATTTTTATATGACAAACAATGTTTCTGGGCGGACCGCTCAAAAAACTTCTCCAAAACCATCATGTGAGAGGGAGAAATCGCATATTGTAAGATTTCCCAAACTTCCTTACCTCTACCTTGCAACAGTCCACTGATGGAAAGGGACATAGTATTTGGGGGAAATTGGTCCACCACAATGAATGAGTCTAGACGGCGGTTTTAGGGGTCGGAAGCGTATTTTGAAACTCACCTTGGGACAGAGTTTAGCCTTTCATTAGGAAATTTTTATATGACAAACTAAGAAATTCCAGTTGCTCGTTTGATTCCTCAAGCTCCGTTTGCTATCGGACCGCTGCCACCAAGGGAACAATTTCTTCAAAACCGCTTGGAATCCACCTCCGGAAGTCATGTGAGAGGGAACGGTTTGAATGACTATATGAGTGGGCCTGCAGTCGAAACTTGATTTTCCCCGAATATGTGTTGACAAAACTGTTTGAATGACCATGCATAGATCATGTAAATGGGGAATCATTCATTTGGAATGTTAGATAGTTATAAATATGGCGAACAAAAGTGATAACACAAGATGCTCATTGAATGGTAATAACCTAATTTTATTTTTACTCATTGAATGGTAATAACCTAATTTTATTTTTACTCCGCGAGATATCTAAGGATTTTTTTTACAGTCTCTTCTAGAGTAATTAAACTCTTTTATATATGATATGGATGCGCAAAAAAATGGGTCCTCGTTGAGATTCCCAAATTTGAAAGATATTCTATTAACTAAGGGTAGTTTTGCCATTTTAGTTAGATAAGGGTTATCCATTTTACTTCAAAATATTCTTTTTGGTGAGTTTACTGTAGTCTTCGATTCTCATGAATAAAATAAAAAAAGTTCAATATTATCAGTCTTAGGTACCCCACGTATCTAGAGTATTCTCACTTCAAAGTACGGCTGATTGGCAACAATAAAAAAAACATTAAACAACATATAAAAAAATCTACTTTCATATTTTCAATCAGATTTTCAGAATTATGATAAATGTACTTAATCTTAGAGATTGACAAACTCCTAATAAGAAATGACCAACTCCTCCTTACGAGTAGATATTGTTATAACTTGGACCTCCATAATTAAAATTATAACCCAACCCCTGACTACTATAGTCTTCGATTCTCACGAATAAAATAAAAAAGTTCACTACTATCTGTCTTAGGTACCCCACGTATCTAGAGTATTCTCTCTTCAAAGTACGGCTGATTGGCAGCAAAAAAAATATTTTTTTTCAATCAGATTTTCAGAAATACGATATATGTACTCCTAATAAGAAATGACAAAGTCTATAACTTGGACCTCCATAATTAAAATTATAACCCCACTCCTGACTACTATAGTCTTCGATTCTCACGAATAAAATAAAAAAGTTCAGTCTTAGGTACCCCACGTATCTAGAGTATTCTCACTTCAAAGTACGGCTGATTGGAAGCAAAAAGAAACATTAATATCAAAAAATCTAATTTCATATTTTCAATCAGATTTCAGAAATACGATAAGTATACTTAATCTTAGGGATTGAAGAAACGACAAACTTCTCGTTACGAGCAGATATTGCTATAACCTGGACCTCCATAATTAAAATTATAACCCAACTCCTGACTATAGAGATTAACAGACAAACCATAGACTGGTACGACAAAACGGTATTCGTCTGAGACGACCTTAAAGGGTCTCTAGTAATGTAATTTTCATCAAATGCTTTAACTTGGTGGAAATAACCAGATATTCCAAAATTCCCTTCTTAAGGTAAATGACCGCTACCCATATCAGTAGAAGTATGTCTTCCTTGTTTCCTTGTATTTGCAATCTGTCCACCAAAATCTACTCTAGTTGCCTTTGTAGATAAAAGCTTAAAAAGGGATTTTGGAAAATACCCCACGTCAATACCTTGATATTGTACCCACCAGTTTCCAGTTGATTGGTCCTATATATAAAATTGTTGCATGTTAATTTCTTATATTTATTTTCTTTTAAACATACTATTAAAGTCGAAAACAGTAATATGTAATTTACCTGAAAAATAGTGAAGGTAGAGTCATATTGACTGCCGTTAAAAATGGATATCCGATTGAATTTGGAACCAAGAGACATGGTAGAGGATGTCCGTACAAAACCAGTGCACATGATACCATGGCAACCTGTTCTTTGGTAATCGTCAGCCTGAAAAAAAAGTAAATGATACGTACAAACGTTAGGTGGCATTTGCAAGGAAAATCAAGAGATGATATCAAAAAATTCTAAAATAATTCAACCAGTGTTCGGACGTTTTGCACAAAAAATAAAAGATAACATGGAATAATACTTACTGTCCACGATACAAAAAATCTTGGCTCATTGTCCCCATAAACGTTTTGATAGACCTAATTAAAACACAAAATATTCTGATCAAAAAAGAAATACATATAAAGTCTAACATCATGTTTGTTTTTTTTGCGGCAAAATATAATATTGACACGCATGCTTAAAAAAATGGCATGTCACAAGAGATAATTTGTTTTGGGGCCGTATCTTACTTTCCATCCAGCACTAATAACTTCTGCACCGTTATCCGCTATAACGGAAATCAGCGATGCACTATATTCACCCGGTTCGGTCAGCGGTTTCCAAACGTTTATTTTTGCTTGTGCACCTCGAAAGTCGCCTTGGAGACTAATTGTCGCATACTGTAATATAGCATGATGACGACTTTCAAAATCAATTGTGCCAGATATGTATATCAAAAGATTACATTACAAAGAACTCATATGCATAAGCACATACATACCTCGTACAGGTTTGTAATACCTTGATTATTCATTCGGTATGCATGACCATTCTCTGAAAAATGCTTGTGTGGTAGTATTGCCTTCGAATTATAACTATTGTTGGATCTTTTTATAGGAACTGTTCCTTCAGGGCATGTCCCGTAATTATGCCAGGATTGTTCAAGATTCATTGAACCCAAGTTATTTGACAGCATTCCATGAGGGTATAAACTTGGACTCAGCTGTACCGAAACAAAAATAGGCAATCAGTTTTCTAAGTAATCTCCCACCCCTTTAATGTGCCGAAGCAAAAATCACAATTTGAGAGCGGACAGAAATTCAGCCGCCGTCTGATCTTTTTTTTCTTCCTGTGTGAACATTTGATAGAAGCCGTTGGATTTTCATGTTTGAAGGTACGGAAGTACCTGGATGTTATGCTTAAAAAAAATAACACGATGACATACTAAAAGTGAAATGAAATAATAAACCAACTCTTATATATAGAATATAATATGTTTTCTTCTCTTTCTTCTTTCTTTTCTCTTCTCATCCCTTCTAAAAAAACCCTCGAGTCTTTTCATTTTCTTGCTCAGATTTGGTCTGATTTCTTTTTATTTTCTAGTTTTAGGTATTAGTTTGTTGAATAAGATGTTCCTACATCATTCTTTGTGTCTTTTGGCATATTTCTTCGCCGTTTTGGGGCGATTTATCTTCGTCGTTGCCTAGAAGTAGTTCTTCGATCTTTGATGGCTGGTTCGTGGCTTGCTATTCGTGATTCAAAAACATCAACTATTCGATTTAAAAGTTTATGGGCAAAATACTCCTTCCTCTCAGGAGGATATTTTTTCAAGGAAGAATACAATCAAATCAAATGGTCGGAATTATTTCCGAAATATACCATCATCTCTCCCTTATACATAATCAAAAATTGGGTATCTCTGCGGTTTATTGCTCTTTCTCTTCGCGATCTACTTGTAGTTGATATCCTTATTTGTATTAGGGTTTTGATTATCTTGATATTATTTATATATTTTGATGTTTTTGTCAATCTTATAAGCGAACATGTAATCACTATTTTGATTTGAATGAATTGAAATTTGTTGATTGACCAAAAAAAAAATATATAGAATATAATAAATATCTTACTTGTATCTTATGTTCAAGTAACAAAGGATCAGCCAAGGCAGGCTGTCTGTATATATCGTAACAATCAATGATTTCATCGCTATCACCCTACATGTTAAATAGATTACAAGTAAACAACTTGAAAAAGTGATGAAACGATAAGTAGACGTCTTACAAAATTGATACAAAAATAAAAAATATAGGCATATTTGATTATTGGATTATCTGATTCTTTCGAAATCGTTCTTCCATCAACAAACTCACGAGTTAAAACTAGGATGATGAGTATACCCGATACTGCCGTGTATATAAACTTGGGCATCGTAATAATTTTTGCTTTAAGAAGGAGACGAAGATTATACTGGGTATATATAGGCGATAATTTTTCTTGTTAACATCCTATATAACTAAATATGCCAATATGTCCCATAAATGGTAAATATGTAAATATATCTTCCATTATTAGAAAAGACAAGATAATAAACAATTTTTTTGAATAAAGAATTCATTTCTAAATCCATCTATTGATCACAATTTCTCAATTAGTATCATCCAAAATTTTAGGTGAATTTTTTCAAGCGAAGTATTATGTTCTGCAAGAATTTTGAGTTCTGACTTTGGTGGTTTGTCTTGGTATATTGATCTTTAACGTTTTTGTTAACTATTTTTTTTTTCAGTGTGATCTCTTTAGCCATTTATGCTGGATTTTACAGTTAACTGAAATGTCTATAATTGTAGAGGAAGGATGATGATGTATACGTTTTTCCCCACTTCCATGAAACCAAGCGCTTAAGGAATGCAAAGATGATTCCACAAGAAGACCGATCATGGAGAAAACAACATATGCCGTTGTGTTGGGATTAGCTTTTACTAAAAACCTTGAAGTTGCTGTCAAAATATGTCTTTTTCTTATTGATTTTCACCAAGGCTCTTCCTCTTGATTTTTTCCAAGGCTTGGTGTAGTAAAGATATATTGGAATGTATTGTATAGAAAAGTTCATATAATTCTTTTGTTATAAAATATTTTTGAATGTTTTTGTTGTATAGAATGGAATGACAGGCGCATCGTGCGTGCATGTTATACTGGTTATTTATAATAAATACATATGTGAAAAATATGGAAGCTGCTACCTAGTCGGATTCCCATAAGTTGATTTGTTTCCCTACCTAAAATTGAAAATCTGTCTCCTCCCTTTTTCCAGTTTAAGCAAAATTTATATATAAATTTAGAAAAGTTGGTTAAAGAAAAAAAAAGGTGTGAATCCTAGAAGTTTCGAGAACATGACATATTTATCTTCCATACAGCAATTAATTAGCGATTAAAATATCTGGAAATAAATTATATCAGGAAACTGTTTAGAACCGAAGGGCGCTTGGTGTTGACATGCTCTGACCAAATGGGGATTTTATTAAATGTCCCTCCTTGAAAACCTCATCATTAATTAGATGTCCTTATCATTTTTCAATTTTAATGAAAGGCCCTTTAGGGACACGTGCACCAAGTCAACCACCGAACTACTGTAAAACCTCCTTATCTATGCTTAGAGCATCTCTAAGTGAGGGTGAAAGTTTTATTTTCACCGCTTAACTGGGGCCTCATCACACTACAAGACAAAAAGGTCATCAAAACCTAATTGGGAGTTACCCCTTATCCAGTTTTTTTATAATGGCTAAACTACCCTAAATAATTAGTGTTAATAATCAGTTTAGTTAAGTTAATGAGTGTGGTTAGGTTAAAATCAAATTTATTTTAAGAATGAAAATTGGAAAAAAATAATTGTGTTTTTGTGTTGTGGAGAAGAAGGCGAGTTTTTTTTTTTGTGGGTGGGGGGATTAGGGTTTTTAGAAATGAGTGATTCAAGTGGAAGAAATGTTGTTGGTGAAGCTTCAAATAACAAACATGATTGTGTTGGTGGTGAGATTATCTTACATTCCCATTTGGATTGGATGTATGATGAACACATGTTAGTGGAGGAAGCCTTGAATAATGGTGCAAATGAAGATCCTATTGCTCAAGATGAAGGAACCAACCCTCAATAACCTGAAGCTCAAAAAAACCAGGTAAACATCTTATACCCTTCAGTTTGTCTGTTTGTTGCTCCAAGTGGTCGAATCATCCACACTATGGAGCAACTCAGTGTAAGGGTCGTTATTGTCGGGGGGTGTATTCCACAACGACTCTATAGAGTCGTGATTTTATTAAAACAACCAATGACGACGCAAACCTACAAATTTTCCAGGTTATGAAAAATCGTCATTGTTGTGTGATAAACATTGACGACTCCATCTAGCTAGGTCACGTAGAGTCGTTAGTTTCCTTTGTTTATACCCATACGTCTCTAAAACAAAAAACTCTATGTAAATATAACTCTCAGGGTCGTCATTTATGTAGTCATACTCAATGACGACCCTAACCAACCATTATAAAGATACCTTAGAGTCGTCCTTCCAGACATCTTTAAACATTAACGACTCTATCACTGTTTTTTTTTTTTTTTTTTAATTTTTGATTTCATTGAATCATAAAAGGCATACATCTTGCATAGCGTTGAATTGAAGGAAACAAAATACAATAGATAATAACGGTGCCCTTAAATCTTAACCATATATGTTGTAATTAAAGGTAGTTCCTTCCAAGATACGGTAGCATTCGCCGAACTCAAACTATTTACCACGAAGCACCGCATATCGTGCATACGCCTTCCCCAACTGAAAACGCAAAAAAAAAAAAACATATTCAGTTAGTATCATTCAAAACTTGGGATTAGTTTTACCTCTTGTTTAAATACTTACTCTTATAGCACCCAACATATTGGGTGAGGCTTCACTTACGGCTTTCAATTGTTTTTTGAAAGCTTCACATTCTACTAATATCTCCTCGAACTGTTCCTTGATGAGTTTCAAAGACTTAGAGTTACAATTTCCGTCTAACGCAAAAAAAATGATGAATACATGGTTCCACCAAGCATCAGATGTCTGCTCAATGTCTTTTCCTAGATCATCAAAGTGGTCTTTGAGTGTCAACCAAGCTCTCACAATGGCGCAATTGTCTTCGGAAGTGTAGGGAGCAGGCATGGTGTTTTCTCTTTACTTTTTGGATTAGATATTGATGAGAATGAATGTGATAGTTGAGAAATGTGGCTTGGGTATGGACGAGGTGAGATATGGGTCTCTATTTATAGAAATTAACGACGCAATAAACAAGTTTTTGAAAAAAAAAATCCGCTGTCGACTCAACCACATTGGTTGAATTCAAATTTTGCATTAACTGTTGTAGAGTCGTTATTCTGCAAGTTTACTAAGTAATGACCCTTCAATACATTGTTTATGTACTGACATCTCCAGTAACAACTATCTTACGTAACTTTTATGGTCGTTAATAGGTGGTTCTCCAAAAGTGAGGACACTACCTAAAATTCTAAAAAAACTTAGTGTCGTTATTTATTTATTTATAAACAAAACGACCCTTGTTTGTAGTATTGAATGAATACATATTTGTGAACTAATTTTATTGAATCAAAAAATAAATAAAAATACATGTACTATGAAATAAAATAGAAGAAAAAGACATAAAATAGTTCACTACATCACGCTTGAACAATTAATGATATTTGTTGAATGGCCAGGTACTTTCTACCAAGATACGATACCAATCCTCGTGCGAAAACTCCTTGCCGTACTTAAATTCGTATTGTCTGCGACCCAAAGAGTACTGGAAAAAAAATTATTTATAAGTTAGCGTTTTTAATAAAAATAACCATATGAGATGCCTTTTTTATTGAAAAATTTACTCTCGCCATATCGGATTCGTTGGGAAGATCGAAAATTGACATTGTAATCGAAATATCAATCTCCCATTGTGGTCACCAATTGTTTGTGGGTGAAAATGGTTTCTGCTAATTTCGGTAATTTCGGGTGTGCGGGTGAGAAACGAATTTAAACCCTAAACAATGTACTGCAAAGGAGTACTTTAGATTCGAGAGATCAATCTGTACAAGTTCGGCCTAAAATAAGAAATGGTCGTTCCAGAATTGCTTCGGTCACAAAGTGGAGGAGAATGGGTTGGTTTTGGGGAGGGAAGCAAGGAAAGTGATGAGACCAGAATAGTTAATTCCGGAAGAGTAGTTGTGTTACTACGACTTGTATCAGAAAAGTGGGAGGATAACAAGTGGTAAGCTAGCAAGTATTTTCTGAGTGTTGTATGTTCCTGACTGAACTTGCTGTTCGATGGAAATAGGTAAGACCTATTTATACAAGTCGAAGTGAAACATACTCTGGTCTCATTAAGGAATGGAAAAAGGAGCAAGTAAATTGGAGGAGGTGGTAACACATGCGTCGTCTGGTAACCTTGGATGGCTAGGATTTGCTTCTGAGATTGAAGGGGGACTGTTGATTTTCGCACGCCTTCGTTTTGGTAGAAGCGTAGGGAAGGCCAGCATGGTGGCGCGACTAGGTTGTCATGGCATGGTTTGGCGTGGCAAAACTTAGGTTTTCGGGCCAAAGGTTACCATGTGTCGTCTGGTAATCTTATATGGCTAGGATTTTCTCCTGAGATTGAAGGGGGGGCCGTTGATTGTAGCACACCTTAGTTTTGGTAGACGAGTAAGGAAGGTCAACATGGTGGCGCGGCTAGGCTGGCATGGAATGGTTTGGCGTGGCCAAACTTAGGTTTTTTGGCCAAATGTTACCATGCGTCGTCTGGTAACCTTGGATGGTTGGGATTTGCTCTTGGGATTGAAGGGGGACTGTTGATATCGCATGCCTTCGTTTTGGTAGCCACGCAGGTAAGGCCATCATGGTGGCACGGCTAGGTGCGTTTGGCAGGTGGGGTCATGGGTTTGGCAGGCCGTTGGCACATGGTGCGTCTAGCATGGCTAGGGCCAAGGCGAGGTGCGGTTTGGCTTGGCATGTGGGGCTAATGGTTTGGCAAGCCGTTGGAACATGGTGCGGCTTGAATGGATAGGGCCAAGGCGAGGTGCGGCTTGGCATGGGCATGACCAAGCTAGGGTTTTGGGCCAAAGGTTCCTATATGTTATCTGGTAACCTTGGACGGTTAGGATTTGCTCCTAGGATTGAAGGGCGGCCGTTGATTGTCGCACGCCTTCGTTTTGGTAGCCTCATAGGGAAGTCCAGTATGGTAGCGCGGCTAGGTTGGTATGCCGTTGGCATGGCATGGTTAGGGCCAAGGTAAGGTGCGGTTTGGCTTGGCATGATAGATGTGGCTGGCACGGTTTTACATTGGCACATTGGTGTGGCTAGCATGGTTGGCATGCCTTGGTGCGGTAGGTGTGGCTGGCATGGTTTTCCATTGGCACAGTGATGTGGATAGCATGGTTGGAATGCCTTGGAATGGTAGGTGTGGGTAGCATGGTTTTCCATTGGCACATGTGGTATGAGACTTAGGGTTTTGGCCTATCGAAACTCTAATTACTGTATCCTTTAAAAAAGGTACCCCGGTAATTTATTCGCAGACAAATTAAAAGGTTCAATAAATATGCTTGGTTTGGACATTATTACTCAAGTTTTGTGACGTCACTGTCTGATTAGGGTTTTACGATTTTATCCCTAAGATAAAAACCAGCATCAACAGTACTCTATCAATATCAATGGTACTCCGCATGGATATATCATCCCAAAAAGAGGTATTCGACATGGGCACCCGCTATCCTCCTATATTTTCATAATCTGTGCGAAAATCTTATCTACGAACCTGGGAACCTTCTGAAGCGAAAGCTTGTAGAAGGACTTCGCATATCAAAGAAATCACTACCCATTATTCACCTAATGTATGCTAACGACCTCCTAATCACTTATAAAGCGTCTTCCCAAAGTAATTTTCACCTCAAGAATTTACTCTGATCTTATGGTTCCTCGGCGGGTCAGGTTATTGATACTTCCAAATCAGTAATTATTCATCATCCAAGGTTGGACCCGCTCAATGTGAGTAATTTGCAACAATTTTTCGACATGCCGACTATTAGAGCACTGCTTGGTCAAACTCGCAAGAGTTGCTATCTCAAGCTTGTTTGTCAAGTTTAGTTGCCAAAACTATAAGTCTAGCTAAGTCTCGGATTAGGATAAAATGTGTAGTTGATCTTTAGGCTTCATGTCATTCATCGATTGAAGACTAAGAACTACTAAGGGGATCTTGTGGAACTTCATCAACAAAAGGTATGTGGAGACTTGAACACATCTATCACTTAAAAGTCTATTTCTACTATATATCTTATCTGAGACAAAAGTCTTATAGTTGTATAGACTTCGATTATAAAAATTTGATATTTCGAGATGAGTTTAACTCGCTTACATATTTCTCGAAATATGTGTTGGTAAGATTTTTCTTTAAGTTCATCTTATATTATTGACGAAAGTCAAAAGATGATCATGTGAAAATCGCCTGGTAACATCCTATATGATTTGTGTGAGAAAGTCATTTGGTGTAGACTCGGAATGTTTCATATTGATCATTTGATCACTTGAAAATTTCTTTGAAGCTAATAGTTTGTGTGAGACAGCTATTGTCGTCTTCTAAGAATGTTTCAATGATTGAAATGGGAGTTTAGAACAATTAACCATGATTGGATATATCATAGTATGCGTGCTTGTATGCTAACTGTTGCAAGTTATTCCAAGTCCGGGAACCATAGTATGAGCAAAACTTATAATAATAGAGGTGAATTTCAGCAGTATGTCATGAATGGGCTTGCTTTCACTATTCTTGAGATGTCGGAGAAAATCACTATTCTTGAGATTCGGAGAAAATTGAATCAACCTTCCATGTGTGGTTTTATTGTTGGGAATTCTAATATAAAACCAAGGCATGTTGGTGACTGGATGGCCATGGACAAGTGTATTCTCAAGAGAAGCCAATTTCATCGCGGATTTCCTAGCAACAGGTTCAAGAAACCCGGTGTTTAAATCGTCATCACACAAGAGCACAACAGGAACACTATTGAAACCCAGTTCCTTCACTCGATATTGAATAAAATTCATAAATGATGTCTGGTAATGGAAAAATTTATATGTAAGTAGCATTGTCGTTCCTCTCCCAACTGCTTACTCTTTGCATTGTAATAATTTATTGTTATTTGTAAGATTTGTAGCTATGTTTTCTAAGATATATATATTATTTGGACACAAACATTTGTAACCTACTAAGTGACCGTAAACAAAATCCATATCATTTACACCCAATATAGAATCCAGTGACAGGAGGGCTACATATACAGCTAAGTTGATGCCTGACAGAAGTTAAAAAGAGCAGAGATAAACATCACTATCCACTGCAGGGGATATGAGGAATCAGTCCAGACTGATGGAAGGATTCATGGCATCTCCATAGATAGGCTGAAACCGATACGGACGAACCAGTTTTTGGAGGAAGTAATGAAGCCTCAGCAGGCAAACTATTCAAGATACGTTGTTGTTCTTAAAAAGAACATCTAAAATTTCATAAGCACTTGGTGAGAAACCTCACAACAATAAAGAGGTGGCAGGTTCAGTTGTTGAGTTTGAAGAAATCTATTTTGAGAGTTTCACAACAATGGTTAACGATTTAGTCGGGGATTCTGAAATGCCCGCGCATTCAAGGACTAAATATTACGACCTTCACCGCAGGCAGAACTCGTTCCTTCATATAAATCTTTTGCCCCGCCACAATTGTACATTAGTTACAGGTATCATTTCCGTGACCGTTAAAATTTCTGATGCCATTAGGACTTGCAAACTTAGCAATACTTTCAAGGGAGAGTTGACAGAGTGGAGAAAGAGTTTGGAAGCGTTTGCGCAGCTTGGCATGAACGTGAGTTTTTTAATCCCTCGGTTAGATGAACTAGCGAACCTTTCTCAAAGAGGTACAAAAAAATCGTTACAGTGGAGAAAAGCAAAACGAGTGATATATACTCTTAAAAGGAAGCATCTCAAGTGCAAAGGTGCAACAAAAAGGCTCGAGTTTAATGTCAGAGCTCTGAAAGGGATGGCAGCCAATTTCGAAGCGAAAATGAATGCTCCTTATTGGTAATTTTATCCTGGAGCTTTTATTCATTTTTTTTGGGTTAGCCACCCATGTGTTGGAAAATTGTAGTTAATGTGACAATTTTCGTGTGAATGGAAAATCCTTTGTATGTTGGATTTGTAAATGGGTTGTATACATATGGTTTGGACCTTATAGTGTTTGGTCCAGTTAGTAAGAGTTAGTTACTGTGAAACTAAGAGAAACCTAATATACCTATTCGTATACAGACACAACCCTTCCTGAATTCAAATTGAGATTTGAATTTAACAACCCTCCATGAAGCAACACGATGATTGGCAAGAGGTAAAGACCTGCACAATTAGGTTAGAAAATCCATTAACATCTATATATACCCAAACGGTGATTTCTTTTAGACAAATATTTCACAATTAGGTTAGAAAATCAATCACTGTCCAAACAATTGCATATCCAAAAATTCTTATTCCAACATTCTCCCCTTATTTTCAAAACCATAAAACAAAAAGCTAGTATTCATCGTTTTGCATTCAATAGAAATCTTCTGAGTTTGTGTCAATGTAAGAGAATTCATCACTTTAACTTTTTGGTTTGCCATCAATTCGCGACAACATTGTTGAATCGGGATATACTCCATTTCTTGGAACTCCAAGACACGGCGGCACCCCTAAAGTAAAAATCCATCCAGATGTCGACTTCTTGGATTCTACATTCAAGTTTGGAGTGCTACTATGCCATTTGGGAGCTTGCTTCAGGTTGTTCCATATATATCTCTTTACTCAAATCTCCATTTTTAGTTTTGACATCCATTTGATGAATAATTAACTTGTGAATTGCAATTAAACAACATGAGATTCATATGTATCAAAGTAATCAATTCCATGTCTTTGCCTATAACCCTTAGCAACCAATCTTGCTTTAAACTTACCTTTTGTACCATCGGCATTTACTTTTCTTTTGAATACCCATTTACTTCAATAGGCTTTACGCCTGGAGGTAAATCATAATATATCCAAGTACCATTAGTAAGATGGGAATCTTTTTCATCATTGATAGCCTCTTTCCAAAAACTAGCATATTTGGAACTAATAGCCTCAAGATAAGTTTAGGGTCATCATCAACATGGGCAACATATTTGGTAATATTAAGAATTGTATTCTTATCACCTTCTACAAGATATGTTATAAAGTCTGATATCTTCTATGGGTTGAGAAATATCCTCTATGTCTTGAGTAGGAATAGAATGACCATCATTCTCATTAGTCTCTTCGATTCTAGACTAGGTAACAATGAGAAGAAAGTTTGGTTTCCTTTTTAAACCACAACTCATAAGGAGAAACATTCTTCTTTTTGAACCCTATTCAAAATATAACATGCACAACATAGCTTCACCCCACAAAGAAATTAGGCAAACTAGAACTTATTGCAATTAACCATATCAATCAAAGTTTATTTTTCTTCAACCATGCCATTTTGTTGAGGTGTATAAGGTGCAGTAAATTGATGAATTAAACCATGCTCTTGACAAAAGAATTTAAATTCATTAGGAAAATACTCACCACCACCGAACGTAAAATCTTAATTTTTGTCGTTGTATCATGGGAGAGTTCTCGTTTACGAGAGACATCGATAGTCCGTAAGTATTCCGGAAGGGAGAAGACGGTCATGAGGGGGGTGAATCTGTCTTAAGGATAGAGGATATAATCCTTACCTCGACTTTGGTTTGTCTAATTTGGTTTGCATCCTTCTTCTTTGTTCTTATTCTTATTGCAGTTGCACACAAGATTGCCAACACTATGCAACTTTACAAATGCATACCGTAGTGAATTTATTTTTGGATCAAATTTGTGTAATTTGCTTGAATTGATATATGAATCCACATGGTAAACCTTTGTTTCTTGACCAGATTGCTTAAATTTTGAGTTTTAGACAGAGCAATGTAAGGGAATTGTTCTCAAATTTACATCAGGAGGTCCATTATGATACTTTATTTTATTCATCTCATCATGGTGTGCTTTTAGGGAGGCACCAAGTTCTTCCCCAAGCCTGTACATAATCAGGCACATCTTCCATATGCTTCAAATCAGGATACAATATGTTATGCATCTCTTCGGAGAAAACAGGGGGATCCCAGCTGATTCCCATGCATGTTTAGGAGGTAAATATCTATAAGGATTGTCATCTTCACCATCAAGGAATAATAAATCTTCAGCACGAGGTCAAGTTCAACTTCATGTTGAAGTTCACTGCCATTAGTAAAGAGCAAACTTGTTAATTTTGTATTCTAACTAATGAAATAATCACCATACTTTACTAATAATATTTATCTGGCCAACTAGGAGAGAAAAAATAGTAAATGCGAGTGAAAACAATAGCATACCTTTCCGAAGCAAAGAAACCCTTGCTAGGAACTTCAATCCACAATAGCTTCTCGCTACTGTTGGCACAAAAACAAAATAATTTAGTTGACTCAATAACAACGATAACGATTCCAATACAAACAATGTAATAACTAATACCGAGTATATGGATACGGAATCCAGATGAAGTCTTTGTGTTTCTTTCCACTGTTGCGGATATCATCAGCACTGCCATTCAAAAAAAAAAAAAAAAACAACAACAAGAAAACACCAATTCATGAGAATAAACAACTAGAGAAGCATTTTAAATTGGATGAGTTGATAATAGTATGTACCTGACAAGTGGCTGTCCTCTTTGTCTAAAAACTTCTGCATAAACCATAATAAATTCAGTAAGAATAAATACATATACTCGTCCAACAAATCGAAACATTAAACATCCAATCAACACATTCAACTATATTTCAAATATATATAAGTATTAAGAAGGTAGGTTCAGCAGAATTGTAGATAAAAATTAAGCGACAAACATGCCTTGTCAAGAAGATGTTCAGCCTCCTCCTCAGCACATATAATTTGATCAGAAATGGTAGAATTGCAGAACTGAACAAGACTTGGAGTACTCCGAAATAATACTTCTTGTCTATAAATTAGACTATTGTTCTTCTTCAAGTAGGGGGTGATGAAGATGTAATTTCTACGAGGAGTCCTCGTATACCCTAGTAGTACTGGGGTTATTATAGAAGATGCAGCAGCTTTATTGATGATTCTCGTCATCTTTATTTTATTTTATTTTCTATTAGGGATCAGGGATTTGATACAGAAGAGGAGGATTTTAGGGTTGATCGTTTGATTTTACAGTTACTGCCACAACTTTTTGAGATTTATTGCTCGACAAATGGATCTAGATGTCCTTTGGTAAGTTCGACCGTCCCGAAGAAATTTCTCGGAATGGCATGAGACACACCCAAATACATCCCACCTGAGGAGGCGATATCGGATAAATAATCAACGGAACGGTGTGTTGAATAGTGAACAACACCACACAACAATTACAAAGACGGCAGCAACAAAACAGAGGAAATGACCGCGTGTGATTGATTTCTTCCAATAGTGTGAATGATCCCAATATCTTCCAAAAGTGTGACTGACTTTACCTAATACTTAAGGAACCCTTTATAGCCCGATGTCTATACATGGATAGCCTGCTGTCCACATATATATATCTGATGTTCACATTTTATAGCTGATGTCTACATATTTATAGCCTGATGTCCACATATTTTATGAATAGTGTCCGATGTCTAGACTTCGAAACATGGATTATACATTTATCCAACATATGATTATGGCTAGATTCTGGATGTCTACATATAATATCTCCACATCCACGTGGCACCAGTAAAAAAATGGTGGGGTCTCAGTTAAAAGTAAACTTACTTTAACTTTTAAAAACAATTAAATAAATAAATAAATCCGATGAGTAGATATGACACATACAGACGGGACAAAATTAGGTATTTCCATAAAAGTCTAGGGCTTATATGTCCGTTGACCTGTCATCTTCACACTTTTAAAACATTTAAAAAAAAAAGAGTACATTTTTGGAAGAAAGTGTGAAATCAATCACACTTTCAGGAAAGATACCAACAGAACATGATTCTTGGGTGACTCCTAGAATTTGATGATTTGGTGCACGGATAGTATTTAAAGACCTTGTTGATCATAGAGTCTGACATTACCTTTGAAGCGTAAACAATTTTCAACAAGGAATAATAAGGTCAGTTTCTTCTTTAACTAGAATTATTAAAGCTGCACATTCTTTTGATAAGATGGCTAACGGGTCCGCTCTAATGGCCAAGTACGCTGCTAGAACTTGTTTAACCAGGAAGGATATCCTTCTTTTTGAAATTACATAATGGGTGATGATTTGAACTTGCAACTTTCATTATGTTTTAATATTTAGGCTATTCATTTGTTTTGATACGATCATATATTATAACAAATGCAAAATAAAATTCTGGAGTCCTGACAAACAAACATAATAACATTGCCATAAATCTAATGAATAGGCAATAAGAAGCTGGGAATTGAATGTACAAAAGAAAGCTAGTCCCCGTAATTGGATAGGTGTAATTCTAGTCTTATCATGGAACTTGATGAAGCTTGTAGAGGATAATTTAATATTGAGTGAAGCAAATCTGGCTCAATAGTGGTGCCGTTGAGCTTTGGTATGATGACTATGGAAACACCGGGTGTAGAATCAAGTATTCAAGAATCTACTTTCTTGTCTTTAAAAGCTTTTGCGAGTCATGTATGTGGCTAAGTGGTCGTTGGTTGAGCAAATCAACAACGAAAGTGATACCCCTTGAGATTTCAAGCGGAAAACAGCAGATCAAACTTCGTTAAGCGCCCATAATAACCCTAGCATCTCATAGGAACAAACATTTTCTTCACACAGCTTATTCAATTTTCTCCAACAACTCAAGAACAGTGAAAGGAAGTGAAAAATCCATGACATAACGCTGAAATGCACTTCTACTTTATTATAATATATAAGTTACGTTCATGTGTTATCTGTTGTGCTCGCAATATTTATTGAACCATCTAACGTTCCAAATGAATGATTTTCCCCCATGATCCATGGATGGTCACTCAGGCTATTTTCAGGCCCACTCATATGTCATTTGTCATACTTTACCGGACTTTGGATAAAAATGACTTGTTTTAATATGTACGAGATACAACTAAGGGAATGCTGGATTGTGGATCACTTACACAATCCCTGTGTTGGTCATGATTCTGGTTATCCGATTCATCACTTCTTTCTTCGACAGTAGAGGAACGACCTGCAGGCATGTGAACTATGACTTTGATATCATCACCACGGTATTCTCTAGTCAATGTTATGGTTTTCTCCCCTGGTTTATCTTCAATTTTGTAGGGAAATTCACTCGGTGTCTCCAAAACCTATCAAAACGCATAAAGGCATCCAATTTCGTCTCAGTAATGTAAGCTCATAAGTTAGCTAAACATGCTCTTTCTTTAACTTGAGAGGAGGAATAGAAAAACCCAATCCTCATGTAGAATGAGGAGGTCCCTAAGCAGGAGCTAAACCTTGTACCTCATTAATTATACAAGTGATTGAGGTTTCCTTATTAATAGATAACAAGATACGGATGATATGGAACGGTATTTGGAGTAAAGTTGCTCCAATATATTTTACTAGGAAATACCAATTGGTCCTAAAAATAATATATTAGAGAGGGTCTAGTCCAATTGACCTGGTCAATTGTCTGTTTGGTCCTATTTGGTAATATAAATTATCATTTGGTCCTACGCTGATGTCATGAATGATGTAAATGTCACCCTGTAGTGGCAGAAATACCCTTTTGGATAAGGACCATATACAATAGAACTTCGATAAATTAATTACTTCCACTACACCAAATCAGAGATTTTGTTACACAAATGTGTCACAACTTATTTATTGTCACACTTATTAGTGTAATAAATATGGTGTTTTTCTTTTGTTACACATTACTGGTCACACTAATAAGTGTGACTCTAATTAATTAAAATCACACTAAAAAGTATGTCAAATCTTTTACAGATATTTCTGTCCCAAATTATGCAGTAATTAAGAAAAAAATATATTTAATTTTGATTTTCCCACCCTGTTTTGGATTCATACACCGGCTTTGCCCCACCCACCACGTTACTAGATCTTTTCCAAAATCCACAAAACATGGGCATATAATTCTAAAAAGTATTACTCAAAAGATTTAATAAAAATTAAATTAATAAAAGAAATCGGTTTCAACATCTATTAATATCCTCGGCACACTCTTAACACACTGAACAATAAACAATTATAAATTAAAACACTAAACTTTATCTAATCTGCTACAAGGTAAACAAAGTTTAAGTTGTAGATTAAAAACGCTTTTTATGCCATTCTGCAACCATCTTTCCATTCATGTCCAACAAATCCACATTCTGATTGAAGACTCTTCAACCAGAATTGACATAAGGTTGTGGCTCTAGCATGGGATTTAAATTCCTGGTAAAGGAATAGAAGTGAAATTCCTGGTAAAAGAATAAGAGTGAAGTCAGAGTTAGGGGTACAAGAATCATTCAAGATGGTCTCTTCGTTTGTCGAATGATCACTGGGTATTTTTTGTGCCATGACCTGTAATGCAGTAGTACACAATCAACATAAAGTTATAACTGCTCCAAGAAGAAAATTTTAAAGCCGTCATATATGATGTGTATTATCATTAATCATTTCTTAGAATCCTAAAAGTTTCCAACAAAGGATCAATGGTACTAGCAAATAAATGTCCATGCAAACTAGTTGTGACGGATCTCCTTCTCTGAAGATAGTCATCTTGTCATGGAGAACAGTCACAAATGACTGCAATATTTCAACAAGTAAAAGTGTTAATAATCAGAAATCCAGAGCAAGTTAATCAATATAAATGGCTGCAGATAAACATTCTGTAACTACTAGAAATCCAGTGACATATAGTAACTTATTTTTACAGCAGATTCAGATCTCAGTTCTCTAAATATCTCTTGTTATTCAGTTCATTGGCACTCTAATCAGCAGCAGGGACATTTGCACTCCAATGAAAGCACAAAATAAACAATTGCATAGTGATTGAGAAATAAGAACAAACCGATGTCGATTACTGATTTAAGCCACCATTTGCCTCAACATAAATGTAACCATTTGATTCAGGAATACCTATAAAAAAGATAACCCCATGTTAATAGTCATTAACAGATGAACATAATGTGATATCACTAAGACTAGTAAGAAAACCAAATCAGAAAGGCAGCAAGGAAAAGAGAAATTTGTGTTCCAGAGATATATATTTGATACGCCTGTATCATGATGTGGTTGCCAGAACTAAATGTTCCATACTCAATATAACAGGTCTTCTACTGAAATTTGAGTCCTCAGAGTCGACAACGTCACAAACAAGTACACAACACTAGTGTGATAGCAATATTCTAAGATGCGATTTAGGGATGTACGTAGCATGAGCCCTCTGTACATTTTATTTTACATAGCATCAGCCCTTAGCATGAGACCTTTGTCGAAAACCCGTACTTGAGAAAAAAAAGTCTTACTGCTTACATAACATGCTTTACAGCCACAAAATCCGTAAATACAATAAAATGACTCCGGTGTTATGTTAGCAATACTTATCAGTATATTTGAAGCTAAATAATGCAAGAAAAGTAGTTCATTTCTACATTGAATATATATGGAACCCGATATAGCTTTACGATGGGGGGAGGCAAACCCGTGTCCATCCAAGCCAAGACAATCATACGAAGAAATTCAAAGCTTATATAGAAATATTTAGTCCATACCTTCTCTCACCATCTTTAAAAGGGTGTCTCCATACAGTTGCTAACTATATGTAGCATATATAATGAGAAGGTCTCTACTCACCACCTTTATAAGGGTGTCTCCGTACATTTGCTAACTACAAAATATCATTATCTTGCTTTTAGAAATAGATAGTGTAAAAAATAATATTGGGAGAGGCACAAAAAGTCAAGGATGCAGTCACAAAATGCTTAAGGGTCATTGTTTTTGAAGGAAGCAGAAATTAAGCATATCCAAAGAAAAGAATTGAAAGGGTTCACAGAGGACAAATAAAAAAAAATCAATGACAAATCCCGAGATAACTTTAAACAATCTCCACCCTGCAGTGCTGTAAGCTGATGATGCATCACAACATTAAGTTGGCATACCTTAGTTATGGCTCCCAGTCCCAACTAATACACCGTATATAATTCTACTATTAAGAGCCACCAAGATTGAGTTCACCGGAGATATTTTTACAAAAATCTCACATAAAACCAAACTTGAAACAACCTAATTCATCCGCATAACTGAGCTTAATCAACACAACCTTGATAAATCCCAACCCCTTCTTCTCTTTCCCATCTTATACCCAATTATTAAAGAAGGATATCTATATATGGATTCAGAAAAGTCAAAGCTTTTAATTTAAACCATGATTCCTATCGCTTCCTATGTAACCAGTTTCGATTTTGTTAGTGAAACAACCAAAACTTAAGCAAAACAATCAACTCCAACAAATCGCCGTAATTGGTAGCTAGAGTAGGAAGAAACTTGTACATAAACCCAATTCTAATCTCAGAGGACCAATCCTGGATGCGCTTGCTGGTGTCTTTAGATTTGAAACCCAAATAGAAAGACATTGATATTCTGAAATGACCTAACATTAAAACGAAAGCATTCCAAAATTAATCAAATTATACGAAGAGATAAAATACCTGATCACAACATGTGTAAGATCTTGTTTTCCATTTGTATATATATCCTCTTCTTTATGATGTAAAGGTGCGAATTGCTAACAGATCTCGAAAAGTTGCTCCTTGCCCTAGAATTCTTCTGTGATGCCTAACGTTCTCTACTAGAGTCAGGCCCGTACTAAAGCATTAGGCGGGATAGGCAGCCGTCTAGGGCCCCCAAATTTTAGGGGCCCCCCAAAATTTTCCCCCCGGTGTATATATGTTGCTTTGTACCGCCTATTAGAGTGATAGAATAAGAACAAAAAAAATAGGATAGGTAAGCTCAACAAAGAAAATAAATTATCATTATCTTGACTTTGGCCCATATTTATTATCCAAGTTTTAATAAGTATAAAGTCCCGATCAAAAATATCCCATTTAGGAATCACTAAACCCAAACCGTTTCGTCTCTCAGTCTCTGCCTCTCTCGTCATTCTCAGTCTCTGGTAAGTTCTGTTCATCAATCAATACTTTTTTTTTTCTTCTAATTTATGTTTAATTGTTTAAAATCTGCTCATCATAGTTGATGTGGGTATTGATTTTTTAAGATTATTAGTAGATAATAGTAATTTTATTAAATTGCTAGTTAGGGTTTCATGATGATTTAAGGAGGAGAAGGAATTATACAATATAAATGGTGTTTTTTTGTTAAGTGTGTTGATTTTGGTTGTTGATTTGGATTTTAATTCTTCTTCCGTTCTTCGAATTACGGTGTTATGGTGTGTAATAGTGCAAAACTGCAATCTGCAAATTATGATGTGAATGGTTATATTGGATTTACAAATTACTGTCAAAGATCATCTTTTTTTAATCCAGGATTTTTGAATTTTGATTCTGCTTATCTGTTGATATGCTATCCATATTGAATTTTGAATTTTGAATTTTGATCTTACTTTTTCCTGTGTAGGTAGTGAAGTAACAAAATACAAGAGAGAGAAAGTTCTATGACCCATAGGAAAACAAAATGCCAGAGTGGTGCTTTCAAAGCTAAGAAAAGAAAAATAATAGAGCAGCTTCAAAGTTCTTTAAGAGGATCGATGAACAAATATTTGGCTCGAACAAGTGATAGTGTTGGACTTCCAGAAAGAATAAGTGATAGTGATGGTCTTGCACCAGGAGAAACAATGAATGACATTAACAGTGATGAAGAATATGCAAATTTGGTTAATGAAATGGAGAAAGAGGACAAGGGTATGATAACGGAGCTAATATGAAGGGGAAAAACAAAGGGGTGCAAAACAGGCTACTCAAGGAAAATCCAAGGGCATTTTATATGTCGTGTGCATGTCATAGTCTTAATATTTTGCTTCTGGATATGGCTAAATCATGTTCTAAAGCAGAATCATTTTTCAGTGTTATGCAGCGGATATACAAGTTTTTTTCATCATCTACAAAACGTTGGCAAGTATTTAAAAAACATGTGAGTGGTTTCACTGTTAAGCCGTTATCGGATACTCGATAGGAAAGTCATATAGAGAGTGTTAAAGAAATATGATTCCAACTTTCTAAAATACGGGATGCTTTGCTAGAGTTGTCGGAATCCATTGACTTTAGTGCGAAAACAAGGGCAGAAGCTGATTCGTTATTGACACGCGAGATCGATAATTTCGAATTTATATTTGGCATGGTTATTTGGCATCATTTTCTACTTGCAGTTAACTCTGTCAGCAAATTGTTACAAAAAGAGGATATGCATCTTGATGTTGCCATGGACCGAGTAAAAGATCTTCTTTCTTTTTTTGAAAAGTGCAGGGATACTGGATTCGAAGAGTTATTAGAAGAAGCTACTGAGTTGGCAGCAACAATTGGAATAGAACCTACTTTCTATGATCCACGAATCATTCGAAGGAAAAAACATTTTGACGAGATTATGACAGAAGAAGAAGCACCATTATCAGGTAAGAGATCTTTTGAAGTTAACTATTTTAATTTTATAGTAGACCAAGCGAGATACTCACTGACTAGTAGGTTCGAACAATTCCAAAAGTTCAATGAAGTTTTTGGGTTCTTGTTTCAAGTAAAGAAGTTATACTCTCTTGATGATAGCACTTTAAAGGAATATTGTATCAAGCTTCAAAATTATCTAAAGCATGGCATGAGTTCCGATATTGATGGGCATGACTTGTATGCTGAATTGAAAGTTCTAAAAAGTTATTTTCCGGAAGACACTAAAAGGGCAATTGAAGTGTTGAATTTTTCGAAAGATATGGAAGGTTGCTACCCTAATGCAGAAATCGCATATAGGATTTTATTAACAATTCCAGTTACAGTTGCCGCTACAGAAAGAAGTTTTTCAAAGTTGAAGTTAATCAAGTCTTATCTGCGATCGACAATGTCACAAGAAAGATTGAATGACTTAGCAATGTTATCTATCGAGGTCGATATGGTGAACAACATTGATTACGACGCCATAATTGATGAGTTTGCATCGAGAAGGCGAGGAAGGTCAATTTTTAGTAGATTAGCTACTTTTATGTAGTTGTTTGTATCTTCAAATTTTACAGTATTATGATTTTGTTTTAAACTATCGGCGAGAAAAAAAATTTAGGCCCCCATTTTTGATTTTTGCCTAGGACCCCTAAATAGTTTGGTACGGCCCTGACTAGAGTCTCTGGAAAAGAAAAACTTGAAAAAAAATTGGTTGTCGAGGGTTAAATTTGGGGGTATTGGATTTGATTTTCTAGAGAGGAAAAACAAAACTTCTCGTTTGAAGGAAACAAGAAAAAGGATAACTGATAGGAGGAGTCGGCAAAACGAGGAGAAGTTGAAGACGTGGTTTCTTTTGCGTTTGTTTTATTTTATTTTAATTTAATTTTTATTTTTACTTCTGAAAAAAAATCATTTAATAAATAACCGACAATGTTGCCACACTAAAAAGTGTAACAAAACAAATAAAAATAAAAGTGAAAACTAATCTTGAATTAATGTAACACTTTCTAAGGTTGTTACACATATTAGTGTCACAACCTATGTTACACTTATAAGTGTGATAATTGTGTGTTACAAATTCCTCAATTTGGTGTAGTGTTCGCTAAAATAATAAAATTCTCCGGTCCCAACTAGGCTTGTATAGGCTAAATTTTAACTCGATAAATTAATAACTTCGCTAAAATAACAATTTTCTCCGGTCCCAAGGCTATTAATTTATTGAAGTTTTACTGTATATGATCAAAAAGTAGGAGAGAATAAATCATTCTCAGATTTACTTTCTCTCTCTATTTTTCAGATCTAGAATTTCTCTCTCCTTTTTTCTTCTTCTTTTTCCTCTGTTAATGGCGGTTCCATTTTTTTTCTTCTCTTTTTTCTTCCTGCTGCAGTAAACGATGGAGATGAAGGTGAAAATCGATTTAGATATTAGATCGGTAGTTGTAGACGATGAATATGATGATGTTGGTACTATTGAATATGGTTTTTTTTTATGGTTTTTTTCTCTTTTTTTGGCTACTGTTGACGATGAAGATGATGAAAATATATGAAGATATGTCATTGCTGTTGTAGTTGACGATGAAGATGATGGTGTTAATCTTGATTTTGATGATGTTGAAGAAGAAGATAAAGATGGTGGTGACGATGAAAACGAGTTTTTTTTTCTTGATTTTCTTGCTACTAGTATTGTTGAAGATGGTGGAGACGATGAAGATGATGAAGACGACGAAGATTTTTGTGATGAAGATGTTGTTGGTGAAGATGAAATCGCGCTTTGTTGTTGAAGACAATGAAGAAGATGATGCTATATGGAATTCATTCCTAGAATGAAGTCTGTTTAGGTTTTTATATGGACTTCATTTCTGGAATGAATTCTGTTTTTTTATTTTTTTATACGGACTTCATTCCTGAGAATGAAGCCTATTTTTTTAGCTTTTTGTATTGAGTTCATTCCAGGGAATTAAGTCTGTTTTTTTAGCTTTTTGTATGGAGTTCATTCCTGGGAATGAAGTCTGTTTTTTTTAGCTTTTTGTTTTTTTAGCTTTTTATATGGACTTCATTCCTGGAATGAAGTCTGTTTTTATATGGAATTCATTCCTGAAATGAAGTCTTTTTTTTTAAGTTTTTATATGGACTTCATTTCTGGAATGAAGTCTGTTTTTTTAGGTTTTTATATAGACTTCATTCCTGGGAATAAAGTCTGTTTTTTTAGCTTTTTGTATTGAGTTCATTCCTGGGAATGAAGTCTGTTTTTTTAGCTTTTTGTATGGAGTTCATTCCTGGGAATGAAGTCTGTTTTTTTAGCACGGAAGAAACTGCTGCAAAAAAAAAAAAAAACACAGAAGGGTATTTTTGTCTATTTAAATATTTTTAAATAATTATGGACCAAACAGTAAAGGCATTTGACCAAAGGACTAAACAAACATGGGCCCACCTAAAAAAGGACCAAACGATATTTTTCCCTATATTTTAACGCTAAATCAGCTAAGTCAGCTAACCTGGAGTAAATGGAATTATTGACGAAAGAAGGTTTTGATAATTTTATTTTTATAAGGGAGGTAATGCAAATTACCAATCTTTACAGGGTAGGTGATGCAAATTTATTACCCCGACGTAACAAAAGAAAAAAATAAAAAAAAGTAAAATCCTACAACTTACTCAATAATTATATAATCGGATATGCAAGGATAAAAGAGAATTATCCTTTTTGTGCATCGCGGCCTTTACTGCCGGTTAACTTAGAGCATCTTGGAACACCCTGGAACACCTTACTTCATCAACTCACAAATACCCAAAATACCTCCACTACAATCCCAAACCCGATTACACCTCAAACAACCATCTCCCAACTCCTATAACAGCAAGCCCCTCTCGTATTCGTCATCTCCTTCTGGTATTTGTTCTGGTCACTCAAGATAACTAGAAATGATTTTGGGAGACTTACCAGCGTCCACTCCTTCAAAAAGGAAAAAACAGGAGTACATATGGGTCCAAAAATCCCTACCACCGATCCTTCCGGGCGACTTACCAATCCTTCGTAGCAACAACAAAAACAGTAATGGTAGGATGGTCCTCCCCCATCTTGGATTGGATAAAAATAAATACAGATGGCGTTTCTAGAGGACACCCAGGAATTGCAGGGGCAGGCTTCATTTGCAGGAATTCAGAAACAAAAGTAATCATGGCTCTCGAGCAACCACTAGTAATTACTACTAGCTGGAATTGTTAAGTTGATTAAAAAAAATTTGTTGTTTGTGACTGATTATGGTGTTGACCCTTGTGTGGCTGGAGAATTATATATGGTGACTAGTTCAAAGAACTTTGTTTTCACAATGAACATTCTTGCCAAGACTTGCTCTTGTTTGCAGTGGCAGTTGAGGGGGTTCCCCTGTATGCATGCAGTGAGTGCATTGCATACAATAAGGCCACATTGAAGAAAGTAAGAATTTTTCCTTTGAACTGTGTAGCTTTTCTAGTTAAATGTACCTAGCACTAACCTTTAAATAATGGGCTTGAGCAGCAACTGCAGTAATTACTATTCAGTAGAAAACTATAAGGCCACATATGCACCAACTTTTAATCCACTTGATGACAGAGATGAATGGGTGGAGGTACTATTTTATATTTATTGGTCCCTTATTTATATTCTCAACTACATTGATAGAAGTGCATTTACTTTTCAATATATTTAGGGTTTGATGAGCACTATGTATCTTATCTCTTATCTCTTTCTTATTGCAGCCAAAGATGGACAAGAAGCTCTTGAACCCTCCTCACAGTATGAAACCTGGAAGACCTAAAAGCAAGAGGGTTAGAAGTTATGATGAACCTAAAGTGGAGAAGAGGAAGAGGAGGTGTGGGAAATATGGACAGATCACTAATCACAACAAGAGAACATGTGCTAGTGGTGAATTTGGATCTAATCCAACTTCAAAGAGGCAAAGGACTGAATGTGATGTAAAGAACTTCACCTTCACCAACATACATACAAGCCAAACCAGCAAAGTTAAGGGTGCAGCTAAGTCAAACCAGAAGAAGGGAACTGCATCATTTGTTGGTGAATGTTCTCCAACACCATCTTCTACTCCAGCTTCTACATGACACAATCTTTCTCAGAACTTTTTTGGCATTGGATATGTATCTCTGAATATAAGACAAGGAAAGGGAAGGGGAAAGGCTGTGAAGAAATGAATTTGGATTTTTTGTTTTTTTATTTTCTTTTTGTGTTTGGTTTAGGTAACACAATGCAATGTTTCATGAGAATTTTAAGACTTTAAGACTTCATTATAAATGAAATATTTGTACTTTAGTACATCTACAAATTACATTTTAAGATTGTTAAGATCCTTACATATGCATTCAGCTGTAAACTTGAGTTCATAATTCTATTTATGGAAGCAATGAAGACTTCATCTGAAACCTACTTAAAACCATCACAGTCTGTGCAACTAAGTTATGTTATGTGCTTATTGTGTTCATTATTGCATAATTTCATTTTTCATATTTGATTTGCAGTTACTTTTGTTGCAGGTTTGATTTTGCAGTGGGCAGTTTTTGAAGCAGTGACCAACTTCTCCATAAGCATAACACCCATTCTGTACTGGTAACTTTACCTTCTTGCATTTGATAGGATCAATTTCATCTTCAAACCATTCAAAGTATAGACAGGTTGGAATTGAACACTTCAAAAACATTTGTCCATTTGTTTCTTTTGTTTTTGGGCACAATAGTTGCCTTATACCATTACATAGTATATATTTTCACATAGAATAAATCCAAGGACAAACCTTTGGATCATGGATTCCCTGTTCACAGACAGAATATGAATTTATTTTTATTTTTTTACTCTTACCTTGTTATTGATCCTACTGCTACTGCTACCTGGAGAACTTGAACTTTGGCTCATGTTTTTATATATGTTTGCATTAATTGCAGATTTTTGAGAGATTTTTGAGATATTTGGTAGGAGAAACACTAGGGTTCTTCTCTGCAATAAGCCCTGATTTATATGAAGTTGACCTGAAGAATAAGAAGACCATTATAAGAACGGGTGAATCTGATCCCTTGCATTTCTAACGGGTTGATTGATGACACGTGTCAATCCGACCGTTACATCAGTTGCACATGCTCTTCACGTGATACGGGTCACCGAGTTGACTCGAAGTTGTTTTGGTTATGGACTCAGTCAAGGGTTAAGTTGTCTTTTACTAAGCAGGTTAACTACCACGTGTACAGATAACTGTTGTAACGCGTTTTTTGAAAGAAAAAAAAAACGGGATGGAAAATGTCAATATCGGCCACTTTATAAAATGATTCAAAATAACGGCCACTTTCTTAAATATATGCCAAAATGTTGGCCACTTTATTAAAAATCCCTTATTAATAAGAACAAGCATCTTACCCGGTGCATACGCACCGGGTGTTTCGGGAGTGTCTAAATTTTGAAACTGAAAAAATTGTAATTTATCCAAATGTGTAGTATCTTGGGGCTTCTGGGAATATGTGGATGATATCAACAGTCCAATCTCCAAAGCTAATATTATTCAAATTTCTCAAGAGATGAGCTATGTTGATTCTGTCGCATCTCATCTTAAAATTCTAGACTCTGTTTCCTCCATTGTGCCTCTGTTGTAACCTAAAAGCATAGTATTCTGAAAGCCTTAATTTAGTTCTATACCTCTTCTCCTCAGCATATGTGTCCACTGCGAATTGTTCAAGCATGTTCTTTTTTTTTCCCACAACGTGGATGTATCCATTGAATATTCAAATCCATTTCCAACTATAAGTGCAGCTATCTCTTTTGAAGTGGGACAATTATATTATCTTCCATCTGGATGGCATTCTCCAAGGATTTTAATATGCAGTCGTGTTTCATATCTATCACTTGCCATCGAAACACTTTTGCCAGTTCATTGTACACTACTCATCAAAAATGTCTATCGTCTCAGCGATTAATTCAGGTTAGAAACTCCCTTCTCTATATTTTACCAAGTAGGAACATCATTTTCAGTATCATATACATATAGTTCTGCAAATACTTGGTCAGCCCCTCATTTCAGGAAACAAACTTCACATTCTGCGGTTGTTTTGGCTACTTATTTTGAAAGCGTACGGTGCACGATACCGACCATTAGTTTCTTGTTTATTTTCCTCCCGTTGACCATAGATTTATATCCCTAATCTTATTCTTGAAGTGTCCAGATCTGTTTCCTCCTTGGTAGTTCAACAGGTTCTGTAACAATAATGGCTGCTTGTCTGGATATAACGGCAGTTGCACTTTTCCATTTGAGCAGCAAATTGAGAACTCAGTTTCATTAGTTTATTGAAACTTCATAATTATCTCTTCGAATCAAACAATAGCATGATATTTGAGGCATGTATATGTATATGTTTGGTTGCCGAAAATCCATCCCTTATTTACTGCTCCTGTATAAAGGAATTGGTTAATAACAATATATTGAATTAAATTTGTTTGCCATAATACGTAATGGTTCAAAACTCACTTGGATTCTGGAAGTCATTTCGATTGGAACTCATTGGACGGTACAATACTTGCATTTCCCATAAATAGAGTTTGCATCTGATAAATCATAATACCGAAGATTGCATAAACTCGTATATACACATTACTGCAATTTAGAAGTTGGAAATATATAAATTCTGTGTACTTGAAATGAAGTTGTGCGAAGAAGATCTTCTGATATGTAACATCTCCTCTTTTTTTTAATCTTCTTTGGCTTGATTATCCTTCTGCCAAAGATATACTGGAATATATTAACACCGTCAGAAATATTTTGTAAGCCAGCGGAGGATTATTTGTTTACATGTTGTACTCGAATAGACTGTGCAAGCGACCGTGTTTTGTTCCGGACATATGTTTTCTACCAAAAGAAATCGATAAAGATTTACTCGAATGGACTGTGCAAACGACCATGTTTTGTTCCGGACATACCTTTTCTACAGAGATCGATAATATTATTAATTTTGAATCTCGCATCAACTGCAGCCTGTTGGTTCAGTGTCTCCATCCAAGGTTTCTTTTGAATCTCCCCTCGACCGGATAAATTCGATGAATTATCATAATCCAATTAACCAATAGTTCATTGCAGATAACTCCAAGTCGATTTAACCGTACAGGATAAATGGAAGATAATTGCATATTGATCGATTCATTGGCATTGTATCTTCTAACGTTGTTTTTCTGTGAAGGCAATTTTTGCAAACCTTGAACTTTTAATAAAAATTCACCAAAAGGTGTCTTCGTACGTATTCCAAAAGACGTAACTTATCATATCTTAAACCAAAAGGCGCCTGTTACTGAAAGGGTAACTTAAACCAAAAGACACCATAGCTGGGATGCACGGACGCACCGATTTTGGTGCCGTGTCCGCGTCCGACTCACGTCGGACGCAGGACGCGTGTTTGACGCTGACACGACGCGTGTCCGACGCACCAAATACGCGTCCCGCGTGCATCCTTTTTGGACGCACCGATGACTTGGGTTTGAAGCATTTTTTTTTCCATTTTCATTTAAACTTCTTCCTTTATTTTTACTATTATTAACTAAATGAAGAAAGACAAACATTTAGATCAATCATGTAACTCTTTATTAGGATTTTGTAATTGGAAATACATCACATATACCCTTGGTTGGGCATGTGTTGTTCTAAGAATGCAATTTGATTGTGCCATGTGTTTAATAGTGATTGATTGCTTGACCTTCGGCGTGTATAAATAAACGATCTTTAATTTTCTTTTGAAATTTATACACATGTAGCATTATTTTCTAATTTTTAGGATGGAAATACTTGACTTTGATGTATAAATACATAATTATATATATAAATAAAATATGTATATACGCGTCCGCGTCCTAGTTTTTTGAGAATTTTGTAGTGTCCGCATCCGCGTCGTGTCGTGTCCGCGTCTACGCGTCCGCGTCCGTGCAACCCAGCACCATAGCCAAACATCATATTTTTTCGGACTGTTCCACATGAATCTTTTGTAGATAGTGAGATAATTATTTAGTATTTTCCACATGGCTCTTGTATTGGAGAAAACATCAGGCTTTTTATTATTCCGACTCCTTAAAAATTCCACCAGTTGAACGTTTGAGATATTGGGAAATGCTTCTTTTTATCTTTAATGACGCAACTGTTGATGAACAACTAATTAGAGTGATGCATGACCGTTGAAGTATCCAAATGTATTGTGTCTAAAGTGCGTGACCGTTGAAGTGCGTAGTGATAGAAAATTGAAATGTTTCAGGGCTATGATACCATGTTAGAAATTGAGATGAAACTTCAGAGTTCTGATAGCATCTTAGATTTGTGATAAGAGTAAGGATCAGATGAAATATAGAAGACACAAGAGATTAAAGTGGTTCGGAACTAACGCCTACGTCCATTGACAAACCCCGTAGGGTGACTAATATTGATCATCGGTAATCACTGAGATGATTTACAAACCCCACACACATAAACTCACATAAGGAGAGCTCTCAACCCTCACTAACTAAGGACCCAATCTCACTAATTTGAGTGACTACAAATGATACTACAAATGCCTATTTATAGGCTTACAAAACCAACTACTACCTTTTCTAGTTTTCTCTAGAGAATACTAATTGCCTTATATTTTTGACTCACTTTAGACCACTAAAATATTTTCACATGTTTTACATTATGTTACTTGACAAACTTCTTTTAATCATTCTAGATACTTTGAACTCTACCTAACTCTAGACTTCTTTAAACCTTGTTCACATTAGTTCATATTAGACATTACAAATTAGAATATTCCAACAATTATCTAGAATATCTTTGACTATATCTTCATGGTTGCCTTGTATATGGAGGATATATTCTAACACCCCCCTTCAAGTTGAGCCCGGAAATGTTTTGAAGTGATCAACTTGAACTGTTGTTGAAAAAGATGGTTTAGCTCTTGGTGTAAAACTATGAAATGAGTTTAGTAAACAGAATAGAGTTGTGGGTGTTTTTAGGTGATGTGGTACTATTTTAACACCCACCCACCCCCTCAAACTCGAGAGGGTCGAGTTTGAATACACCTGGACTGAAGCATGGCAGGAGGATTGTAGCACACGGATTACGGCCCGCCAACTGTGGCTGCATGCGGATTGTGGCCTACGGATTGCTTCCCATGCTAGAACTACACTGAATGAGTGGCACGGAAGCAACTGATGCACACTGGCGGATACTGAGTGGTACGGAAACCACGGATACACTGATGGCGGATACTAAGTGGTACGGAAACCACAGATACACTGATGGCGGATACTGAGTGGTACGGAAACCACGGATACACTGACACTGAGTGGTACTGAAACCACTGACACACGGATGGACACGGGTAGCGTTGAGTGGGGTCGAGCTCTGATATGAGTGGAAACTTAAACTTCATCTTGTAGCGAAAACTTAAACGCCCATTTGGATCGAACTTGGCTCTGATACCATGATAGAAAATTAAAATGTTTCGGGGCTCTGATACCATGTTAGAAATTGAGATGAAACTTCGGAGCTCTAATAGCATCTTAGATTTGTGGTAAGAGTAAGGATCAGATGAAATAGAGAAGACACAAGAGATTAAAGTGGTTCGGCACTAACGCCTACGTCCACTGACAAACCCCGTAGGGTGAATGATATCTATCATCAGTAATCACTGAGATGATTTACAAACCCCACACACATAAACTCACATAAGGAGAGCTCTCAACTCTCACTTACTAAGGACGCAATCTCACTAATTTGAGTGACTACAAATGATGCTACAAATGCCTATTTATAGGCTTACAAAACCAACTACTACCTTTTCTAGTTTTCTCTAGAGAATACTAATTGCCTTATATTTTTGACTCACTTTAGACCACTAAAATATTTTCACATGTTTTACATTATGTTACTTGACAAACTTCTTTTGATCATTCTAGATACTTTGAACTCTACCTAACTCTAGACTTCTTTAAACCTTGTTAACATTAGTTCATATTAGACATTACAAATTTGAATATTCCAACAATTATCTAGAATATCATTGACTATATCTTCATGGTTGCCTTGTATATGGAGGATATATTCTAACACGTAGCATGGGTTGTGTCTCAAACTATATGACTCTTGGATTAGCCAATTAGATGCCGATGACATGGAAATTTCATGCTGATGTGGCCTCATTAGATGCAAGAATAATTGTGGGGACGACATGTGGCGTTTTGGGGTCTCTTATTATAAAGAAAGATGCTTCAAAAAAAAACATTATTAATAAGATAAGATATCTTTAATTAATTATTTTGTAAATATTTGATTCACATAAGAACCAAATATATTGCGAAACGCAAAAATACATGATGAAAATTAAAATATTAATAAGAAAACATCTTTTGAAACGGATGCACAAGACCATCTCCATAGTAGCCACCGTCTCGACGAATGCTCCACAAACATTGATATCTACAATGACTCTCCGAGTCTCTCCTTACATAGTAAGCTGTAAAGTTTTGTGTATGTGACTGACCATTTTGAGGATCATACCAACTTGAATCGCATACGAATTTAGTTGTGTACGAAAAATTATTTTTGAATCTCCATTGGAAATTTTGTCCTAAAAATAATCTATGTGCACCTAAATCATTTTCGCTTGACCAGCAACGAAATGTGAAGGCTATGTTCGGACCTATATCATTTTGAATAGTCACAGTTGTTTCTCCTTCGACTGACTCTACACAAAATAGTGCCAAAGTAAGAAAAGTGAAGAAGAAGATGGCAGCAACAGATACTAAGCTTGAAAATGATTTTGACATTGTGATTGATTGGAGTAACAAGTTTTGAAAAATAATTGTAATGCTAGTACTGTTCTTTTCATGGTGCTTTATAGTCTATCAGGCGATTTAATTCAGAAGATCTGTTATGATTTTATAAACCATTATTACATGTTTAGAAGATAATTAAAAGTAGATGATGTATTAATACCCAAAGATATCAAAGATATTCTTTTAATATCCTTTGGATATTTCACCCAACCTATTTTGTAAAATTAATTTGAACATGGTAGACTAAAATGCCAATTAAAAGTGGATGCGGTTTTATACTCAAGGATATCGAAGAATTCTTTTAACATCTTCTGGATACTTTACCCAATCTTTTAGTAAAATTAATCTGAACATTGTAGACCAAAAGGCCCTTGTCTACTTAAATTATATGTACATGCAAATGCACCGGCTAGTTCGTATGTGGTTTCGTGTAAGCATTGCCTTCTCCTTACCGCTCCATCATACTTGGTCAATTTTCCTAAATCAAAAATATATGTACAACTCAAATGTGATCTCCATTATTCCTCTGTAATTCAGGTTAATTCCAAATCCAACAGGTTCACGACGCAATCACCAAAGATTAATGTAAGAATATTCAACATGAATGAATCAATCCAGTGCTTAGCGACAGTTAAATCTTGTAATCACAATTAAATCGTGTAATGACAATCATGCAAATAATACAAGATTCATTTAAGAACGTCAACATTAGTGAATCAATCTATCTAAATTTTCATTGAACTTGAGCATTATTTCATTGTAGATTTTGAATGAACTTGAGCATTATTTCGTTTCTCTATAAAAATCTCCATATGCTGATTTTTTTTTTATTTTTTTTTTTGATCGGTAAAATAGAAATTTCATTGAAAAAAAAGGCACTTAAGGGGTACCTTAACCCAATAATTACAACCGAACAAGAAAAGGGGAACCGAAAGGGGATTCGGCTACCCAAGAAAAAAACACAAAAAGCTATGCAGGCCGGTAAAATGAATCCCATAAAGAAATCACAATATTTTCCGTAAGCCCTAACATTCTTGTGTTCGATTCGGCCCAAAGGAACACTTGTAATTTGATATCTCTAATGAGGCTTGCCAAAGTTTTCTTTTTTTTATAAAAGGTTCTTGCATTTTGCTCTTTCCATATACACCACCATATAGCAACCGGGATGTTATTCCATATATATTTGACTAAGTCTTTCGTCTCCCCAATTAAACTTCCAAGTCTTCATAGATGTAATGATATTAGGGTCGTGTGACCATCCAAAGTGGCACCCTTCAACAAAGTAATCCCATATTCTCCGGACTCTCCAACAACCATAAAACAAGTGTGAGCTCGATTCATCGTCTCCCTCACAAAAGCGACAAACACTAGAGACATCCATACCTCTTCTCAAAAGTTTATCCGCCGTCATTACCCGATCATGGGAGAGAAGCCAAAGAAAGAAATTAATTTTGTGAGGGTACTCATTGCTCCAAACAACATTGATTGGATAATCCGGCTCACCTTGAAAGTCATTGTCTCTAATTCCATCCTTGACCGTATATTGACCATGATCACTACCAACCCAAATTCATGTATCCATAACCCCTTCTTGAATAGAGATGGAAGAAAGAAGATTTGATATAGATAACACTTCATTTGTAATGGTTTGAGAGTATCTTTGCCTAGACATAAACGCCCACCTAACACTACCTTCCCTAACTTCATACATACTAGCCACCACGAACTCCTTGGTCCTTGAAGCTTTATAAGCCAAAATAAAACATATCACATAATCTCCCTTCATCAAGCCAAGAATCTTCCCAAAATATAGTTTCCGTACCCGCTCCAATCTTGAATCTAATACTTTTATTGAAATCTCCAAGCTCTTTATAGATTAAACCACAAACTACCACCTTTCGCTCCTTTGGGTTGGAGAGTTTCCCAACCGGTAAATGTTTCACCAAATTTTTCAACTATGATCTTCCTCCACAATGCTTCTTTCTCTACGCCAAAGCGCCACCAACATTTTTTTAGCAAAGCCGAGTTCACTTGCTTAGGTCTTCTTATACCAAGACCACCTTTTTCTTTTGGTTTTGAAGACAATTTCCAACCAATATTGTGAATTCTTTTCTTATTTTCATCATCCCACAAGAAATTTCTCACAACTCTATCAATTTTCTTAGTTATGGAGCAAGGAGCAAGAAAAATAGAGAGATAATAAATGGGTACACTAGCTAAAACGCTTTTGATGAGAGTTAACTATATACATGCTGATTTCTCACAACTCCGTATGCTGATTTCTAAATTACATTACTATATATCCAACAGGTAACCATATACATGCTACTGTTTACTTTCTGCATCTAATGTTCGTGCAATCTTAATAACCTTAGTTCGTAGTTAATGTCGGTTAAATTTATGATTGAGTTGAATTCTGGACTCAACAATATCCTGTTACAGAACATCAACAACTCATGTGAACATAAATTTCTGCCTCATGGATGACTTAATGAATGTCTCTTTCATGTCTCTGATGCACATTCTATGAATTTTGTTATTATTGATTAAAATGTAGCCGGGTTATCCGTGACAAATTATTACTTTTTTGAGATAAAAAGGTCGAAGCTTTATTGATAAAAAGAAAAGGAGATACAACTTAACCTTGATTACAGTTCTAAAATTACATCAATAGGTTAGCAATTTTTTTTGACACAAAGAAGGGCAAATTCCAATAAAAGAAACAGAATGCAGTCATGGAGAACATGAAGGCACTGTTTAGGGTAAACAAAGCTGCAGGCTAAAGAACCTGCTAAACAACTGAAGAAGAAAAAACAAGGTTACATGAGGACAGCATGCCAATTCCTAAGAACCATATCCAGAGAGTAGTTACTAAAAATTCCTTCTTTTGAAATCCAATTGAACATCAAAATCTTAGTATCATCGATCAACCTCTCAATAGAATGATAAACTCCTTGATAGTATCTTCTATTTCTTTCAAGCCAAATAGTCCACCAAATAGCAAACGGAATCAGCTCCCATATTTTCCATTTTTTAGCCCTCTTTTTCCTCTTTTCCCTCCATTCCCAAAGAGTGCTTTTAACACACTCATTAGAAACCCACTGAAGATTGTAACCATCCAAGAAGAACTGCCAAATTTTCCTCGTAGTATCACAGTGCAAGAAGATATGGTCATTTGATTCCGCCGCCTTCTTACAAAGCAAACAACCATTCACACTGATTGTATTCCTTAGCTTATCTATAGTTGGAGCTGCCTTGTAACAAAGAGACCAAATGAAGAAAGAAACTTTCATCGGAATCTTGTTATTCCAAACAATCTTGTAAGGAAATGGATCCCCCTGAGAATTATCTATAGTGGAGTAGCAGCCTGAGACAGTAAACGAATCCCCATTTCTCCAATGTCTTACATCATCTTCATTATTTAGAGAGTTAGGTTCTGGGATTGAATTCAACATCTGCACCAGTTCCTGTACCTCCAAATCATACAACTCTCTTGAGAAGTTCAAATTCCAAGACTTTATACCGTTGTAAGTAGTAACCAGTTCAGAAATTGTATTGTCCTTACTTTTTGAGATTCTGTAAAGGTTTGGAAACAAATCTCTTAATGCCAGACCATTGCCCCATCTATATTTCCAAAAAAGACACCCGTTTCCACTATTAATTTGAATGATCGAGTTAGAAGTCACCATTTCGCTGCACTTTAAGATGCCTGCCCATAAGCTTTTCTTAACCGGTCTCTTTGTAGTGTTAGGCACCAAGGCCATCGGATTACCCTCAAATTTCTGGTTCACCACCTTCCTCCACAAAGCATATTTCTCCTTGCCATATCTCCATAACCACTTAGCATGAAGAGCCCTGTTCATAACACTCAGTTTCTTTATTCCAACACCTCCATTTTGCTTTGAAGTATTAACTTTCTTCCAATTAATCCACCCTTTTTTCTTAACTGTTTTAGAGCCTCCCCAAATGAAATGCCTCATAATCGATTCCATTTCCTTTTCAATAGATTTAGGTAATTGAAAAAGAGAAAGATAATAAATTGGAAGACTAGAAAGAACACTATTTACCAAAATGATTCTGCCGCCTTTCAAAATATATCTTCTTTTCCAGCCGCTCAGTCTTTTCTGAAATTTCTGAAGAATTACTTCCCACACTGCATTGGTCTTTGATCTGCTGCCCAAAGGAATCCCCAGATAGTTAATAGGGAAGTTCACACAAGCACAAACAAACAGGTCAGCACATGCTCCTGCATTTTGAGTCACCCCTACAGGAACTACAACACTTTTCTGATAGTTAACTGTCAAAAAGCAGAAATGAGTTGAAAAGCCAATAAAATATTTTTTAGGTTTGTAATTTGCTCAATGTCATCATCAATGAACACTATAAGATCATCCGCAAACTGGAGATGATTAATCACAATCCCATTAGGTGCCGGCGAAAAACCCGAAATAAGGTTCAAAGAAGCCGCTTTTTTTATCATAAGAGAAAGTAATTCCGCAACCATAATGAATAAAAACGGAGAAATAGGGTCACCTTGTCTGACACCCTTTCCACTTCTAAATAAACCCGAAGGTTGACCATTAATCGCCATAGAAAATCTCACCGAAGATAAGCACCAGTTTATCTAGTTCCTCCAAATATTTCCAAAGCCGAATTTTTGCATAGCGACGTCTAAACAGCTCCAACTGAGATTATCGAAAGCTTTTTCAAGATCAACCTTAACTACCAGCCCCGGTTTTTTAGCTCTTTCTCTTGAATCAATGAGCTCAGCTGCGATTAGAATCCCATCTGTTATTTGTCTTCCATCCACAAAAGCCCCTTGAAAATCGCTGATCAAAGAAGGAAGAACCACCTTAAGCCTATTAGCCAGTAACTTTGAAATGATCTTGTAAACACCACCAATAAGGCTTATTGGTCTGAATTGGTTCATACAAACCGCACCATCACACTTTGGTATAAGAATAATATTGGTGCAATTTAACCTCCAGTCCAAGAACCCAAACCTCTCAAACTCCTTGATAACCTTCATCAAATCACTTTTTATAATATCCCAAACCGCCTTGAAGAATTCCATAGTATAACCATCCGGACCCGGCGATTTGTTCGATCCAAAATTCCAAATTACAGACTTTACCTCATCTTCATGAAATGGTTTTTCAAGTATTATACTTTGTTGAACCGATAACGAAGGTAAATCCAAATCATCCAAGTTTGGTCTATAATGAATATTATCTTCAAATAACTTCTCATAGTAATTTTTTGCTTCCGCATTGATATGATCTTTGTCATAAGACAAAACACCATCTATAATAAGAGAGTTAATACTATTTGACTTTTGTCTAAGAGAAGCATTCTTGTGGAAAAATTTCGAATTTCTTTCACCATCATCAATCCATTGGCCCTTTGATCTGGCATGCCATTTCCTAGCCAGATTTAAAGAAGCCGACCTGTGTTTAATTCTAGTAACTTCCCTATCAATATAATCTTCAGAAGCTAAGATATTCATTTCCTCAAGAGAGTCATAAACATCAATAAGATTTTCCAGTCTGTCAACTTCAGCTTGAATTGAACCAAAATTTTCCTTTCCCCATTTCTTAATTAGAAATTTTAGGCCTTGAAGCTTTTTTGCCAGAACAAAACTTGGTTTACCCCAGTAAGTTAAAGCATTCCACCAGACTTTAATGTTATCTAGAAATTGAGGATGCGACAGATAGTAATTATCAAACTTGAAAGAAGGTTTAGAAGCATTACCAGCATTGCAGTCCAGCATAATTGGTGCATGGTCTGAAATAGGTCTCTTCAATCTGTATTGAACCAAGTTAGGGCAATGTTCTTCCCAATCAGAGGAGCAAACAAATCTGTCAAGTCTACTCAGGAGAGGAGGGTTTTGAGAGTTAGTCCATGTGAATTTTCCTCCTGCCATTTGCAAGTCCATTAAATCACAAGAATTTAGAAAACTTCTGAAGTGTCTTCTATTAACCAAGCAACCCCCATTTGTACTTCTTTCAGATTGAAACAGAATAGCATTCCAATCACCCCCCATAAGCCAAGGAACGTCATCCCACAAAAATCGAATATCTCTCAGCTCCTGCCAGAATTGATCATAATCTTTATGGTCCGTAGCTCCGTAAACAGACGTAAACATCCACCTGAAATCATCATTCAAATTACGCAATTTCAAAGTAATTGAGAAAGCCCCAAAGAGAGAATCCTCCATAGACACCATAGTTGGGTTCCACATAATAATAATCCCACCCGATCTTCCAATAGAAGGTAAATGAATGAAATCACAAGAATTGTTCCCCCATAAACCTCTTATCAAAGAATCATCCACAATTTCTTTTTTCGATTCCTGAATAGAGCAAATGGAAATATTATTCTTACGAATCATATTTCTAATGGCTATAACCTTAGCTTCATCACCCACTCCTCTAATGTTCCAAGACCCGATTTTAAGATCCATTGAGAGGAGAAATAGCCCTAGGTGTATCTTCAGAAATCGAGTATGGAGATTCTGGTGAAAGTACCTGATTACCTGAAAATCCTCGTGCTTCCTCCGCCTCCCAGTTATCACAATCCGAATCCGAATCAAACTTTTCCAAGCCATCAAATTCCATTATTCTGCTTTTATCGGCGCTGTCATTGTGATTATTCAACCCTAATATTAATCCTTTGCAGATGTCTCTTGATTTTTGATCATCACAATTAATGCCTAGCATTTTATTGAAAGAGATGTTGAACTCTACCAATTTATGAATGTCTTCTTCGTTTAGGGAAGAGTTAGAATTCGGAGAAGTTGTTGCCGGAGAAATAGATTCGGAACTTAAAAAAGGTTTGTTCGAATTTAAATCGTTTAACTGCTCACCTGTTTCGAGAACAGTTTCCACCGATTCAAAACTCTCAGTTAAATTCAAATTCACCCTCAGTTTACCATGTGGATCATTTATGATGTTATTCTCCTTCTCCGGATCCGAATCCAGGTTACCCGGAAGACGTGAGTTGTTTGATTCATTGGCCGGCCTAGAACTTTGACCCGGATCTAAACCCGCATCCGAATGATTTGTTCTCCCCATTCGGCCGACATATCGACCCCTCTTCTTTTTATCCCTCACCGTGATCCAAGGGTGATTCACCACCCCATCCTGATCTTGATTCGACAAGGATTCCATATTCCCCTTTAGACAACCTCCACTCACCGGGGTATCCGTTACCCCTTTTTGAGTTGTCCCCTCGCCGTATTTCGAGAAATCAGCTGTCCTTGAATTTGAGTTATTCTCGTGCAATTTTTCCGTATTTTTTTCTGTTGCAATTTTGACCATATCCGAGTACGCTGTATTTTTGGAGTGTTTGTCTGAATCCTTGACAGTCCGGATACCTTCGGCCATGACAGATTTGGAACCCTGATGGGATGAAAGTGAGTGATGTTCATCATACAATTTCTGATCTTGTATCCATTCTATAGAGAGCCATCGATCCTTAAACTTGACTGCTGCTGGAATATTTGCTAGGTCCCCTTCAATGAGAAGTTTGCAATTGATTAGTTTCTCAAACGAAGAGGAAGAATGATGGATAGCTCTAACCTTTCCCCATGGGTTACAGATGGAATTATAAGAATCCATATTCCATAGATTAATGGGAAGACCCCTAATCCCTATCCAATGAGAATAATCAGAGTTAATTTCCTTGTTGATAAAAGAATCTTCTTGTTTCCATTGACAAAGTGATATTTTAGTTTTTCCAATAAACAGTGACTGTTCTTCCCTGAATGAATCATAAGTATCCGTCGAGGTTACATTAAAGAAAGCCGTTTTGCCAGAAACACAACGAAGATTAATAGGATCCTTCCACTTGTATTTCTTTGAGATTCCTACCGCTATACGGTTCCAACCATTATGCGAGTTTAAAACTTTACAAGAAATACCCAATGAGATTGAATCCATCGGGACTGACACTTCCGTGGTTGTCAAATGCGGAAAAGAATCTGTATTCTTGATTAACGGTTGTTGCTGGATAATCTGTTTTTTTTGTTTGGAAGAAATAGAAGACCAAAAGGAGTTCCATATTGAACCAGAATTACCACTTGGAATACAAACGAAACGCGAACGCGCATCATTAGAAGGATCTGTAGTTGAAATTTTCAGAAAGCTGCCATTTTTATTTTCCAATCTTTCTAGTAAAATCACCACCTCGTTAAACCTTCTCGTCCATTTCTTCGGTTTTGAGTTTAAATTCTGTATTGCCTCCATGGTTGAAGAATGAATCCATGATATCGCCTCCTCTGGAATAAAAATCCAGTTTGAAACCCCTTTGTATCTTTCCAAAACCTTCAGCTGTTTTGAATTACCTTTCAAAGACCAAGCTAATTCAAAAGATTTGGATCGTAATAATATAGTTGCCGAAAAAATCATTATAACTCAAAGAAATTAGAGTGACACAACTTTGTTCCGGCACCAATGAAAAATGAGAAGAACATTGATTCCGGCACCAAGTTGACTTGGATGACTAGTTCAGTGGTTCCACATATTCAAAATAGCAAAATGACAACATATTCAATAGGTTAGCAATTCTTTAAATAAAATTTCTTTTGAACCATTTTGAATTGAACACCCGTGGTAGATGTCAGTAATGTGCAGTGATAGCTATCTTTACTTTAGTAGTGGTCATATCTTTTATCCAATTCATATCTCTTAAGGGCCAAGCACTATGTTTGGCCATTTTGTTTGGCTGTAGTTTCAACATAGCCAACCCAAAAGCTAAGAAAAAGAACCCCACTATGACAGGGATGCATTTCTTTGCTTATTGGGATGAAAACTCAGCTCCCGTCGGAACTGTCGAATACGGAAACAGAGTTTTTGGCAAGAAAAATTTTGATCCAAATTTTCTTGGGTCAGATTTTAACAAATATTTGCTTTAGATTAAAGAATACAGCAAAATTTGCAAACAAAGAACACCACTATCAGCAAGAGAATGAAGAAGAAGTGATTAGTAGTACTGGTTTTCCAATATGATCATAGTTTTAGTAGCACTATTACCACGACCACAAACCGAACAAAAAAAAAAGAAAAAAAAACTTACCACGACGACAACTACACCTAATGCTGATTCAGAAGCTTCGTCTTCATATGCTGCATCATATTCGGCGCCTATGCTTTCAAGTGTTACGGATACTGATAACTATGAGTAAGGAAATCTCTAACCTTGTACCTCATTAATTATACGAGTGATTGAGATTTCCTTATTAATAAATATAAAATAAACAAGATCCGGATGATATGGAACGCAGGATCGGCCTCCGGGATCAATCCCGACTGACGTTTGATCTTGGAATCTCAAGAGCATCTTTTTCTACATTGTAATTGGGAGAGGGATATTTGGTTAAATTTCATAGATTCTTTGAAGATTAAGTGGGTGATGCCGGAAAGTTTACAAAGTTTGTTTCTCAGCTGGAGAATTGAAAGGGTTTCCAAGAGAGTTACATTGATTTGGCAGGTACTTCCTTTTGCGATTTGCTGGGAGTTGTGGTTAGAGCGTAACAGAAGGGTTCATGGAGGAAGGAATAAAGATATGGAGGAAGTGATTCATGCAGTTAAACTAGATGTTTGCCTTTGGTGTTCTGAAACGGATATTTTTAACAACTTCACAATGAACCAAATTACGCATCACTGGGAAGACATAATCTACATGTAATTGAGGTTTTTTTTTTGTGCTTTGGGAGGTTTTTTTTCTGACCTGTTGTTACCTCCGTAAATACCCTTGTAATTACCACTTTTTTTTTCAATATATACCCTTTTTTCCTCAAAAAAAAAAAAATTCTTGGAAAAAAGGAATCCTAGCAATATATGCTGCTGTTGAAATAATAATAAAAATAAATTATGATTCCATGATGCTAGTTGTTCCTGGATATATGCTGCTGTTTAAGTGAACTTGATAAACAAGCAGCGGAGCACTCTGTAACAATATATGCTACCAGTTCTGCTACATGAAATCTTGCACTGCAGTTTCTGCTGCTAATTAAGCAAAGACATGCTTTTTCTTTTTCTTTTTTTCTTTAAGAAACCAAAGACATGCTGTCAATTGTCCCTTGTTCTTAAGAACATCCTTTCTTTAATAATCCAAAGATGTCAATTTTTCATTTCGTCATGAATCTAGCATTTTGGGAGTTTAATTCAAAACATCTCGCTGAACATTTTTTTTCTTTTTACTCGGCCAACATCTCGCAGTCTCGCTGAACATGACAATATACTAAACATCATTATTAATAAGATAAGATATTTGTTAATTATTCGGTAAATATCTGATTCACATAAGAACCAAATATATTAACAGAACGCAAAAATACATAATGAAAATTAAAACATTAATAAGAAAACATTTTTTGAAACGGATGCACGAGACCATCTCCATAGTAGCCACCATCTCGACGAATGCTCCACAAACATTGATATTTACAGTGATCGACCCAGTCTCTCCTTACGTAGTAAGCTGTAAAGTGTTGTGTATGTGACTGACCATTTTGAGGATCATACCAACTTGAATCGCATACAAATTTAGTTGTCTTCGAATAATTAACATTGAATCTCCATATGAAACTTTGGGATAAAAATAGTCTATGCGGACCTAAATCATTTTCACTTGACCAGCAATGGAATGTGAGTGCTATGTTCGGACCTATATCATTTTGGATAGTCACAGTTGTTTCTCCTTTGACTGACTCTGCGCAAAATAGTGATAGAGTAAGAAAAGTGAAGAAAAAGATGGCAGTAACAGATACTAAGCTTGAAAATGATTTTGACATTGTGATTGATTGGAATAACAAGTTTTGAAAAATAATTGTAATGCTAGTACTATTCTTTTCATGGTGTTTTATAGTGTATCAGGTGATTTAATACAGAAGATCTGTTATGATTTTGTAAACCATTTTTACATGTTTAGAATATAATTAAAAGTAAATGCTGTTTTAATACCCAAAAATATTCTTTTAATATCCTTTGGATATTTCACCCAACCTATTTTAGTAAAATTATTTGAACATGGTAGACCAAAGTGCCAATTAAAAGTAGATACGATTTTATACTCAACGATATCAAAGAATTCTTTTAATATCTTCTGGATATTAAAAACCAAAATCCCAGTCCCAGACCGTCAAATGTACTTATGTAGAAACTTTTCAAAATCTTAGGATATCATTATTGATCATACAATCCACTACTTGAAATTCAGAGGCTTTCATAATTTTTGGTCTATACATAACGGTAACGAATACAAAAAAAGAGAAAAATAAATCCAGATCATGAATGGAAAATAACGAAGGATGAAAAAGTTTACCCTAGTTATTCAGATTAGGAACATTTTTAGATAAGAATAATATTACTATTTAATACAAATTATGATTACAACTCAAAAAGACTGTCATCCGCTAGGAAATTGGTTGGAAGCCTAGCAACAAGCTGAGCTCCAACTCCTTTCTGAATGGCTACACCTATCCTATGAAAAAAAAAATTTCCAACTCGAACGTTAGCATCATGGATAGCAATATAATTGCGCAAACGCTTCAGAAAATCATGGCTGCGCAACCTCTCTCGACACCGGTTTCTTCCTTCCTGCCCCTTATAATGTTGGTTCTTCAAATGGTTGAACAAAGAAACCTTCAACAATCCCCTCCCTCCAACACCATTTCTACACCCGTCCAATCCACGATAAGAATTGTATTTCATGAATCTTGGTGAGAAATAATTTTTTATTTTAGAGTACTTTCTTTTTTTTACATATCAAATCGCTCAGCAAAACCACTGTTTGAAAAGCATATGCAACAATGAGCATTTTATCATAGGATACCGGGAAAATATTGATGATCCAGTAAGTTTAATAAAATTGGTGAGAAGAAGATAAGGGTACTGAAAATACTAGTAATGGCCCATGTATAAATAAAGATGAATTGATGATGATGATGCATAAAAAATTTCATTTCAGTTTCATTTTGCATTTAACCTGAATCTGAATTCAACTTTCTCATTAATGTGAACGTTGAGGATATCATGTTGATGATATTGATTACCTTCTTAGATCATAGCTAGGTTTACCTTAAGTTCCTAATGTTACTAGAAATGGTATACTTTACATGGTTTTTTTTTTTTTTTTGAATTATTTTGTAAAAGGGTCGTATGTTTAACACCTAATTAGGGTCTGGTCGTAGAAGTTGTACTTGCTGCAATGGGGTCATTGACTGACCAGAGACCGTTAAATATAGTTACCAACATTAATTAAATTTTCCAAACACCCCTGACAGTTAGTTGCTGACGTTGAAAGTTTGACTATTGTTTACTCTTTCGTCCTCTTTTATCTTCTTCTGCTACTGTGTGAACTGAGATCATCTTGTTTTTTCTTTTCATTCAATCCTATAACAACGCCATCAACTCAGCCATTGTGTTAATGCAACTCTCCATCTTGTTTCGCTCTTCTTCTCTCTTCTCACCCAGAGTATTGAACTCCTCTATTTCTCATGAATTCAAAGTATATCGGCAAAAGCATGAGCAAGAATTTGTTGCCAATCCATATGAATTACAACGAATCTAATGTACAGTTGCTCACATCCAACATATTTTAACAAAAATAAGCATGACCGCACCATATATATCTAACCAATGAGTAACAGCTTCCACCGCCGTTTCCATTTCTAAGATCAAAACTAAAGATTCCAACTAATAGTAAACAAACATACAAGACAGAGAATCAAATTTACAGAGATACGCAAGAAACCCACTACTGTAAATCCTCCAATTTCATAGGATGGTAAATACAAAAAGGAAAAACAATCAGAAAAATATTTCCAAAGTATGTTCGGATTAAGGTTGTACTAAATATATGAAATCAAGCATAGCTTTTGTAATCAAAACCTCCTATCAATTCTCACTATATTTTTTCAAAATCCTAATTTACTCTACAGTATAGCTTCTATAATCGTTGCAAGCTGATCATCATGAATATAAATTGAGGGAACGACGATAGACACAAACACATTTATAAAATTTTCAGAAAATAGCACGGCCTGTTGGAAATTATAATTTGTAATCTAGATTTATCTAGATTGGTTGAGATAAGTGTAGATAGTTTTACACGGTGAATTATTAAAGTTGTGTCAAAAAGAAAATCATTTAGTCAGCATGTTTGAATAGTTTAGAATCCTCTAGAGAAAGCTATAGTAAGCTATGTCTAGAAAGTATTTGTGTGAAGCACGTGAAGTAAAATTAGACCGGTCAAATGAGCTTTCTAGAGTGAGAAGAGTCTAGAGTTAGCTAGAATCAAATATATCTAGAATGTTTAAGAGATAGTCAAAGTTCCGTGTAATAAGAATAGTCTAGAAAAATGTAGAGAATATAGTACGGTTCTTGTGCAAGCCTATAAATAGGCATGTGTAACTTCATTTGTAAGTTGTAACAGAAGCAAGAAGTGATTAATAAGATTAAGAGTTTGTGAGAGTTTAAGTGTTAGTCTTGCTTCCTAGGATCTCTATACGAGCAACACAATTATCCTCGTATGTCTCCGAAGGTTCATTTCTAAAATTCCAACATGGTATCAGAGCGGAGTTTCGATCCATATGGGGTGTCAAAGTCGTATGCGCAAATTGATATCCTTTATGGAGTCCTAAAGGAGATGAGAGGATGAAAATGTTCAACTCTCAACTATGTGTAATTTGAGTTTTTGAGTTTTGGATGTTTGGTTTAGGTCCCCATATGAAAGGTATCACCCATGTCTAAGTAAGAAGAGAAAAAGAAGAAAAAGATTAAAAGAACAAATGAAAAGAGGAAGATATTGCTCGTGAGAAGGTCCAATTTATGTAAGAGTTTTTTTGAAGATGCAAAACGTCTCCATGCAAGGAAAGCTAAAAAGAGAAAAGAAGAATTGTAGGGAGTGCATGTGGAAAAGAGTGCACTTTCGGACATGGCATGCGAAAAGCCATGTTTTCACGAGATTCTACTCCTCTACTCATGGCGAAAGGTAGCCGAGTGAAGGCTTGGTAGGCCGCGTAAAGGCCGGGCCGAGTGAAGGCCGAGATTGGTGGGAACGAACCCACTGAGAGGCCAGCATGGTGATAAGCTAGCTGGAAGAAAAGAGGATAGAAAACAGGAGCTTAGGAGACACTACGAGAAGACAAGGCGATGTCGACGCGAAGAAATATCACAGACGTGAGAGAAGAGAGATTACAGCATGAGCACGAGAAGTGAAGAATTGGGTGTAGATCGAAACCACGAAATGGAGATTACAAATTAGGAGGGGATGTTGGAAATTATAATTTGTAATCTAGATTTATCTAGATCACGGTGAATTATTAAAGTTGTGTCAAAAAGAGAATCATTTAGTCAGCATGTTTGAATAGTTTAGAATCCTCTAGAGAAGCTATAGTAAGATATGCCTAGAAAGTATTAGTGTGAAGCACGTGAAGTAAAATAAGACCGGTCAAATTAGCTTTCTAGAGTGAGAAGAGCCTAGAGTTAGCTAGAATCAAATGTATCTAGAATGTTTAAGAGATAGTCAAAGTTCCTTGTAATAAGAATAGTCTAGAAAAATGTAGAGCATATAGTACGGTTCTTGTGTAAGCCTATAAATAGGCATGTGTAACTTCATTTGTAAGTTGTAACAGAAGCAAGAAATGATTAATAAGATTAAGAGTTTGTGAGAGTTGAAGTGTTAGTCTTGCTTCCTAGGATATCTATACGAGCAACACAATTATGCTCGTATATCTCCGAAGGTTCATTTCTAAAATTCCAACACGGCCGGTGAACCTGGTTTATCTTGTTAACGAAGTGTTAGGATAAAATGTCATTTCTCATTTATTTGAGGGGATTTTAGTCAAAAATGTAGACAGTCAAACTAGTCCTCAGTCAGTCAACGACTCTATTGCAAGAAGTGCAACTTCTACGACCCAGACCTTAATCAGGTGCTAAACATACGACCTTTTTAAAAAAAAAAAAAAAAATTTATCATGCTACTTTGCTTTTGGGAGTGACACAGTGAGACTCATATGGTTTAATTATGTATAGCCACCCCGTTGAGAAAATTTTTGATGGGGGAAAATACAGATGGGGCATGAGGTACGAGTAAAAATTCGACATTTGTCCATTTTTTTTAAACTATTTTTTGTTAAGAAACATCTTAATTTTGTTCACCCAAATTGCCCTTCACCAAATCTAATGAAATCTTATTCGTTATCTATAAATATTTACTAACCTTAATTACGGCCTAACTTAATAAAAGCTAAAAAATTCTTGAGTTGGAATTACAACTCAAAATTCCGGATATCACTCTTATCAACCCAACTCAAAATTTCAACGATGATTTTTGTGATGAAATCATGAAAAATATTAATCGAAAATTACGAGGAAATAAAGCCCTAGGCCCTAACTTCTTATTTATTTATTTATGATGAATATCATTGGTTCATTGATATCATTAACAATCGTTTATTTATTTATGTAAGCTTGATTCTTTGTTTTTGCTTCTGTAACCATCAACAATCGTTGTGATGAATGTCATTGATTGATTCCATTAAGCTTAATTTTTTTTTTAGAATCTGTTAAATAAGGAATCCTAGCATAAATTAACTTTTTTGTTTCTTTAAATTAATTTTATCAAGCAATTCGTGCACAAATGAATTTTGGTTGCAATTTGCAAAACTTCTTCGTTCTTCTCTCCTCTTCTTTCTTCTTTAATCGAATTCTCACATTAACGTCCTAGCATAGATAATGAATATAAATAAGATAGCAAGATTTGTGAAAGGGTAAATCGGGTTTAGAAACTGAAAACTTTAATTATCTAAAAATGGTAAGAAAAATAGGAACAAGTGTCGAATTCCTACTTGTCCCCCATGACCCATCGATATTTGCCCCCATCAAAAATTTACTCCACCCCGTTCCTAGCAAGAAATATTTATGGCACTTCATTCCTTTTTATATGTGGCAGAGGAAGCAAAACCGAACAGGTCATTATGAATTTATAAGCCTTGGTAATAACGGCGCAAAAACGAAAAATTACAGTAAAAGAGAGTTTTGGAAAGGTGCTAGATTTCTTTTCACATTTACTCAAATTTGAATTTGAATTTAAACTTTCATTTGGGTTTGATCACCTTCTCAGAATATAGCTAGGTTTATTCTCTGTTCCTAATGTTACTAGAAATGGTATTAGTTCACATGCCTATCAGGTTACTTGGGTGTTGAGAGACTGACAGATATCAGTTATGCATCACCTTTCTTCCAAGAAGTTTCTGCAGGAACCTGTCTTTATCTTCTTCTAAGCCATTAAAACCCTTGGTTAGTAAAGCTACCACATTGAACCTAACACCATTACCTAACAACAATTACCCTCCTTGAGTAATTGAGCAATGAAATTAATTTGCTAGTTTACTGAACCTCTAGCTACTCTTTAGTGGGAGCAGCAGAGCTCATGATGAACCACAATTGGATCCAATGACCACCGCAGACTGGCACACCCATTCCGGGGTCTGAAACTACCAAGGAAAAAAAGGGCAAAACCGGCTTCAACTTGATTAGTATTACTTTCAGATTGACCAATAGATCCAAGACAAAAGATCGATAACAGTGCTATGAACAGAAACCCAAGAAATGATTTTAGTCCAATACTTTCAATAAACCTTTCCAATACTTTCAATTAACCTTGTCAAGAGTCATGACCACAAACTTTAACACAAGAGTTTCTTTTAACCAAATTTCATAACGTGCGGCATTGTAACAGTACACAGAAAAAATTGCAAACTTAAATCCATAAAATACAATTGGCGATCAACAAGTAACAGGGTCTTGCAGTGAACCAACAATAATTTATCTTCCTTCCCATTCTATTAAAACAAGAACCACATCAACCATCACCATTTCTTACTTACATTACTTAGCTAATATATCTTAGAAGAAAATCTATATATATATATTAAAGAACAGAAAACTTATAGTAGACTCTAAATAAAGTGGAAACTATAAATTAGATTCTTACTTGTATGAATTAAACCCGCCATAGTGATCTATTCTTTCAAAAAGATCTAACCGCGTGGAGCAAAAAAACAGCGACGCCTCCAAGACCGAAGATGGTTGAGTTTGTTGCACAAGTGACCAAACATGATATGAAATGCAGGTACTCAACATAACGGATAAGAAAAGCCGATGCAGAAAACAACACCCAAATCCCATGTACACTTTTAAAAGAGAGGGTTAATCCTCTTGCTTTTAAGCCTTTAGCTAATGTTGCTGCCATGTATGGAGCAAAGATTAAGAACACACAAGTTTGTATCAAGTTAATGACATCTGAACATGGAGGAATACAAGATGATATTGATGATGAATCTGCAATTCTTCCATAAAAGTTTATTCGGAGAAGATCAGGAACTGATGATATTATCAAACGAAACATGTGAGGAGACCCTAACAACCAGCCGAGTGTAATAACCCAATTCTCCATACCTGTGTTGTAACCTTTAAGACGATCACCATTAACGTTTTTCACCATCTTTACTTGTTGAGAAAGTGTTAAAGAGATATAGAAAAGATCTGCTAGTTGAGAGAAAGAATGGGGTATTGAAAATAAAATACTAGTAACAACCCAAGGATAAATAGAGATGGTGGTGATGCATAATAAATTTCATATAACTTAAAATTTCAATTTCAATTTGCATTTAAACTTTTCACAATTTACTTTCGTGTTGAGAGTGGAGAACACTGACACTTCCGTGAAGTTTCTGGCCATGAACTTTCGCAGAAACAACGAAACTGACTATAAAGAGAAACAGAAATTGATTTTTGGCCAGATGAATTTGCTGAACCGCATAAAGACCTCTCGATGGGGTAGCAAGATGTCACACCTTTTATATTTTTTACATTTTTGACTTTTAACCACCAAGACAAAGGCAATAGCCTCGAAGTTTCTCCCATTATCAATTATAAAAAATTCTTTCTTTTCTCAGGGCTGCTCACGGGGTACCAAATTATATATAAGACAAAATAACAATTGCCTTTGGGTTGGTACCCCATTAGAAGCCTTGTCTTTTCTTGGTTAAGTTCCAAGTTTTTGTATCTCTTTTTATGCTCTCTCTCTCTCTCAGAACTCAGAAGATTTCCAGAAAAATAAAGTCACCACATTAAACCTAGCTAGCTAACACATTACCTACCAACATTTACACCATCATGAAGTAATTGAGTAATGAAAATAAAAATCTACTGAAAGTATTAGAACAATTGGACCCAATTGCCCATTGCTGAACTGGCATACCATTGAATGTCTGTCTTAAGCTACAAACGGAAATTAATGAAGGTCAAAATTGACATCAACTTGATTAGTCATAACCAGAAAACATAATACATGGAACAAACCTGTCAACATGGATCATTTATCATAGGTCATTCCTACCGAGATTATAGGTTTCACATTGACTGGGTTATTTAGGATCCTACGGTTTATAATTCATAGAGTCACTCCACTCATTTTCAATTGGTTATGAGTTATTTTCCCATATTCTAATATGGTATCTGAGTAGGAAGTTATTTTCGTGTCAATTCATTTGACCTTACATCTACTCCGCGTCACCAGATTTATTGTAATAATCAAATTCCTAATAGGAAACTTGTGTTAAATTCTTAGTACAAGTTTAACCTTTCACTTCAAGCAAGAAAAGAGTACAACTCTAGCATTAATGATTCTTTCAAGGATTTGATTCATTTTAGAATGACTCTAAAGTCAATTTTGGAAATATTCAACTGCAAATTAACCATCTCACTGATGGTCAGACATAAATCCTTGAAAATCAAAAAGTTTTGATATGAAACCCGAAGAAGCTCATCTTGGATGGCATCTGTAGCGCTCCCAAAGCTAGCAGCTGACTAATCCAAGAGATTAACTAAATAAAAAGGCACTAAGAATCTAAATCATTCACTTAAACATTCAATTAAGAAATCTGCTACAAAACTTAACCCAAGCACTAACCCTACTCAGAAATATATAAACAAGAATTCCTCTCAAATGATACATATACAATAGTCATTTGGTTTACAAACAGAATATATAAAGCAGAAGTTAACTAATTAACAAACTCAACCACTCGAAGCTTCCGCTGCGAAACTCTGATCTGTCTCTGAAACTGAAAGTGGGAATGAGTGATCACATCATCCCTAAAAGGGGTGCCCAGTAGAAATAGCATTTAACTTTTAAGTAATCATTAGCATGATTTGGAAAATAATACATGTTTTCCCAAACATTAAAATACAACCAACCCACTGAAATAAACAATCATGTATATGGATCTAAACTCCTCCTTTAGTTTCTGCGGTGACATTTACACACCTGATAACTTTCTGTGGTAACATTTACACACCGTAATATTGATGGCCATTACCACCTAGATAGTCTGTGGGTGAAAGTACACACCCGTAATATTGATGCCAATTCCATACTGAATAAAGCACAAAAGTAAAATAATGAAGGAGCGTATCCGATATACCATAGTTGGAAATTCTCATTTCCCAAAGACAATCATAAAGACAAAAAAAGCGTTACATTTCCTTTCCATGCCCTGGAAAGATTAAAAGAGATAACAGAACTTTCGGAATTTAAAACTAAACAATGCTAGGAATACACAATCAAATAATGCATGAATTTGTTAAACATAAACTTTTATAAAAGAAACAACAATACTGGTTACAAAAGAGTTAAATTATTCCCACCTCTTTTGATGACAAGCCACGCCTACCTCGAAATCCACGATCCACTGGTTCATTATTTGAATCAATCGTTGTTAATTGTCTAACTATTAATCATACAAGCATAAATTATTTACTTGCCTTTAATAAGGCTTTTGCTTCTACATGAAAAGTTGAAGTAAACTAGTCTAACCCTGATGAGACATGCATAAATTACTCTTGATCTACTGAATAAAGTAAGAAGGCATATCCCACAGATAGATCTTCTTTCTTAAAATAAACGTCAATAGAAATTATCTAGTTTGAATTCATAGAAGTCCACAATGATTCAACTATTTTCTCCTTCTGCTGGTGAATTGTACGTAGGTAATATGTCCTTTGTATCGTTCAATTGAAGAAACTTCTTTATTTGTTCAATCAGGTATGTTGGGTCCGGTTTTATTTTTTCAGAAATAACCAAACATCCATGTTTCCATATAAACCAAAGAATAATTACAATTTTATCTGCAAATTGTGTGTATCTTAGGTTGGAGATCCAACTTTCTACCAATGTGCTTATCGGGCATGTTATTATGTGAGTATTAACCGCGTCTAAGGAACCGAAACCATATTGATCTAGCAAATGGGCATGGCCTAAAAGGTCTTTTTTTGGGCTTGAGATTCACAAATTTGACAGTCCGAGGAGATATCCATATTATGAGATGACAGTCTGCTTGTCATAGGAGATCACTTTGTTTGTTCGTGGGGACAAATTTAAGGAGGTAATATAAAGACTTGAAAACCTAGAAAAGTAAAGCTCTCACATTGAACGGTAAGGAAATAATTGGCCGGAATAAGCTTTTTGTAGCTTTTGAATAAGAGTTTTCGCCACTTAACAATATATGATTGGTTTAAAAAATACAAACTCAAAAGGAAAACTTAACCTACCGTGTTTGTAATTTGATGGAGTCCAAATACAATTCGAAAGGCGGGTACGTATCATATTAGGACTTTGTTTTTCAAATTAATACATTACAGCATAAGAAAAAAAACTCACATATTTCACACAAATATTTTGCGGAGATAAAAATAAAAAATCAATAAAATCCGTACTTATTTCATATTTTTTTCCACCCATTTAAGGCATCGAGATAGGACAAGGCGATACTAAATCAAAACCACATTGCCCGGGTACATCCCAAAATATAAAAAATACTAAAACAAGCTAAAAAATTGGATGGTACAGCATGCACAAACTCACAGTCAGGAGAAATGGCTTAATCTGGCAATGGTAGTGTCTTGGAGTATATGGAATGAACGCTGTGAAGTGGTCTTTCAGAATAAGAAAGCTAATCCTAATGTTGTTGCAAGAAAAGCTGTCAGTTTTGCTAATTGTTTAGAAACCATTACTGTTAGGCCTGGTAGTTCTGACATCTCTCCATCTTTAACTCAATATTCACTTGTTCTGTGGAAACCATATGATAAACCTTTTATAATTGCTAGCTGTGATGTCTCTTTTGATAAGAATACTGGCCTAACAGGTGTTGGTGTGATTTTGCGTGATTCTGCAGGAAACTGGCAGGGATGCTTCACAGAATCATATGCAGGAGTAGCTGACTCGAAAAGGGCAGAATGTCTAGCCATATAGGACGCAATAGTGTGGTATAAAGAATTAAAAATCTCTCATGCTATGTTTGAAACTGACTTGAAAAGCATAGAAGGATTCATCAACAGCTCTACACTAGCTATTGCATGGGAAAATGAGGATATTCTACATGATGCAATACATGTCATGGAAGTGTTTCCAAACTGGAAATATCGTTTTATTCTTAGGAAATGTAATAAACCTGCAGATGAACTAGCTAAGTTCAGCAGTAAATATAATGTTACACAAGTCTTTTATTTAACATCTTTTACTGTCAGACAATATTCAAATTTATGATCAATAAAAATTCTAGTGTTTTCATAAAAAAAAAAGCTAAAAAATTACCGATGCTGAGCACGCGCACCAATCTGGTTCAAGTTAAAAGAGGGTCCGGTAAAAATATGGGTTCTTATAGTTGTGTAGGAATAAAGACGAAAGCATGACATTATCTAGCTCTCACTGTGCCCTATTATGGCATTATTATGATTTATTATTGCGGAGACAAACCGTGAGTCCATTCCTTTTATCTTATGACATTTTTGAAGGTGCATATCTCTTGTAAATGCATCATAAGAGTTAGTCTGAAGATGTTGTGAATTATCCATGAGAGCGAACAAAATAATGTTGCAAACTTACAGTAGTTATTTTTATTAGTATTGTTTTTGTTCTGAATCAATTAAACAATTAAATTATGTTGTTCTTGTGCCAACAGTAGTGAGACGCTATTGTGGATTGAAGTTCCTAGCAAGGGTTTCTATGCTTCTGAAAGGTACTATTATTATCACTATCGTATTTTATTCTACTTATCCCAGTTGGTCAGAGGACAAACTCTCATATTTAAGGTTTGATGTTCGAGTTTCTGCGCTCACTGTCTACATAGAAAAAGCACATGCCAAACTAATAAGCCAAACACATACACTCCCTCTATAACTCAGCATGTGTAGTTTTTCTGCACAGTCTGTCCCAAGACAGGATACAGAAGGAGGTTAGTGATTGTTCTGGCAAGCCAACGATAATATAACACCACTGTTTCCCTATAAAAATAGGCTCGTGATAGGCGTGGCGAGACAACATTGACCAGTAGAGGGCGAGAGCAGTACCGGTATGGGTGAATGATTGTGAAGTCCCCATATACCTTTGTTTGGTTGAAAACCATCTTCATAGGAAAGGGCGAGAGCAGTACCAAGATGGGTGACTGTTTGGGAAGTCCTCGTGTTTTCTTTCTAGCCTACCCCAACTTGGTTTGGGCTAGAAGAAGAAAAAGACATATACTCCCCCGGTCCCATAAAATGTGTTGTCTTTATCTTTCTCATTTATGCAAAAATGAAACAAAGAAAGAAAAAAAAAGATCCAATTTCCGTAGGACAGAAGGAGTATTACAGTAGTTCTGGTAATATTATTTTGTAATTAGTTCATTAATGAGAAACCAAGTTGACTAGTTTGGTCTTTACTCGTAATGGCAGTGAAATTGAAGAATACAGTATGGAAGCAAGTCAAATCTGACCGGAGAAAGATTGCTTCAACCAAAATGGATGGAATAGGATCTCAAAAATAAATATTTACTTAATGATAAATCAAATATATGAGAATAAAATAGAATTATCCGTTTCCATACCATCTTTTCTACGTGCCAGAGCACAGATTTACATGGAAAAGAGATTATCCGTATCATATAACATTTTTCCGTTAAGTTTATTTCCTCAGTCAAATGGTAGACTAACACTCCACCAAAATCAACTTTCCATAACACAATAAGCATTTTTTTTACATTACAAAGCAAGTCAAATCTTTAGTCAAAGTCCGGTACAATGTGACAAATTACATATGAGTGAATATGCAATTAATTGAAGGTTGAAACTTGATTTGCCCATGAATGGCCATGCATGGATTGTAAAGCGGAAATCATTCATTTGGGATGTTAGAGAGTAACACATGAATATAACTTACACTAAACAGAGGTGAACCAATTTAGTACTTCTTTCGAAGTTTTATCGAAATAAAAAGAAAAAAGGCTGGATCCGATGCAATAAATATAATGTTACACAGGTCTGGTTAGATAAACCACCTAATGTTATTCAGAGACTGTTACTAATCATCTCTGAATTTTTCCGTTTTTTTATCATATCAGAGACGGCTATTTATGGTCAACGGTCCAACTACTGTTATTGAGGGTCTCGGATGTGGGTCGATAAACACCCATTTTCCACTAGTGTGGGAAGGAAACCTTCCGAATTATTTCTAGAGATTCCACAAAATCGTGGAAAATAAAGATATTTTTCTGTTGATATCTAAGAAAGGAAATCAACTACTATAGCAAGGGTGATAGTACTTACCACCTTCACATCCGATTGCAATGATGAAGGCACCACTCTCACATCATCCAATAGAAACGTCTTCCTTCGGCTCGTCTTCTTCATCTTGGTCTTCGGTCTTCAACTGTTGATGATAAACTCTTGAACTTGTAGAACTTCGACAATTTGTACTCTTTTCCTCAATTCCTTGTTGCTTGAAACTTCTTTATACATATTTTTCTTCCACATGGCCTTATTGAACAAATAATAACCTAGATGCAAATCTCTTTGTATATATTTTTTTATTTTCTTTTTCTTTTTCTATTTTCCTTTTTTTTTTGTATATATATATATATACATATATTTATTTATTTATTTTATTTTTTTGAACAAAAAGATTGCAACTACCAAAATAATAACAAAAATTAAAATAACATGACCATGAAAGAAGTACTTTACCACTTTAATCTTCACAACTTGTGATGTCTTTGTATCATAAACTTCAATAACTCTCATCTTTTGATTTTCTTCGCTCTTGTAATAAGTCTTCATACTTGGATATAAATTACGCTCCCTATTTGTAAGTCTTCAACATGTATATAAAAATCTGCTCATGTATATGTTGTTGTACTTGAATTTAAAATTTCGTTACACAGGTCTGGTTAGATAAACCACCTAATGTTATTGAACATCTTTTACTGTCAGACAATATTCAAATTTATGATCAATAAAATTTCTAGTGTTTGCATAAAAAAAAAAGCTAAAAAATTACCGATGCCGAGCACGCGCACCAATCTGGTTCAAGTTAAAAGAGGGTCCGGTAAAAATATAAAGTGGGCATAATAACTGTAGGTTTCTTTGGGCCGGACGAACTTAACAAAGGGGATCCGGGTCCAGATCAATTTCTTCAAAATTGGAGTTGGTAAAACGAATCCTTGTATCAAATCAAACCACTAACCAAACATAGAGAAAACGTGGAGGTGGAGATTTCTGATGCCTGCAAATTTATTAAAATGGCTAGAATCATCAAGAAAGCTGCTGCATCGATAACCCCGGTGTTACTGCCGTATTCGAGGAAGACCGCTGTTAGAAATTACAGCTCTTCATCCATCATCACCCCGCAATTGAAGAACAACAGTACAGATATTAGCCGTAGCAGTTTAATTTATCAAAATCAGACTACAACTCGTGACTTGTCTTCTTCTTCTATGGGTAAGAAGGGATCGTCTGGATCTGGTAAAATCGTAGGCACCGGTGACGAAGCTGAACATCTCTTTAAAAAGGTATGTTTTTTCCTAAATTTTTATAAAGTTCTATCTATTATTAATTTATTATTCATGTTTAGGGTCCAACAAACACACATAATTTGAACATCACTTCCGATTTTGCCACCTACTGTCTTCAATTTATTTTTCCATCCTTCTGTGCCCTTACATGGATACTGTTGATTTAGCTAAGATACTACTAGAGATATAAAAGTTTGGGGGAACAACTGATTTTATGTTTTGCACTAAATGTCGCTTTAGTTCAAATTTTTTTCCCCACGTAAAACTTGATTTAACATTTGTTTTCAGTTCTTATTGTTACTCTTATTTACTTATTTTGATTTAGGCCTTTAGCATTTAAGGGTCACTTGATGGTTCAAACTTTTTAATTAAGTCTTTAATCTTTAAACTAAGTTTATGTTGTGTTGTTATTGTTCCCAAATGGTGATTGTTAAACTTGTGTTCACTGATATGGACATGCCAATTTGGCATGTTTTGTGTAGGTTTTGCATCTTTTGATTCTTGAAGTGATCAAATGTTAATTCTAATCATGGCTCCTAGAAAGACAAAATGCAAAAGTGGTTCTTCTAAAAGAAAGACAACAAGTGTTCTCGTCGATCAACAATGTATAATTATTTGATTTTAAATGATGATAGACGTGAAGAAACAAAAATGGTGATGTGTGAGAATGCAAATATAGGAAAAATGAAGAACCAAGGGGCAAGAATCGTCGCCACCAAATACATATGAGATTGTTCAAGATAAAGAGCCAAAGGGGAAAGAATTGTCACCATCTAATACAAATATTAAGATTCAGATGTTAGATTATCATTTATAGTATAGTTGATGATTTCACGTCGGAAAGGGATTTCATCATGAGAGTGATGATTTTCTTTGTGTTTTTAGATTATTTTTTTTTGGCAATTTGTCTCGTTTGAGTTTGACAATCAGTAATATCTTTTTTGTTTCAAATTGCAAGAAGAAAAATATTGTGTTGCTTATACAGGGCCCGTTTTAGTAAGTTTGCCTAGGGCCCCTAAAAACTTTGCTACGGCCCTGACTATGGGTGCTTAATTAACTTTGATATGGCTGGGTTCACCTTGAGATTTCAACGGGTAATAACACTTCCGCGATTGATATTTTACTCAATCAACGACTACGGAGCCACATCAATGTTGAAACCAGGATGGTGCGTCGTGTTTTACACCAGCGTTCAAGAATTTCAAGTTATGAATTTTAGAGTCCTACAAGGTTCCTCCTGATGTCTCTTTAAAAATCTGTTACTGTTTCTGTTTTCATGGAAAGCACCAAATTGCATAAGTACTAGGGCTAGCTGAACAACACAGCATTTCTACTGGTGCTCATTTTCATGGTTCAAACTTCAAATAAACACATTTTTGCTCATTTTTACTTTTGGACACGTATTGTATTGTCGACTTCTCGGATTTCTCAGAATGCTATTATACTATATATGCTACTTGATGCGGAAGCACGGTTTTAGATATCTGCAGAAGGTGTCACTGATGTCAAGGACTGACTGAATAACCGTTCATAATCCCATTATGTCTTTCTTACTCCACCAGGTCATGTCTTTCTTACTCCACCTGGTCAAGCAACTTAGCCCACTGTGTTTTTCAGTTTAGTCCACCGTTACGGATTGTTTAACTGTTGAGATGTTTGGCCGGGAAAGGACATTAAAAAGGGTAATATTCCGGGCATGTATTGTTCCGGCTCAAAAATTCTAAATGGGAAATTCCGGACTTTTTGGTAACGGTAGTATACCTTTTTATTCTCCACAATAGACTTGCCGCAATGGTTTTGGGCAAACAAGTCATTGAGTCCAGCAGATGTACAACAAACGTATTGTTGACCGTTTAACGCGAAACATTAGCTGAGTGACCCAAATACGCGAGTGTACTCCTAGTAAACACCCGAAAAGCGCACAGTTGACCGTTGACTGCATAGTGCGGAGTGTTGTTGACTAGCGAACATAAGTCCAGTTGACTGGTCAATATTTCAAACGCATTATCGGTACACTCCAATAATTGTTCTTACCACATGGATCATGCAGTCGTGTACATTACATGAGCGATAAAAATTTTTTGTCATATATTTCCCTTTTAGTCATTTTTGGTAGTTTTGGAATTTAGTTGTACGTTTGTCATATACTACCCCTGTTTCTGAAATAATAGGCTTGTTTATTTGTAAAAATTTACACATAAACAAGCTCATTATTTAGAAACGGAGGGAGGGAGTATGTAGAATTGAGCCATTTTAAAGTCTTTTTACGTAAGAAAAAAAAAGTCTCTTATCTGTTAGGGATGCAGAAATAACAACCTGAAGAAGTTTGATTATAATATTTGGTAATCGAGGTAGATTCCACACCGTTAATTGTTTAGCTAGTGGTTCTTCTTCTATACTTTTTACCAGGGCCGTCTCTGACATTTATACGACCCAGTGCGAAAAATTTCAAAACGCCCTTTGATCCCAATATTGGAGTAATAGCATGACACATTATTCCGCCCTATCCCTTCCTGTGATATAATACTGCTCTATCCCGCCCTGTGCGGGAGCCCAAAAAGCCCCCCCTCAGAACCGGGCCTGCTTTTTACTAATCCAAATTTTCTAGTAACTAAATAGTTTAAAGATTTTTGAAATGGTTTGGGTTATTGTTTGATTCTTTGGGAGGTTTTTCTCATTTTCAATTTGATTGGACTTTTTTTGCTTTTCATAGATTAATACTTAAATACCGAGCAAGAAAAATCATAAGTATGATTCTTTTTTTTTTTAAAAGGAAAAAGTTGTACAGAGTATATACAAGGTCATGAAACCATCACAAAGAAAGGGAAAAAGCAATTAAAAATTCATAATAGTCTCCCACTAAAGAACAAGCTGATTTGTTGTAACTTGGTTGAAAACATCCGTAGAAGAACTCCAAAGCAAAATCCATTTTTTAACTGCCGTTTCCAACTCGTAATTTTATTTAGGTCTTCCTCCATGCCTCCTTCTATTACGCTCATTCCAAACTTCCCAGCAGATAGCGTACGGTAGTAGATGCCATACCATCTTGACCTTTACATCTTTACCTTTACTGATGCTCTTTCCAATCTCCATCATAACATCAAGTCTTTAAACTTCAACGGCATCACCCATCTGGCACTCAAAGAAGCTAGGAAATAATTCCACAGCTTCATAACCTCGCTGCAGTGCATGAACAAGTGTTCTAATGTTTCAGCTTCACAAGTATGATTCTTGTTAGGCGCTTTTGTTAGACACGATGCTAAAAAATATTAAGGCTATAAACTCCGCCTGATCCAGCCAAGTAGCAACAAATTCCAGTAAAAAGAACCGGCATAGGTTTATTTCAGATGCAGCTCTTGTTTAGAAAAAAGCTACAAATGCATCTCGGCCCCTAAATACTCGGGCAGGTTGAGGATTTATAATTAAGAACTCTTAAATGCAAATAGTTCGCAATGGTGAATGGATGGTCACTCATGGCCCCAACAAGATACGAAATTATGGTCACAGATGACCCATAACAATATGTTGGCTTTTAAGAGTTGTTATCGCTAGAACGAGCACTTCAAGACATAGACATTTAAGTTTCCACCAATATCTCACCTTATTCACAAGTGAAGGCATACAAATTGTTATAACCCGTTTTGGCCATGAGAAGAGTAATAAACTTGAGATCAAGATCGAATATTTATAAACTATTTAACTTGATAACTGTTGTGTTCAAAGGCAGTGTGTTGTGCATGATAATGATGAGTTCATTTACACCGTGTGTCCAAACATCTCTTGGGTGATATCGCATCTTGTCTCATGTGAATTGGGTTATATTTCTACCCTACTGGATTCTTCCAGTGACTAAAACTAAATTTCACTCTTCACTCCAGTTGTGTCATCAACATGCCGGATCCAATTTCCTGACTATTGAGCCCGAGCAGTTTCATCCCATGATTCTGGAATGGGACTCCACAGAATTCATCAAGTCCATCATCGAGCTTTATACCAGTGTGCTATGTTTGGGAATAGTTTGAAGTTAAGAATGGAATGAGCTAAACAGTAGTGTAAACGCATGAGTAAATGAAAAACACCTGAATGGAATGATTGATCCACACAATAAGAGCAGATGGGATGAAAATCATGAGGATTAGGACACACCTAAATGGTTAGGACGAAGTCTCCGACTTACGCTTGGAGGCCAGCTTTCAATCTCGGAACCAGTTTCTTTATCGAAGTCGACGAAATCAAGGTTTCCTTAACGTTTCGGAGAATATTCCGACGGAATCTTACCCGAAATGGTTCGGACGAAGTCTCCGACTTACGCTTGGAGGCCAGGGTTTCGATCTCGGAACCAGTTTCTTTATCGAAGTCGACGAAATCAGGGTTTCCTTAACGTTCCGGAGAATATTCCGACGGAATCTTACCCGAAATGGTTCGGACGAAGTCTCCGACTTACGCTTGGAGGCCAGGTTTCGATCTCGGAACCAGTTTCTTTATCGAAGTCGACGAAATCACGGTTTCCTTAACGTTTCGGAGAATATTCCGACGGAATCTTACCCGAAATGGTTCTGGACTTTTTTTAAGTCTCCGACTTACGCTTGGAGGCCAGGTTTCGATCTCGGAACCAGTTTCTTTATCGAAGTCGACGAAATCGGGTTTCCTTAACGTTTCGAGAATATTCCGACGGAATCTTACCCGAAATGGTTCGGACGAAGTCTCCGACTTACGCTTGATGGCCAGGTTTCGATCTCGGAACCAGTTTCTTTATCGAAGTCGACGAAATAAGGGTTTCCTTAACGTTTCAGAGAATATTCCGACGGAATCTTACCCGAAATGGTTCTTACGAAGTCTCCGACTTACGCTTTGAGGCCCGGTTTCGATCTCGGAACCAGTTTCTTTATGGAAGTCGACGAAATCAAGGTTTCCTTAACGTTTCTTAGAATATTTCGACGGAATCTTACCCGAAATGGTTCGGGGAAAGTCTCCGACTTACGATTGGAGGCCAGGTTTCGATCTCGAACCATCGAAGTCGGCGAAATCGCGGAGGTTTCCTTAACGTTTCGAGAATATTCCGACAGAATCTTACCGAAATGGTTCGGATTTAAGTCTCGACTTACGCTTGAGGCGGGTTTCGATCTCGGAACCAGTTTCTTTATCGAAGTCGACGAAATCAGGGTTTCCTTAACGTTTCGGAGAATATTCCGACGGAATCTTACCCGAAATGGTTCGGACGAAGTCTCCGACTTACGCTTGGAGGCTAGGTTTCGATCTCGGAACCAGTTTCTTTATCGAAGTCGACGAAATCAGGGTTTCCTTAACGTTTCGGAGAATATTCCAATGGAATCTTACCCGAAATGGTTCGGACGAAGTCTCCGACTTACGCATGGAGGCCAGGTTTCGATCTCGGAACCAGTTTCTTTATCGAAGTAGACGAAATCAGGGTTTCCTTAACGTTTCAGAGAATATTCCGACGGAATCTTACCCGAAATGGTTCGGACGAAGTCTCCGACTTACGCTTGGAGGCCAGGTTTCGATCTCGGAACCAGTTTCATTATCGAAGTCGATGAAACTAGGGTTTCCTTAACGTTTCAGAGAATATTCCGACGGAATCTTACCCGAAATGGTTTCAGACTTATGCTTGGAGGCCAGGTTTCGATCTCGGAAACAGTTTCTTTATCGAAGTCGACGAAATCAGGGTTTCCTTAACGTTTCGGAGAATATTCCGACGGAATCTTACCCGAAATGGTTACGACAAAGTCTCTGACTTACGCTTGGAGGTTAGGTTTCGATCTCGGAACCAATTTCTTTATCGAAGTCGATGAAATCAGGGTTTCCTTAACGTTTCAGAGAATATTCCGACGGAATCTTACCCTAAATGGTTCGGACGAAGTCTCCGACTTACGCTTGGAGGCCAGGTTTCGATCTCGGAACCAGTTTCTTTATCGAAGTCGACGAAATAAGGGTTTCCTTAACGTTTCGGAGAATATTCCGACGGAATCTTACCCGAAATGGTTCTTACGAAGTCTCCGACTTACGCTTTGAGGCCCGGTTTCGATCTCGGAACCAGTTTCTTTATGGAAGTCGACGAAATCATGGTTTCCTTAACGTTTCGTAGAATATTCCGACGGAATCTTACCCGAAATGGTTCGGGGAAAGTCTCCGACTTACGCTTGGAGGCCAGGTTTCGATCTCGGAACCATCGAAGTCGACGAAATCAGGGTTTCCTTAACGTTTCGGAGAATATTCCGACAGAATCTTACCCGAAATGGTTCGGACGAAGTCTCTGACTTACGCTTGGAGGCTAGGTTTCGATCTCGGAACCAGTTTCTTTATCGAAGTCGACGAAATCAGGGTTTCCATAATGTTTCGGAGAATATTCCGACGGAATCTTACCCGAAATGGTTCTGACGAAGTCTCCGACTTACACTTGGAGGCTAGGTTTCGATCTCGGAACCAGTTTCTTTATCGAAGTCGGAAATCAGGGTTTCCTTAACGTTTCGGAGAATATTCCGACGGAATCTTACCCGAAATGGTTCGGATGAAGTCTCCGACTTACGCTTGGAGGCCAGGTTTCGATCTCGGAACCTGTTTCTTTATCGAAGTCGACGAAATCAGGGTTTCCTTAACGTTTCAGAGAATATTCCGACGGAATCTTACCCGAAATGGTTCGGACGAAGTCTCCGACTTACGCTTGGAGGCTAGGTTTCGATCTCGGAACCAGTTTCTTTATCAAAGTCGACGAAATAAGGGTTTCCTTAACGTTTCAGAGAATATTCCGACGGAATCTTACCCGAAATGGTTCTTACGAAGTCTCCGACTTACGCTTAGAGGCCAAGTTTCGATCTCGGAACCAGTTTCTTTATGGAAGTCGACGAAATCAAGGTTTCCTTAACGTTTCGTAGAATATTCCGACGGAATCTTACCCGAAATGGTTCGGGGAAAGTCTCCGACTTACGCTTGGAGGCCAGGTTTCGATCTCGGAACCATCGAAGTCGACGAAATCAGGGTTTCCTTAACGTTTCGGAGAATATTCCGACAGAATCTTACCCGAAATGGTTCGGACGAAGTCTCTGACTTACGCTTGGAGGCTAGGTTTCGATCTCGGAACCAGTTTCTTTATCGAAGTCGACGAAATCAGGTTTCCATAACGTTTCGGAGAATATTCCGACGGAATCTTACCCGAAATGGTTCTGACGAAGTCTCCGACTTACGCTTGGAGGCTAGGTTTCGATCTCGGAACCAGTTTCTTTATCGAAGTCGACGAAATCAGGGTTTCCTTAACGTTTCGGAGAATATTCCGACGGAATCTTACCCGAAATGGTTCGGATGAAGTCTCCGACTTACGCTTGGAGGCCAGGTTTCGATCTCAGAACCTGTTTCTTTATCGAAGTCGACGAAATCAGGGTTTCCTTAACGTTTCGGAGAATATTCCGACGGAATCTTACCCGAAATGGTTCGGGACGAAGTCTCCGACTTACGCTTGAGGCCAGGTTTCGATCTCGGAACCAGTTTCTTTATCGAAGTCGACGAAATCAGGGTTTCTTTAACGTTTCAGAGAATATTCCGACGGAATCTTACCCGAAATGGTTCGGACGATGTCTCCGACTTACGCTTGGAGGCCAAGTTTCGATCTCGGAACCAGTTTCTTTATCGAACTCGACGAAATCAGGGTTTCCTTAACGTTTCAGAGAATATTCCGACGGAATCTTACCCGAAATGGTTCGGACGAAGTCTCCGACTTACGCTTGGAGGCCAGGTTTCGATCTCGGAACCAGTTTCTTTATCGAAGTCGATGAAACTAGGGTTTCCTTAACGTTTCGGAGAATATTCCGACGGAATCTTACCCGAAATAGTTCGGACGAAGTCTCCGACTTATGCTTGGAGGCCAGGTTTCGATCTCGGAACCAGTTTCTTTATCGAAGTCGACGAAATCAGGGTTTCCTTAACGTTTCGGATAATATTCCGACGGAATCTTACCCGAAATGGTTTACGCGAAGTCTCCGACTTACGCTTGGAGGCCTAAATGTTTCGATCTCGGAACCAGTTTCTTTATCGAAGTCGACGAAATCAGGGTTTCCTTAACGTTTCGGAGAATATTCCGACGGAATCTTACCCGAAATGGTTCTGACGAAGTCTCCGACTTACGCTTGGAGGCCAGGTTTCGATCTCGGAACCAGTTTCTTTATCGAAGTCGACGAAATCAGGGTTTCCTTAACGTTTCGGAGAATATTCTGACGGAATCTTACCCGAAATGGTTCTTACGAAGTCTCCGACTTACGCTTGGAGGCCAGGTTTCGATCTCGGAACCAGTTTCTTTATCGAAGTCAGCGAAATCAGGGTTTTATTGTAAGTGTTGGTAATCCAACGAACCAAATTTAAAGAAATCAAATCTCAATCCAATCTAACGGTCATCATTCAACAAATTGTGTTTTCTTCTCAATCTGTATGCTCTTTTTTAAACCAATGAGAATGTCCCATTTTTAATCTAACGGTCAAGATATATATCACGCGGATTCAGTGTTTCCCACCAAAAAAGCCCGCCCAATTTTTCACGCATCCTTCTAGATATTGACTATTGACCAGAAACATTTTTTTATCCGTCAAAAGAAAATAAACATTCATTTCTTCTCATTTCATTTCTTCTTTCTCTTTGAAGGTGTTTCTCTGCAACCCAGAATAAATTAAACCCAAAAGAAAGTAAACCTTACCCTTAAATCATATCAAAACCCAACTTCACCTCTTACCCAAAACAAACTGAAATCAGAAAAAACTGAATCGCAAAATCCAAAAACCAATTGATTTGAAAAAACTAGAATCTGGCCTGATAATTGAAGTTCGAGAGTTCAATTGAAACCCTAATAGTCGAATAACTACACCTTTAATCCAGAAGCCGCAGCTTCAACATCAGGTATAAATCTCACTTGATTAGGGTTTTTTTTTTTTTTTTTCAATTTTCTATTTAGTTTCTGATTAGTTTTTCATTTAGAGTTTCATATACAGTTTTTGATATGCTTTGTGTTTGATGTACAGTTTTATTTTAGACTTATTTCTTGATTAGGGTTTTTCTTATCCGAGTTAGGGTTTTTTGTGAAACCGGTTCATATACCGAGTTTGATTTCAAGTTTGATTTTTCCCTTTCTTGTATGATTTAGAGTTATTTCCTGTTAGGGTTTTATTTTTTAGCCAAGTTTGGCTTTTTGACATAACCGATTCATAGGTGGATTGTTTAGAGTATGAACCGATTCTTATGTTGATTGATTTAGAGTTAACATGATTTACAGTTTGATTTTTGAGCATGTCTCTTATAAGCTATTAAGTAACTCTATAACGACTGGGGGTTTGAGTCCCGAACCCTTGACTCATTCTCAACTGAGATTTATGCAGGGATTTGGTCACTAGGCCAAATGTGGGATTTGGTGACGGTTGGAAATTTTCTATCATGACGGTTTTAGAAAAAAGTGTCACAATAAATTGTTTGTCAAGTATAGCTGATGGTTCATAAAGGTGACCGTCACCAATTGTTATTACAAATCATGACGGTTGACATAACCGTCACTTTAAATCGCACATCATGACGGTGATTGATGTAAACTGTTATAATTGACCTATCTACGGTGACACTTATAAACCGTCATGTACATATGATATATAATGACAGTTTGTGTCTATGCCGTCACAGTAGCACTTATAATGACGGTTTTGGTGGTAAATGTCACAATAACCTGTAGTAAATGGTGACGGTTTATCGAATTCATTTTTCATTTTTCCGATTCATTCTTATACATGTTTTGGATTTTTTTATATCAGAATGTCGATAATAATGTCCTAAATTTATTAATTTTTTTTTTGGATTTTTTTTTCATGTCGAAGGTTGATATTAAACCAAATACATGAGATCGTAGTAGCACAAATAGAAACACAAATAAGCTCAATCCGTATGACCATAACAAATACAATCTCAACCGTCAGATTCTTTTCTCAATCCGTATGAGTGGATCAAACGAAATCTGGTCCGTCCATCTTTTTCATTCACCAACCAAACCCTCCCTCAACCATTCGAGCTCAATCTGTTTTGCTCCATCTTCATCTCCTATCCTCTTCGTCTCCTCCACACTAGTACCGCTGCAATCAACACCGAAATAGAGTATCACTGCTGGCCCACCCCCTGTTAGCTCCCCCACAGGGCGCCCCTAGCAGCCGTTCGATCCTTTCACGATACAAATCGAAGTACACACCTTCGGTGTGTGTATCACCTTGTCATTTTATCGGCTGTTCTTTGATTAGCAAAAGTAGTCAAACACTTTATCAATTCAATTCCTATGCGTGATTTAAGATGGTTCCATATGCACTTTATCAATTTAACGTGTTAAATTCCAATGGCTTGTAAGTTTTTTATTATTTTTAAGGAAAGACTAGTACATTTTAAGTGCTACCAAAATATTAATATTAATATTGCTTGTGGATCATTTTTTTTCTTTCCTGGATGATCATTTGTCTTATTTCAACATCAAAGTTAGTACACATTTACGCCTTCTTTATAAAATACAAATAAAAGGGCCATGTCCTGGACGGGGCACAACCTTTTTTGTGTTTCGGCAATACTCATGGTCGTGGTGGAATACTACAGCCCTAAGCGTGTCAAATGTGCCACGTGAAAGAAGAACAACCTAGAAGCAAACCTTATCCGTCCATCTCCTTCCGTTTTCATTTAAATCTTACGGTCACTATCACTTGTAGAAACCCGAATCGCTTTCTCTTCAGGCTTCCGCTCATTTAACCGCTTCAGTTCTCTCTCCCTCAGACCCTCCCTCTCTATCTGAACTGAATGCCTCTCTCCTATCCTCTCTTTCATTCCTTCGTTATTCTAGTTTACTAGATCTTGTTGATTGAAAAATGGTAAAGGTTCTTTACTTATTTTTTGATGTTTATCGATTTGTTTCTGATACCTATGATTGATTTATGTCTCATCTCAATGTTATTGTTTCTTCTTCCCTGCATCTTCTTATGATCTTATCTGTATGCCTATCTCTCTCTTTATAATCATGTTTTCTCTTTATATCAAGATTAAGCTTTGATGTGTAAACAGTACTTTTGTAAAGATTTGATCTAGTTCATGGTATCAAGACTTTGAAAATTTTCCTGGATTTGGACAGTAAGATACTTAAATATGTATGAATATGGTTGTCAACTTCCTTAAGTTTCTCTTTGTTGTCTACACTGATAACTTCTTAGCCGCGTTGGACCATAAATATGGTGTGATTTTTTTTCCCAATGGTTGTTTTAGGATTCTTTGATATTTTCAATGGTCTAATTTTTTTTTTGTCTTTTGGAATGAACAAGATTTGTTCCAAGGATACCTTTGAAGAAGGTAAAAAGTATCATGTTTTATTTGATTGATTTCTAAATTTAGTTTTTTATCCTTTTATTACTATTATTATTATTTGTTTTTTTTAAGTTTGATTCCTGATTATAGTTAGTTCTACTTTGAATTTGCTGGTTTGGACAGATGCAGGACTAAAGTTCACATTTTTTTTTGGAAGGAACCAGATTTGGGATGAGTACTCTTATGATCTCGAAATCAGAGCTAAATGAACAGATTGAAGGATGTTAGATTGCAGATCTATCAGTTTTTTTAAGATTATCCTGTGAAATTCAAAGTACTTGTATCAATGGTGCTCATTTTAATTTCATTTTGTAACCGGGAGGTGGTTTTTATAGAGTTGTAAATATATTGCCTACACGAAAGGGAAAGAAGAAAGGGAAAGAAGAAACTTCTGATATTTGCATTCATAGTGGAGAAAAAAGTGGTGATCCCTGGTTTGCGTAGGTCATGATGATTCTACAAGGGGTGTGGACCCAACAAACTCGACAAAATATTCCATCAATCAACGGAGATTTATTTTTAAGGATGCGGAAGTTACGCCTCGGATTTCGCCTTTTTTAAATTCAAATTCAAACTTTTTTAATAACAAGCCGATAAAAAGGTTTGGAAAAGAGTTTCCCATGCTCAGCTACTGGGTGACTAAAAGCACAGTTTAGAGTTTACTTCTGATGTATCAAGATCTGTGAGATTGGAAATGTCTACTAATCGAAGGAGTTGACGAAAGAAAATGTTAATACTGAATTATATGTATTTTTTCATAAAATGTGAATTTTTGCAAAAGCATTGATACTATTTTAATGAGATTGTAAAATGAATTCTGGAATAATATACATGATTTTTCTTGTTTTAATTTGGTTGCATATTTAAAACAGGCACCTAATCAATGGTCATACGGTAACTTTTAATGAAGAAAAACCGTCAGATAAGGACATATAAATGACAGTTACATTAAGAAACCGTTGCTGTTATTTCTTATGCCGACGCTTTTCAACATTATATTGACGGTTTCTTGGAAAAACAGTCACCATAACATCGTTAAGGTGACGTTTTCGATAAAAAACCGTCGTGGATGTCTGTTACAATGACGGTTTAAAATACTTCATGACAGTTTTGAAGGATCATTGGTGACGGTTTTGTGACAGTTCATAAGCGTCGGTATAAGATAACCCCTATGGTGACATCGACATTGGTGACACTTTCAAATTTCACCTGCACCGTCATGGAATCGATACAGTGACAGTTTTGAAATGTCACCTATGTTGATATTTGGCCTAGTGGGTATTCCAACCTCCTATTGGAAGTTGCTTGGTGGTTACCTATTGCTTGATTTGGTATTATGTTGATAAATATATGTATGTCAAGTTTGGTGGTTAAGGATTCATGAGATCTAGTGCACTCTTTATAATATGAGCGAGACAATTGCTTGACTATTAAGCGATCGACTTACTCATAGGATAAGGAGTGTACCATCTCATTTTGAAATCCTTCTAATTTGGTATCATGCCAATATTTTATTGATGTTTGCGAAATTATGCGTGGGTGTTCCAATTATGCCTGATAAATTATGTATGAACTGATGTTTGAATTATTCTAATTATTTCCTTGATGTTGGTATGATTCTAGAATGGTGAAGAACAATTTGGTGCGGGTTACCAAAGAAACCAAGACCAAAAATTCTGTTCCAACTCCCAAGAAGAAGGTAAAGATTTATCGTCCGCATATAATTCTTTGTTTAGTGTAATGATTTTATTTACCATCTTCTTTTGTTTGACCTATTCTAGTTTATATCGCAGATTACCAAGGAAGCCAAAACTGTCCAGTCTGTCTCATTACCAAAGAATAAGGTAATAATACATCTCTTATAGTTTACCAAACTATCTTCATTCAGTTTATTTTATTTGTATAACTCAATTTATTTACCAAACTCCTGTTATTAACTTATTCAAGTTGCAGATCATTTTGAAAAAGAAGCTGGGTTCGCATCATTCAAAGTCTGAAATCAAAGAAACAACTCCTAACAAGAAGAAGAGTTCAGAGCAAACTGCAATCCAAGAATCTCCAAGTCATTCACCAACTGAACATGAAAAGACACCAAGATGAACATCCCCTAGGTTTAAGAAAAGGTCAGAGGAATGAGATCATACTGCTGAGAAGAGTACTTCAACACGATCATCACCTAGGAAAAGGAAAGGTTTAGATGAACCGGAAAGTGCCGCACAATCTGAACCAGTCCATTCCACATCAGGAGCATCTCAAATTACATGTTCAAAGGAAAGGACAGCGAAGCGGAAATTGTACCTATCAGGCCCATGTCCGAATGTCCAAATAAGGAATCCAAATGATACCTTCTCTGATATGGTTGAAGAATATGAAGAATATGAAGATGATGAGAAACTGGAACTGGAGAATGCTGTTGTTACTGAAGAGAGGGAAGTTGAAGACAAGGAAATGGATAATGATAGAGAGAATGACAATGGAAATGAAAATGAAAAAGGAGATGAGGTATGACTCTTTGTGTCGCTGATTTAATTTAATTTGTTACTTTATTGTAGTTTTTTAATCATTGTCTAACTATTTTGCTTGATAACTGTGATAACACTTAGGTTGTACAAGGAGAAGAGAAGAGAAAGTGTGTTCCTCGTGGCCAAACACGTATGGCTTCACTATGGATAACAGAGGAGAAAACAAAAAAGCCAGACAAGGCCACTGTTAGCTTTAACGGCAAAGATAAGCCCATTGGTAACCCGTCCGTGCAACTTGCAAGTGTGTTGGGAGTTTTAGTGAGGCGAAACATTCCATTAACTTTCAAGGATTGGAGAGTCGTCCCTAAAGAAGCCAAAGATAATGTATGGAAGATTGTCCAGGTAATTTCTTAACTCTTCAACTCTTTAATTAACTCTGTAGCTCTTTTATCCTTCAATATTAATCTTAACTCATTCACTGTTATTTGCAGATGAGGTTCATTGTTGATGATTTTTACAGAGATTACTATTATGGGAAGATGGGTTGTTATCTTAAGGAGGCTAGGTCTAGGAAAGCAGGTAAGATACTCGCACTTGATGTGTTGGAAGAAGAAGAAAGAGAGAAGAGGATAAAAGCACTTAAACCACAAAACATGTCAGACAATGAGTGGGAAGAGTTTGTAAAAACTGTTTGCTCGGAGGAATTCATAGTAAGTTTTTATATTATATAATTTTTTAGTTAAGTCCTTGTACAATGATTTTTTTTGTTATGTCTTGTTACTTAACTAACATTCCATTACTTAATTTGTCAGGCAAAAAGACTAAAAATGCAGGAAATCCGGAAGAAGCATACAACCCCACACACAATCAGTAGGAAAGGTTATGCTCGTCTGGAGGCGAAAATGGTATGTTCATTATGTGTTTGGTAGTATGAATGTTTAAAAACTAGCTGTGGATTTTTTAACCAACTGGATTTACATTTTGTTTGCAGAAAAAGGAGAAGAACACAACTGAAGAGATTGATAGAGTTGAATTTTGGAAAACGGGTCACAAGCAGATGGAAGGAAAAGAACCAAATCCAGGGGTTGTTGAGGATTTTGTGAGTACCCAAGAGACTTAATTCTTTATTTGTTTATGTATTTGAATGATTCAATTCATAAATGTGACAAATTCTGTTTAACACTAATTAATACAGGAGAAAATTGCAAGAGATGAAGAAGATGCTGGTGTTGATGTTGGTGGGTCATCTGTGACAGATGATCTTCTTGTCAAAGATCTTGGTGAGGACAAACCTGGTCAACTCAAAGGAATAGGGTTTGGATCTACAAAGACAAAGATGGTTGTCAAGGCACATTATAATAAGATCATTAACGAGTGTCGGGAAAGTGTGAATGAATTGAATGGGAGACTCATGATGTTAGAGGTAAACTTCTTTATTATTTATGTAGTATTATTTTCTAAGTTTATGAATTAAAAATTGCCCCTTATATTGCTGGTTTGATCTTTATATAGGAAAGGAGCTCGAGATGTGTCTGCTGCCAAGATGGATCACTGTTGCAAAAGGCAAGTCCAAATGTAAGCCTACTTTTTTTTTCTTTGCATTATGGCTTATTTTTCTCTGTGCTTAATGTTAATTTCTCTTGTAACTGTGTTATGTTTTCTGTAGTCTGGAAATGCCAGTAACAACCATGCTAGCACTAGCATTGTCCGTGAAAATGGCAGCAGTCCTTTGAGAAAAACAAATGGGGTGCAACATCCAGTGGGAATGCTAGAGAAGAATAGAGCTTGCCGATTACTCAGTTGGTACGTAGAGGGCGAGATTGTGGCTGATGCAGTTATTGCTGAAACAGATCCAAAGAAGTTAATCCATGGAATGCCTATAGGTTTTAGAGCTTACAAGGTATCTGTGAAAACTTCTCGGGTGGATGATGCTATTCTCTACAGGCAAACCAATGAGTTGAAGTGTATCCATGATGCTATAGGAACTTACATCGCATGGGACAAGGATTTGATATTGCTTGACTAGCTCTACTACCCATCTTAGTTTTTAATCTTCTTTGGGAGTGTTTCAGGAATTTTTTTTTTTGGGTTGCTTTAATTTGTGGTCACTGGATATTTTATGGGCTGCTTTAATTGTGTCACTGGATATTTATGGGTTACTGTTTCAATGATCTAAAACTGGTTAAGTGTTTCAATGAATACTGGTAATTTTAGTGAATGCTGGTACATTTGGTTGAATAATGCTGGTATATTTGAATGTTGTAGCCAATTTCATTTTTTTTTTCACAAATGACACACAACCACAATTGCTATAAAAGCTTGTAAGTGGATTGTAATACATGTTTCTTCTACACAGAGCTTGGTTGTCAAAGATTTGACATACAACTCTAGCAATACTTGTCAAACACCTTACTTACTACTCATACATAAGTTGTCAATAAAATAACTTGCAACTCTTCCGGTTGTTGTCAAATATTTGAGATACTACTCATACATAAGTTTTCAAGAAAATAACTTGCAACTCTTCCTGTTATTGTCAAATATTTGAGATGCAACTCATATATGAGTTGTCAACAAAATAAATTGCAACTCTTGCCTCTGTTGTGAAATACTTGACATACAACTCATACACTAGTTGTCAAAGAAACGACATACAACTATGACCATAGTTTTCAACAAATTATCTACAACAACAACAAGTGTAGTGTAGAAGTTATTTTCACAACCCATATATGAGTCGTATTAGGCATTAAGAGGAAATTTGGAAAGACATTCACAACTGAAGCAAGCATTGTACAAAACTAATCGACAACTATTTTTACGACTATAACTGAAGGGTTGTAAAGATTTGAGGATTTTCTAAAACCCCCCCCCCCCTTGTGCAACCTATCGATAAATGTCGTCGTAGACGTATGACAACTCTTTTCGGGAGTAGTTGATCACTATTTTTCCCGTAGTGACCTCTCCTTTTGGCTTGGTCACTGCTTTATTGAAACCATGGATGTTGTATATGGATGGCATTAAGTCCGTGTCATCATATCCCATGTTCCAGAATGTATGATAAAACAAGATGTCGACTGAGCTTACGGTATCTATCAAAGTTCCTTTGATCGCCCATTCCTCTGTATGTTTCACATCCTTATGTTTTTCTACTCTTCGCACATGTATAGTTACCACCAATGGATCTGTTCACCCCCAACTCCCTAGTGGTATGTCGTCTGCTTCAAATGCAATCTTCTATTTTTTTTCATTCTTGTAGGTGTGAAATCTGCTCAACAGTTAAGATTTTCCTTCCTTCATAATCACGTTTGTGGATTTGCCCTGTAATTCCTGCACGAAAATCAACGACACAACCACCTAATTTTTTTTATCATATTGCAATGCAAATGCCTGCCCCCTTTTTTCGCTCCAATGGCCTTTATCACTCCTGTTGATTCGCTTGTTTCCTTCTGTACATGCATGTTGGTTTGCTTTATTTTTCCCATCTATTTTTTCCCCTTTTATGTACATGATGCCTTAGTTAACTTGCTCCTGAAATAACGATTTTCTTACAAATTTAAATCAATAAAATCTTCTTTTGAAGATGAAAACTTCAGGTTTCGAAACAGATCCAAAGATGTAAAACTAGTGAAACTTAGCGAAAACAACCACAAATTTTTCTTAAGGAATATTGAAAATCTATTAAACTCTTTCACAAGAAGGTGTAATCCTCTCTCAGATCTCTATTCTAGCGCCAAAATGCAGTTGCAGGAAATCCCACAACTACACCCCTTTGATAATATGTAAATCTAACTAAGAAACCATGATGAAAAACACTTGGGAAATCAACACAAAGAGCAAGATAAAACCCTAACTTGGGAAACAAATAACTTTTTCTCTCCTTAAATTCTCTCTCTGCTCTCAAATAAAATCTCTCTCTCTATACAATGGTGGTTGGTCCTATATATAGGAATTTACATAGTGAAGGACAACTAATAAAGCCCTTATTTTCGGATCTAACGTGCGATGTCCTCGCATGCTTATACAGGACCTTCTCGCACGTGCTCTTTAATTTCGCACAACTTTCACACTTTACTCGTCACTTCATAACGTCATTGATTCCGTCATGTGGGATATGCTACGTACGAACTCGCTACGCTCCTTTATGTTACCATTTCCTCGCATAATTACTTCATGTGCGATATTTTACCCCTACAATCCTCGCCATTTTTTTTATGGGTAAGGGGTTTGAATCGTTTGATATAAAATAGGATTTACCACAATTTTGAGATTGATTTCAGGCGCGACAATTGGATCAGATCACCTTTGTTTAGTCCGGCGGGCCCAAATAAATTTCTTCGAATAAAATCTAAATGATCAAAAGATTAACAGAGGTGTATTGCGTGAAAGCGGTCATCTAGTGAGTATGATTCCCGGATGTTGATACCGCATGTTCGGATACTGCAAAAAGAATACTACAAAAACAATAACATTGACGATAACAACAAAACATGATACTCATCTGCTAAATAATTTAACTTTTTTACGAACTTCCAGTATCAGGAAGATATTTATAGACAATTTTCAGCTGTTTTACCATTTACACATCAGGCAACTATCTATAGCCAAGCTATTCTACATTTTACACATCTTTGGTGTAATACACACCACGGGGTATTACATCTCCATGGTTGAGACTATTACTGGGATGACGGAGAATATTGAATCTGCCTTCAAGGACATCCACAAGCCGTTTGAAAAAGAGAAGGATATACTAAAATCTGGAGATTGATTTCCTGGCTATTGAATGATGTTTCTTCATCTGTTACTCTCTGTGTAGTTATGGAAAGCACATAATCCCATGAGTAGAAGTAATAGTTATGGATGAAAAGTAGTATATATTTCTACTACTGATATATCACAGAGCTTCCAAAGTTTCCTATCCTACACGTATTTTGTATTTTCCTTAATAATACATTCTCATAATATTATTACTAGGATTGCTATAATGTAACATGTAAGAGTTTATCAGCTTCAAATACTAAATTCTATGAGAATTAAGTCAATCAAATTAAGTTCATAGTTAACAATGTTGAATTGGAGCTATTCAGTGTTAGTATAAAAAACGATGAAGTTAATCTGGTAGACCCTAGTATCTTTGCCAGGGAACGAGACGATTCATTCAGATAAATACTTAAAATAAACAGTATGCTGGTGCAAACTTGATAACTGATTTTATTTCTGTCTTGGATACCCGTTTGATAAACATCCCTGAAAATGGGCGTTGCTTTGAATCTTTTGCTACCCTGAAAACGTAGAAATCTTTAGAAATATTGTAATTTTTTTTTAACGAGGAATCTTCCTCGAGGAGTCCTCCTATACGCTAGTTGTACTGGGGTTATCATGGAAGATGTAGCAGTTTTCTTGATGATTCTTGCTAAAAAAAATTCCTGAGGGTTAGGTTGGGGTTTGAATCATACAAAAGAGGAGGATTTTCCACAATTTTGAGATTGATTTTCTTTTTCGACAAATGGATCTGAATCTCCTTTGTTAAGGTCGGCCGGGAAAAATAAATTTCTCCAAATTACTCTTGAGGATCAAAAGATTAACTGGGATGTATTGCTTGAAAGTGGTCATCTAGTGAGTATGACTCTGGGTGTTGTTGCTGCATCCTGCATGCATGTTCAAAATTGGTACACGAAAGTTCTTTCCATGACAAATGGTGGTCCCAGACCACGTTTCCCTTAGATTTTTTGTTAAAAGTTTATCTCGTCAAATGGTGGACTTACACAGGTCATTTTTAGCCAAAGTCCAGTAAAATAAGACATATTACATATGAGTGGGGCCTGCAACCGAAACTTCATTTTCCCAATTGTTTTTCAGAAAAATAGTTTGAATGACCATGCATGGAAATTATGGAATCATGTAAATGTGAAATCATTCTTTTGGAATGTCATATGGTTAAAATATCGCCAACAAAAGTGATTAACATGAACAAGATTTATAATAAATAGGAAGGAGTTTCAGCGTTATGCCATGGATCTTCCACTGTTCTTGAAATGTTGGGGAAAATTGAACAATCTTTAATGTGTGGGTTTATTGTCAGGAATTCTACCGGAAAAACAGTGTATGCTGGTGAGTGGATGGTCACGGATAAGTATATTCTCCCCTCTTCCAATAGATTGCGACAGACTTCCTGGCAACACCACCAACAGACCCGTGTTTACATCATCTTCACACAAGATCCCCCAAGTTTGTCGTGACCCGTAAGACAGAAAGAGAACTTAGCATCGTTTAACAGTTGACGTATCTCATGTTGATGAAAGAGCAAGCTGGGGGTTCATGGTCAGGAATTCTAACATGGAACAGTGCATATGGGTGAGTGGACATTTATACGTTTCTACAAGATAAAACCAGTGGCTTGCTAATATTCATTTTCTACACATGTACTATATTGTCCTTGGATTCTAAGAATATTAAGGGGAACTTTTTCTATGGCCCAATTTTGCATTTTTCTATATTACAAACCCATCATTAAGATTTCAATATATGTAAAATCAAAATTTATCCAAAATATGATATGATTACAAGAATAGCTTTTTATCTAATTAAACAAATTAAAAAAAAGATAATGAAAAAAAATTTTATATATACTAAGAGTATAAAACACAGTTTGGCTAAGTTAGCATATGTTGGTGGTTAAGATTTACTCTCCCAATACATAAATGCCAAAACGCCTTTGACAGAGACTTTTTGAGTATAAATATCCCATCAACCCATCAAGTTACTGTTTGTCACATGATATACCACGCGTCAGTCAAATGGTAGACCAGCCGCTTCCCATCGACCCATCTAGTTCAATTTTCAGCCGATTAAAACTCGAAAAATACATATGAGCGGGCCTGCGACTGAAACTTCATTTGTCTAATTGTTTGTTAGAAGAATTCTCTGAATGACCATGCATTCAGTAGGAATGTTAGACAGCTCTAATAGATAGAGGTGAAATTGAGCGTTCTGCCATGGCTAATTGCTTGGTTTCACTATTGTTGAGATGTAAGAGAAAATTGAATCACTCTGGCCGAATTTGGAACTGGAATTTGCTTATAAATGTACCAGAAGATTATACAATTAATGGAGTCCCAGTTCATCATATCTGGTCTAACATTGGAACTCAACTGAAACCAGGATTTCGCATTTTCAATTACAGGAGAGTACTATTCCTCATTATTCAACTCCAGGCCGCATGCATAATCTTCGCACTAACTATTGTAATGTTATTCGTAAAAAATTCGTCACTATCACGAAATGATCATGTTCTGGCTTTATTGATGTTAATTAAGTTATGCACTAAAAGCAGATGTACCACATTTATAACAGAATCTAAAACTAAAAAAAAAAAATATAAAAAAATCGATAAACACTTCTTCTGAAATCAAAATTTCTTGTCTAGCACAAATTCTTAACCAGGAAGAGATTGTAAATAAAAATCCTAAATGGTTCGGCACATAATCGTACGAGAATAACATTTGTAATCCACCAAATGCGTAAACAAATGCCATGCCATTTACATCCCATATAGAATACAGTGAGGATATTGGGCAATGTTGATGCCGACAGAAATTGAAGGAACATAAATAAACACCACTATAATGCAGATGATATGAGGAATCATGGAAGGATCCGTGACATCTTGATAGACAGGCTGAATAAAGATACGGAATAACAAATACTGTAGGAAGTGATGAAGCCTCAGGAAGCAGGAAAACAGATCCCTAGATGCACAACTGAATAAACAATAAATGTCAGGAAACCGAACACAGATATGTTGTTTTTCTTAAAAGGAACATCTAAAACTACTCGGTTTTAATTTTGCTACGTTATCTAATTGTTGCCACATGAAAAATTCCCTTGAATATTTATTTATTTTTCATATTAGGAGGCAATGGATTTGATCCCTCTGTAACTCGGTCAGGTATGGAATCTGGATGAAGAGTCTCTCAGCCGTAATGCCAATAATTTATTTTCATCTTAAGTTACAATTATATATTTTGCTTATTTGTTATGATGTGGAATGCGTTAGCACTTTGCACTCTTTATTCTTTTTTCTGAAGAACGAAAGATAAGGCAAATAACAGATGTAAGCCTTTTCATATAGTAGGTAAACCGCAATACCGTGTTAATCTCATTTAAAGTTTTAATTTTAATCGTTGGAAGGTTCAATTTCGACCTTCTTTCGTTTGTTGCTTTTGGCGGGTGCCTCTCTATATAGATCTTGGTTGTAATGTAATACAATTCTTAACGCTTAACACAAATTTCAAAGTCCACGCTCTGTATTTAGTGCCACTTAGGGCTTCTTGCTCGTAGCGTGGAGTATAATCACAGCATTGACTCTTCTAATAGGTGTTTGCACTTAAAAGATATACGTGATAATGTTTGTCCTTTTATATCGTCAGTCAAAATGGAGGACCAGCCATTTCATCAAAATCAACTTTCTCTGTTATAAGCAGTTTCTACATTAAATTATTCTCTGTTATAAGCAGTTTCTACATTAAATTAAAACAAGACACTACATTAAATTTATCCAAAATCCGGTAAAAGATGGCAAACTACGTATGAGGGGGCCTGCAAAACTTCATTTTCCCAATTTTTTGTTAGAATACCGTCGGCTGAACTATCGTGTATGCATCATGTAAATGGGAGCATTCATTTTGAGTGCTTGATGATTAAAAAATATCACGAACGAAACCTGGAACACGAAGATGAGTTATATTATCTGATAAATAGGGGTGAATTTGGTTAATTCCAGCTTGAATTTAAGATTTCGGCTTGTTTTCATGTTCTTAAGTTGTTGGAGAAAACTGAATTACTGCACACCTTGCTGAATCTCTTTCTGGGTAGGGACTCCACTAACAGATTCGTCGATTTCGATCACCGAGCTTTTCACCAGTAGGCTCTGTTTGCGAATAAGTTTGAAATCAGATGAGTTTCTTCTGAATGATGTTTCTTCATCAGTTGTTCTCTGCATTTTCCCGGAAGTACACAAAATTCCTAAGAACCAGGTGTCTAGCTGTTATTACTACATTTGTTATATATGTGATGTAGAAATTCTTATATGCTACATTAACGTTCTATGTGTTTTGTGTTTTCCTTGGATTCTTAAGAACGTTAATGTAGCATGTAAAAATTTCTCAGCTTTATATATTCTGAATTCAATGAGAATCTAGTCGATAAAAGTTAAGTTCATAGTTAAGGATGTTGAATTTTAGCTATTTGATGTCAATATAAGATACCTGTAGTCCCACAGAATCTTTGCCAGGCTTCTTGTTCCGATTGGAATCGGTTCAGATAGATACTTAAAATACTCTGGTGCGAACTTGATAAATGACTCTATTTCTGTCTTGGACGCCCTTTTGATGATAAACCGATCATCCTATGAGTTAGCAAAAAGTAGGAATTTTGCTCTTACAACAGTTTTGGTTAACTTTCCGGAAGTCAAAAGTGCCTTACAAGTTTCAGCTTTTTATGTAGAATGTAATTCAATAATCATGCCGTTGTTAAATCAAGAATCTTCACATTTGAATACTACTGATCAGCATTGTGTTCTTTGCGGATCTAGATCATACGTTATTACATTCCCATCTTTCCCTGTGTAATCTGGAAGAAATTTTTCCCTCATCACATTAACTCTATGATGCAACATTCTTTTATCCTTTCTTGGGGTTCATTCATAGCAACTTAAGGACTCCAACATCAACATCCAGATAGTCCCCATACTGTTCACCTAGTTCTTTGAATAATGTATGTCATTTAAAACATAGATGTGGAGTTGTTTCTAGTAACATCGATCACTCCCGATGATCATCACACTCTTGTTCATCAAGTAAATTCCTATATTGTAGAGCATCACTTAGGAAGCTCTCTTATTAATCTTAATCATTTTAATATAGATAATTATACCTTATCTCTTACTTGGAAACCTCCTCCTTTGTCGTTTCTGAAAATAAATATTGATGCGTCGTATAGTGTGAGTTCTTTATTAGCTGGTATTGGTATTGTTAGAGCATTGCCCGGTTGAACCTACTAGCTTTGGTATGTCAAGTTAGTTGTCAAATTTGAGTTGCCAACGCGCATTCTTGATTTAGTATAAAGTTAGTATTGAACAAGATTAGGTCTAAGACGTAGAGTATAGAATAGAAGTTATCCTTGAAGAATGAAGATTGAAGACTAGAAGAAGACATCCATGAAGAACTCCATTAATGGTGAGAAACAAATACTTGATTCTCTTGTTTACAATATCTCTATATTTATCGAAACAAGTGCTCACTCCATGAATATTTTGTATGACGGTAAATATATGTATATACTAGAGGAGTTTGAGCTCATAACTTTAATGAGTATGACCTTTATCCATGAAAATGTTTTCATGTTTTAGTGGATGATCATTCAAATTCAGCGGGTTAAGAATCACTAAATTCTGAGTTATGAAAAAGAAGTTATGAGTGCTTCATTAGAACAACACTTATTTGTATAACTAAGGTGATTTGTGAAATGGAAGTGGTACACGGACTTTTGCAATGGTACACGTATCCTCTCACGTACCTACGTGATTAAAACCCTATTTTTCCCATATACTTGGGTCTTTGTCTCCTAGACAAGGTAGCTTAGTTCTCAAGCAACCTAGACTTGGTCATTCACTGTAAATAGAGTTTTCATGCGACAATACAACGTATCCCTTAAAAAAATTGTGTTTGGTTGCATAAGGTTGTTTTCCGTAAAATTTTCTTCACCATCAAGTGTTAGTTTTCATAAGACTTTACTTGGGGATCGTAAAGCACAAAAAATCTATCTGCATTGATAGTTTCAGTTCATATTCCTAAGTGTTTGTTATAAAACCTATGTTAGAATTAGTAATCCAAACACAGTTTAATGTTTAATTGTTTGTGTTAATTGATTTGGTGTGTGATATGACCTAGTATCAAGGGAGTTAAACGTGTTTGTTAGAAATGCGGGATTAAGACCTATTAATTAGGAATTCATTGGTGAGTTTAGATGTGGGATAATTGTGCCTACAAAATAGGAGTAAAGGTTAGTGGTTAAGAGTCCAACGTTTATGTAATGCCTATTTAAGGTTGTTTTTGATTATTGAAAAGTGTATTGGAATTGGTAAACAATTGTTGATGGCGGGTTTTAGCTTAGGGTTAAAATCATAAAACACTAAACCCTAGCATACAGTGATGTCACAACATTTAAAGTAACAAGCATTTACTAGACATATTTACTGAAACCTTTAATGTGTCTCCAAATAATTACCGGGGTATCTTTTTCAAATTAGGGTTACGACAAGCCAAACCCTAATTCCAATGTGTGCCAATGGAAAATCATGCCAGCCACACCGACCGCGCCAAAGCATGCCAACCATGCTAGCCGCACCACTGTGCCAATGGCAAATCATGCCAGCCACACCAACCGTGCCAAGGCATGCCAAACATGCTAGCCGCATCTCTGTGCCAATGGTGAATCATGCCATCCACACCGACCACGCCAAAGCATGCCAACCATGCTAGCTTCACATCTATGCCAATGGAAAATCATGCCAGCCACACCGACCGCGCCAAAGCATGCCAACAATGATAGCCGCACCTCTATGCTAATGGAAAATCATGTAATCCACACCGACCGCGCCAAAGCATGCCAACCATGCTAGCCGCACCTCTGTGCCAATGACATATCATGCCAGCCACACCAACCGCGCCAAAGCATGCCAACCATGCTAGCCGCACCTCTGTGCCAATGGCAAATCATGTCAGCCACACCAACCACGCCAAAGCATGCCAACCATGCTAGCCTCACCTCTGTGCCAATGGAAAATCATGTCAGCCACACCAACCGCGCCAAAGCATGCTCACCATGCTAGCCGCACCTCTGTGCTAATGAAAAATCATGCCATCCACACCAACCGCTCCAAAGCATGCCAACCATGTTAGCCGCACCTCCGTTCCAATGCCAAATCATGCAAGACACACCTACCACGCCATGACAAACGCACCTATCCAAGGCCCCATACCGCACCACCATACTGGCCTTCACTACGCGGCTATCAAAACGAAGGCGTGCTACAATCAACAGTTGCCATTCAATCCCAGTAGCAAATCTTGGCCATCTAAGGTTACCTAACGACATTTGCCACCAAAACCCTAGCTTGGTCCCGCACCTATCCCAAACTAGTCACGCCATGCGCCTATGGAAAACCCTTGGCACCTCATGCCAAGCAAAACCGTACCTAGCCCAAGCTAGTCACCCCATGTGCCTATGGAAAACCCTTGGCCCTACATGCCAAGCCAAAACCAAACCTAGCCAAGATAGCCACCCCATGACAAATGCACTTTGCCTTGGCCCTAGCCGTGCTAGTCACATCATTCCAAGCTAAACGCCCTTAACTTGGCCATAACCACGCCATACACCCATGGAAAACCCTTGGCCCCACATGCCAAGCCAAAATCGCACCTAGCCAAAGCTAGCCGCACCTCTGTGCCAATGGAAAATCATGCTAGCCACACCGACCGCGCCAAAGCATGACAACCATGCTAGGCACACCTCTGTGCCAATGGAAAATCATGACAACCACATCGACCATGACAAAGCATCCCAACCATGCTAGCCGCACCTCTGTGCCAATGGAAAATCATTCCAGCCACACCAACTGCGCCAAAGCATGCCAACCATGCTAGCCGCACCTCTGTGCCAATGGCAAATCATGTCAACCACACCAACCGCGCCAAAGCATGCTCACCATGCTAGCCACACCTCTGTGCTAATAAAAAATCATGCCAGCCACACCAACCGCTCCAAAGCATGCCAACCATGCTAGCCGCACCTCCGTGCAAATGCCAAATCATGCAAGCCACACCTACCACGCCATGACAAATGCACCTCTCCAAGGCCCCATGTCGCGCCACCATACTGGCCTTCACTACGCGGCTATCAAAACGAAGGCGTGCAACAATCAACAGTTGCCATTCAATCCCAGGAGAAAATCCTGGACGTCTAAGGTTACCAAACGACATTTCCCCCAAAACCCTAGCTTGGTCCCGCATCTAGCCCAAGCTAGTCGCGCCATGCGCCTATGGAAAACCCTTGGCCCCTCATGACAAGCAAAACCGTACGCAGCCCAAGCTAGTCACCCCATGCGCCTATGGAAAACCCTTGGCCCCACATGCTAAGCCAAAACCAAACCTAGCCAAGCTAGCCACGCTATGCCAAATGCACTTTGCCTTGTCCCTAGCCGTTCTAGTCACATCATGCCAATCCAAACACCCTTAACTTGGCCATAGCCACGCCATACGCCCATGGAAAACCGTTGTCCCCACATGCCAAGCCAAAATCGCACCTCTATGCCAATGGAAAATCATGCTAGCCACACCGACCGCGCCAAATCATGCCAACCATGCTAGCGACACCTCTGAGCCAATGGAAAATCATGCCAGCCACACCGACCGTGCCAAAGCATTCCAACCATGCTAGCCGCACCTCTGTGCCAATGGAAAATCATGCCAGCCACACCAACCGCGCCAAAGCATGCCAACCATGCTAGACGCACCTCTATATCAATGGAAAATCATGCCAGCCACACCAACCACTGCAAAGCATGCCAACCATGCTAGCCGCACCTCTGTGCCAATGGAAAATCATGCCAGCCACACCAACCGCACAAAAGAATGCTCACCATGCTAGCCACACCACTGTGCCAATGGCAAATCATGCCAGCCACACCAACCGCGCCACAGCATGCCATCCATGCTAGCCGCACCTCCGTTCCAATGGAAAATCATGCCAGCCACACCTCCCACGCCATACCAAATTCACCTCGCCAAGGCCCCATGTCGCGCCACCATACTGGCCTTCACTACGCGGATATCAAAACGAAGGTGTGCAACAATCAATAGTTTCCATTCAATCCCAGGAGAAAATCATGGCCGTCTAAGGTTACCAAATGACTTCTACCCCCAAAACCCTAGCTTGGTCCCGCACCTAGACAAAGCTAGTAACGCCATGCTCCTATGGCAAACCCTTGGCCCCACATGCCAAGCCAAAACCGTACCTAGCCCAAGCTAGTCACTCCATGCGCCTATGGCATACCCTTGTCCCCACATTCCAAGACAAAACCAAAACGCTATCCACGCCATGCCAAATGCACTTTTCCTTGGCCCTACCCGTGCTATTCATATCATTCCAAGCCAAACGCCCTTACCTTGGCCCTATTCATGCCATGCGCCTTTGGCAAACCCTTGGCCCACATTCCAAGACAAAACCAAACCTAGCCAAGCTAGCCGCGCCATGCCAAATGCACTTTTCCTTGGCCCTATCCATGCTAGTCACATCATGCCAAGCCAAATGCCCTTACCTTGGCCCTAGCCATGCCATACGCCCATGGAAAACCCTTTTCCCCACATGCCAAGCCAAAATCTCACCTAGCCAAAGCTAGCCACACCCAAGGTGAACCCTTGGCCCTACACGCCAAGCCTAACCTAGCCGTGCCACCCTATTGGCCTTCCCTACACGGCCATCAAAACGAAGGCGTGCAACAATCAACGGTTTCCCTTTAATCCTAGGAGAAAATCCTAGCCATCCAAGGTTACCAGACGACACATGGTAACCTTTGGCCCGAAAACCTAAGTTTGGCCACGCCAAACCATGCCATGCCAACGACATGCCAACCTAGCCGCACCACCTGTTGGCCCTCCTTACTCGGCCACCAAAATGAAGGCGTGCAATAATAAACGGTTTCCCTTCAATCCCAGGAGAAAATCCTAGCCATCCAAGGTTACCAGATGACACATGGTAACCTTTGGCCCGAAAACCTAAGTTTGGCCACGCCAAACCATGCCATGCCAATGATATGCCAACCTAGCCGCGCCACCACGTTGGCCCTCACTACGCGGATACCAAAATGAAGGCTTGCAATGTTCAACGGTTGTCCCTCCTCTCAAGATGCAAAATCTCGACTGCCGAAGGTCACCAGGCTAGCAAGTTTCCCGAGCTTGACTTGCCAAGGCACAACAACATGCTACATGTTTTCCAAAAACATTCGAGACATCAACACAAACTGGGGGATCCTATTTTGGTATTGGTTTGGCGGTTTACAACGTGCGGTGTACACTATGCCCGTTATAAGGAAGTGTCATAAGGGTGTGGCGGTTAGTAAATACGGGAATTTATGTGTGAAATGTTCATGGGACATAAAGCGCATGCGTTAACAATTTTATGGGATATCAATTCCATAACATTAGCAGTTTCATGCGTTAACCACTTTATGGAACATCAATTCCATGCATACAGTTACCACCTCCTCCCATTTACTTCCCCACTCCTTAATGAGACCAGGGTACGTTTCTAATCTGACTTGTATAAATAGGTCTTACCTATTTCCATTGAACAAGAAGTTCGTACGGGAGATACAATACTCAGAAATACTTACTTGCTAGCTCACCTTGTTAGCTCTTTCACTTTTCTGAAAACAAGTCTTAGTAACCCAACTACTCTTCCAAAATCAATTATTCTGGTCTCACCACTTTCCTTGATTCCCTCCCCAAAACCAACCCATTCTCATCCACTTTGTGACCGAACCAAGTCTGGAACGGTCATTTCTTGGTTTAGGCCGGACTTGTACAGATTGAAGTATTCCCTTGTAGTACATTGTTTAGGGTTTAAATTTTTTCTCACCTGCACACCTGCAATTACCGAAGTCAACAGAAACCATTTTCACCTACAAACAACATTGTAGTCATATATTTATTTCTTCTCCAAATAATATGTTCTTTGCAAATTCTACATTTGGCATCATAGCCAGGTGATCCTCGGGAGATGGTGAAAAAAAATCCACTTCTTTTTGTCTGTTAAGAAAAAATGTTTTGAGTAATTTTGTTGAAAAAAAAGTTTTGATTTGTTCTGTGAGTAAGTGATGTTTAGAAAAATGGTTTAAGATTTATTTTAAAAAAAAAGGTTTTACTTAATGAAGTAGAAAAATAACTTTTATGTATTTGGAAAACAAGGGTTTCCATTAAAAAATGGTTTTTGGTTAGAAAACATGGGTTTCTAGTTGTGATGATAAAAAGTTGGGAAACAACAGTTTGTTTCTGACAATAATGATGATGATTGTGATAAAGATGCAAATATGATTTGCATAATATGTTAGGATAGTTGAGATGATGCAAGATGTTGATCAACTCGCAATAATGATGACGAAGATCGTGAAGATGATGATTTTATGATGATGATGGTGATCATGGAAAAAAATTACAAATGTTGCTGATATATATGATGATGATGTTTTGCAGATGTATGAAGTCAATGGATGATGCAATGGTGAAGACAACAGAAATTCGTGTTTGAATTAAGGGAAGGTGTTGGAATTAGTTTAAAAATTTATGATGATGATTTCATACCCAATCTCAAACCGTTTAAAAATTTATAAAAAGTTTGAGATTGGGTATGAAATCATACCCAATTTCAAACCCTGTGTGATTCATACGTCGGCAGGGTATTTGTTTGTGGAACTTGCCGGCTAGTTTTAGCCGACAGGGTGTTTTTTTGGAGAACTTGCCGACTTTTCATTTCTGAAATTAACATTTTACAGGGTCGGCATGGTATTCATCCTTGTACCTTTCCGGCTATATTTCAGTCGGTAGGTTATGAAATTCAAACCTTGCCGACCAATCATGCATTTGCTGCTCAAGATAGCCGGCATGTTCTTCATCCAAGGACAATGCCGGCTGAAATAGGGTCAGCAGCTTATTCAAAGTCTACCTTGCCAGTGCACTGTGGTAGGCAGATTATTCAAATTGGACATTGCCGGTTGAAGAACGGCCGGCACCTTATTCAAACCAATACCTTGCCGTCTTTTCACATTTTCAAAACTAATTTTTTTTGATCCAAATCAAACTCATAAGATGGGTTAAAGGTTTAATCCATTGAATTCATAAAATCGAATGGATAATCTAAACTCAATTAATTAACCTAATCAGAATTTTAGTGTTAATTTATCAAGGTCATATTAGCCATTTAGAAAGTATAATGTTAAGGGGTGGCTTGGCTTTACTTCAAAATGACCCTATTTTGTCTTATTGGTTATACCCCAATCTCGCCAGGAAAAAAAAGTGGGTCCATAAATCCCTTGATAAGTTTCCCAGAAAATCTTAGGGGGGAGGGATCGGACTCCATATGGAGGATTTGCTAGAAAACTGAATCCCGTAGGAAACGTGATTCCAAGGATTCGGGCAACCAAACATACGAAGGGAAATATAATTCTACCAAATCCCCTGGACCCATAAATTTCACCCTTAAAATTCTACATCCAAACCCACCATAAAATGCGGCAAAACATGACATATGAGTGGGCCTGCATTTGAAACTTCATTAATTGTTTTTTAGAAAAAATATTTGGATGACCATGCATGGATCATAAAGGGAAAAAAATCATTCATTTGAAATGTTAGATAGTTAAAAATATATATATGGCGAACAAAACAGATGACACATGAGCAAAACTTATAAAAAATAGAGGTGAATTCCAGTGTTATCCCATGGATCGATTACTTTCACTATTCTTGAGGTGTCAGAGAAAATTGAATCAATCTTCCATGTGTGGCTTTATTCTCAGGAATTATAACATGAAACCAGCGCATACAGGTGAGTGGATGGTCATGAACAAGTGTATTCTCTCCCCTGCCAAGAGAGGCGACATTATCAAGAAACCCGGTGTTTATGTTGTCATCGGCTCATCGCATGAAAGTCCAAGAGCAACAATATCAAACCAGAGTTCCGTCACTCTATATTGAATTATTTAGGATTTTTTAATTTCTCATGTCTAGTAATGGAAAGATTTGTATGAAAGTAGTATTGTTCCTCCTATTTCAACTCCCAACTGTTTTTTTTTTTGCTTTATGAATGTTAACTACCTTATGCACTAATAGCACATGTTCCATCATAATAGAATCTTAAAGAAAGAAAATAAAAATCAATTTATAATCTGATTTAATTCACCAAACCTGTGATTTTCCGGTACTAACTTAGAAGACAAACATAGTAGATATTAACTGTGAGTATCATTTATAAAAATGTAGCACTCATTATTTTATTTTATTTTCGCTCGGTAAATAGATTATTATAATTGAATTAGTAAGTACATAGTACAAACCCCCATAGAACCCAAGGAAATGATTCTCACAATGGACTGTAAGAAGCCCAAACATAACATATGCCACAACATTGAAAGCCCACATAAAAACTTGTGACCCAGAAATTTGAAACCCAGCCTGAGCGACAGGTGGATTTCCCAATAGCAGAACCCTAACTCTACTTCTGTTTCTACGCCGCCTCCTGGTATCTTGCTCCAAAAACACTCATCTTTCACAACCAAAACACCAACATGAAACCCGCCGCTACAACTTTAATTAAATAAACATGTACCTTGATAATGAAATTAGTGATTTCACGAGAGTATTGATTGAGAGAAGAGGAGAAAAAAAATGTATGGACTAGCAAGAACACCACTAAATAGCACCCCATTAACGCCTCCAAGATGAACCCGTATCCTTTCTTTTCTTGATTGACGCTGCAAGACTTCTTCACCATAATCTGCACCACCATCTTCATACCTCACAACGATCAACCACCATTGAAACCTCTCTAAAAGAGTTAGGATATATTTATACAAGGTTTTGACTGAATATGATGCTGATACGAAGGAAAAAAAAGATGAAAAAGAAAAACACAACACCCATAAGCTGAGGATGAAAAGAAATCCCTTAGAAACCCAAATAAAAACATAGATCTAAAGATAGAACTTTAAAACTAAGATTAGAACCCCAAATCATCAAAGTAATATTAGAACCCCAAATTGAAGACTATAAATTAATGAACAGACTAATACCTGCTCAGATCTGGTCTTAACAACCAAATCTGAGCATGGAAGCTTTTCAATGGTTGAGTTTTTGTTTTAGGAGAAGGAATACTAGAGGGGACAGGAAAAAAGAAGAGAGGGAAAAAAAGTTTTTGTTTTATTATCGCTGGACGTTGTATAAATTTAAGACACAGTTTATATATTTGGTTCTCTTTGTTGCTTCAATAAGATGTATAGTGTGCATATAAGATGTGGATATTATGCATGTCGTAAAGCTTACAAAAGCTTATAAGGGAGCAAAGTATTGCAGTTATCATCGTAGCATTTTATATGACGCATATATCATCTTTAAACTTAATCCAAACCATTTGCCACAAAATCAGTGGTAAAATAAGAAGGAAATTTTATTTTCTAAGGCATTCAGAAAGAAACTGGAAAATAACAGACGTAACTAGAACTCAAATATTTTGTTAAGTTCGATAAAACGAATAACATTGATGTGAATTTCTAAAAATAAATACATATTTGGATATCTCTTTTTACACTACAATAAATTTTAATGCTGACCCAAGCATGTATTAAACACGTTGAAATATTTACCTTATCCTTTAATAAGACGTAATCAAATTTGAAACAAATTAGATAAAACAAAAATTGTTTGCATACGATTTACTCAATAATAGAAAAATCAAATATGCAAGGATAATTCTTTTCTTTTTTTTATCTTTTTTCTGTATCGCCATCTCTAGAGGTGTAAACTAGGACGGGCCAGCACGTTTATGGCACATCACGTTAAAATTCGAGCACAACACGGCACAACACGTTTGCTTAATGTACTGTGTTGTTCCTGATAAATAGGCACAGCGGCACAACATGCGAAGAAACAACGCCACGTCATGCGTAAAATACTACACAATACATCACATTTGATGCATATTTCACAAAAAAAAAAGTCATTGTTAGCCAATTTCTGACATTTTATTTTCATTATGCTAATTTATTTCTGTAATAATATATGTACTAACTAAAACATTTAATATAAATTATTTAAACAAATATTTTAGTTGGAAACCTAGCAACAAGATGGGCACCAACCTAGCAATGCCTAAATAACTAAAATATCTCAAAAATATTTATTTTGGAGACCATAAATAAGTGTGCTAGCACAGCACATCACGACACAACAAGTTTATTTTTCTGGCAAAACATAGCACGGCACGCCATTTAGCACAACATGTCTGAATCTCTGGCACAGCCCAGCACAACACGTGAGTTCGTGTGCTGGGCTGTGTCGGGCCGGCACGTTTCACACCTCGGGCCATTTCTATCTGCTTAATAGCAATTCGTGTTGATATCGTGTAATATAATTATCCCATCGACACTTCTAATTATTGTTTGTCTCTTAATATACCAGGTGCCATATGTATTTACAATAAAAACTCCATATATTGATACTCCATATATTAATAAACTATATATATTAGTAGAAAATCATGGGCCAGTTATAAATAGTGATAAACTCCATATTTTAATATTAATAGATTCTTCTAGTCCCACCATAAGGAATTTACCTCATATATTAATATATTCAACATAACCGGAAAATTATAGATTTTGTTACATCAAAATTTAAGATAAAGAAAAATATGTATTTATAGTTGTTTGAGAAAAATGATGTAATTTTTTAGATTGTTATCGCATATTTGATTTACATATGCATATGACCTCGTTACTATGTGCACCTTCTTGTTGAAGCTCAAATATTTCCAACTTGTCAAGCCTATTTAAAGTTTCTTGTCGAGCAATATTTTTTTGGTATACCTCCCTATATTAATAATTTTGTGAAGTCCCAAGTCTATTAATATATGGAGTTTGTAGTTGCGGGAAATCCTACAGCCACACCCTTAACAAGATCTATAGAACAATCTAGGAAATCATCATAAGAATCATAAGAACTTTTATTAAATCTTCAAATCAGATACTAAGTAGTGAGAAAACCCTAACTTGGAAACAAATAAGATTTCTCTCTCCTAAATATCTTATCTAAACTCTCAAAAAGATCTCTCTACAATACAAGGTCGCTCAGCTTCTTATATAGGAGTTTTACATAGTTTAGGACAGCTAATAAAGCTCCTATTTTCGGATCTAGCGTGCGTTATTTACGAACGCTTACATTGGCTCTTCTTGCACATACTCTATAATACCACATGGTTCTTCACACTCTTTTCGTGATTAAGATGATGTCATCTGATGCGTCATTCTGGATATGCTATAGGCGATTGTCTTCACTCGGTCTTCATGATCATAATTTCGCATGCTTACTTGGTGTGCGGTATTTTGTATCCACATTTTTCCTTTTATCATACCGTTCTTTTGATAAAGGGAGCGATATGAGAAAATCCAATTTACTCTGCGGCACCCGTTCACCTTTTCATATTTTTCTCTGCCGACATATTCCCCTGATTAGGCATGACAACTTACGCGTGTTTTTTCAATAAATCGTTATCTAAAACGTCTTTTGTAATGGTTTCTTCTTATCCGTTCACTTTCAATCATCGCATTAATAGATTAAATATCTTGGGAATTGGGAGTAAATATATTATTCACTCTCAATTGTCTTCCTATTTTTTATTTTACTTTCTTTTCTTTCGTTGCAACTCTCATCTTCTTCTGCTGTTGTTTCTCTATCCCTGCTGAAGCCTGATTCTAATTACTACTTTCTCTCATTCTGTTTCTCATCGTTAATATCTTGATCATCCTGGTCTTGATTGATTTTATCATCTTTGATTACTTTTTCATTATTCCTCATTCCCATACTGAAACATGCCTCAAGCTGGTTGGAAGAACGAAAAATTATATAAAAGATTAAAGACCAAATTTGGTCAGATAGGCTACTCATTATCCTTCCCTCTTGGATCAAAACCTTCGTATACACTTGGACCTGAATAGTTTTCGCTAGAAGAGTGGAATCACCAGAAGATCATTGTTTCAGTTGGACAGCTTCTCTCAGGTCTTCATGTTCCTTTTTATAATTCATAAACCCCCCTCTTCTACTAGATTCTATCCGACGCGAGATTTTAGGGTGGTGTATTCCAATTGAGTGGTGACTGTATTAGGATAATCATAGAGAATGCCCGCCGTACAGCAGGTGTAGAATCCCTTTATAAAGTAGATTTAAGAAAAACAGAATATGCCACCAAGGAAATTGATGTTGCAGATTACACCCATGAGAAGTTTTTCAAAAATTATGATGTAAGTATTATGAAAAATGAGTCATCTCGGTGGGGCATTCGCTTTCCAACAAAGGATGATCTCGCAGAAAATGAAAGGATTATGCGAGATGTCAATTTCCATGACTCTACGAACAATACCACTCATAAGTCAAATGATACTCGATGGTTGGATCATCCCGTCATTTTAGTGGACCCTTATATAACTGGCAGAAGTGGAGACGGTTTAACTCTTCCCATTTCTGCGGGATTCTGATGCGTGTCATAACCACAACAAATTAATTAAGATATTTCCCACTAATTAACTGGTAATATAGCGGTAGTAAGAGATCGTTCCCACGAAGAGCAGTGTAATTGATATGTTATTTAGATAGAAAAACAAAGTAAAAAGAGGGTTGGTTTATGAAATAAATAAAAAGAATAAAAAGAGAATAAGATAAAAGGGATGATCAAGGAGTCCTTCACCGTTACCAAACATTGACTCAATAGTATACTTATCTATGTTCGTAAGAACCATTCATCACCAACCGTAGAAAAGCAACTGGCGCAGTGCTATCCCCAAAGTTCCTTATGTAAATTCATACCGAAGCGCTCGCATATGAAATTCTATTCAACCGAACCACCAAGTAGTAGCGCACTCAAGGTGTAACCCAGCGGAAGATTTAAGTTATGTGAACTTAGGTTGATCACATCAGTTAGACTCTTAGCACAAGGTCCACTTACTAGTGTTGTCTTCACACACGATTGATCCACAAAATCCCTCCGCAAGGTCTCGCATTCTCTACTTGTGTAAGGATTATTCAACAATTACACGAATATCCTAACCCTTTACTAGCAATAGAATGATCAAAAGATTAATCTAGCGTGCACTCCAAACAATCTAATTAATCAATCATAAACCTTATAAATAGTGAAAACAAACGATTATGTGATTAAAACTCCGAATAGATTTATATAATAATAAAGCTTCACGCTAGAACATTGAATTCATCCTCAATCAAAGAAAGTTTAGCTTCTCATGGTTACACGATTACCCGGTTTCCCACTAAAGGGGTAAACCCTAAAATATGAATGAATAACCAAAGTTTATTATGAGATGTAGTGATATATGATAAAAGATGATAAAATATTGTATTAAGGGTCTTCTTATATAGTGCTCACATGGTCTAGGGTTTAGAACCCGTTCGGGACCGCGTATTCCTTGATTTAGAACACCAAACTCGTTCTAAACACCTTAGTTACGGTTGGGTTCAACTCGGACGTAACTCTGACAAGAAAATAGTTCTAAAACTCTCAGAGTTATGGTTGGGTCCGAGTCTCTTGGACCTGGCCGTAATTCTTCCTGTAACTTTTTGTTCTTCACCATTTCGGCTATAACTTCTTCATCCAATGTCCGATTACCCTCATTCTTTTTGGGTTGTGTTCGTATTGTCATCCTCTACAAGATAGAAATGCTCAAATATTCATATCTCTTCACTATATTTTACGGTTAGGTTGGACCTAGCCGTAACTCCTTATGAACTTTGTAGTGGAAATCAACTTGCTTTTACGGTTAGGTTTGGAGATGCTTTTACCAACCGTAAATCTTACTGGAAGTTGTATCCAAGAGTTGTCTTTGAACCTTCCAACTCCTTCATTTCATGTGGGAATGAACTCCTTTCCTCTTCTTTGCTCCTTTTAACTCCATTTTCATTGATTTCGGATGATTCTCCTAAAGAAACAAATAAAACACAAAACAAGAGTAATATAAGGATAATATGCAAGAAATATAGCTAAAACAAGTATGGAATGGTCACTAAATCATGTAAATTAAGCACTTATCAGATTCAACGCCTACAATCCTTGGGTATTCATGTGGCACGAAGAAGCCACTGTGGTATATTACTTTTCACTCCCTATGTCTATTTACTTCAATTCTTTTGTCTTTCGTTTCTCTTATCATTTTCTTTGGTTTCAGATTGCCAAGTAGACGAAGAAATCTAAAAACTTTCCTCGGGCGACATCTTCGCACTATAATGAAGTAAGAAATTCCCTTTGTATAATTTTAACAATGTTATTGCCTCTGTTTCTTATCCTTTATTATTCGCGTAGGTTGTGGTTGCAGGTGCTAAAGGTAAGGTGAAGATTCTCTATAAGAAGACCTCCTACAAATATTCTCCCAAGAATCCTCCAAAGAAACGGAAGGTAGCTTCTCCTTCTCCTTCAGGTTCCCAATCTAGTGGTGATGACGATATTCCTTTTCCTGATGATTCCTCGATCACATCTTCTATGGAGAAACTATCTAGTATCTTCTATGACTCCATGTCAGCTATTGGAGATAACATATTAACTCGTACCTATGAGACGATTGCAAAGATATGTGATGCCCCTTCTTTAAATCATGAATCTCTTCGCGGAGTTTCCTCAGCAATGAGTCCAAACTTTCAGCTTACGCTTGGCTCTTTGGTAAGTTCTATACTTTCGCACTTTCTTTGATGATGTCTTTACCATTTATACTCTAATATTCATCTTATGTCTTCGCAGATGGCCCGCATGTCACACACAGTTTCTTCTGGTCTTCTGAGAAGGCTTCGGTCTCTTGAAAATAAGAATAATAAACTCAAGGATGAGAGTTCCACCAATGCTGATAAGGTCGTTAAGCTTTGTGGGATAAATAATCAACTAATTGGTATGGGTTTCTCTTATTATCCTGCCTTTTTATACGTTGCGTCATTCTCGCCCCTTTAATTTCTTGTGTTCGCAGAACTTTACAATTTAACCGATGAAGCATATAATCTCCCTAATGATGATGAGATTCTTCTTGAGTATCTTAATTCCTTTTTGAACAACTACCCGGATGATGGACTAGAGAATCTTATCCTGGAGGAACTAAGGTCAAAATATGAGCATACATCTATGTTATCTGTAAAAATAATGGCCTCCAGAGTCGGAATCGCGCGGATAAAGAGACAATTCAGATTTTGGAAGCGAAAAAAAATGCACTTATAACTGAAAAGGATAAAGTAGTTGTCAAACCTGCTGAAGCTTTAAAAAAGTTTCATGAAGATCAACTCCAGATTCAGATAAAAAGATATCTTGCTTTAAGCGAAAAGAAAGCGCTGACTGAACGAGAGAACATGATCCGCTCTTGACTTCTCATTGAAAGTGATACTGAATTTTAATGGGATGCTAGAGTCCTTGATAATGCTAGGAATGATTTAGCTACAAGTGTTAGCCTCGAATCTGATCGGGCCGCATTGGTTAAAGATATTATTTCTAAAAAAGAAGGTTGTTTATTATTCTTATTCATTTGTGATTTTTGACAGATATTATTACGCGGCTTTAACCGTTTGACCTTTTTATGTTGCAGAGGACGATAAGAAGTATCTTGAGAAGATTGAGGATCTGGAGGCGAACTTATCCGCTCATGATTCCAAATATAGCAGGCTCAAGAAGACGCTTACTACCCCTGTTTCCAACCTGAGTAAGGATGCGGTTCGTGTTCATAATGCGGCTATTAAGAAAGTATGTACATATAATAACATCCCTCTAACAAACTATAACTTCGGTGAGGTTTCCCATAATGAAGAAAACTCTGACATCTCTGATAGTGAGAGAGAGTATGAAGAATATGAGAAGACCAACGAAGAAGGTAGTGGTTCTGAAGCTTAGGAGGATACTGAAGTTGACATAGGTGGAAAATAATTGTTCTTTTCGAAGATCTTCTCTCTCTTTTCTCACTTGTAAATCCTTCATCAATTTATTATATATTGTACATTTCCTGGTATTTTAGACTTTTTATTCAATGTAAACTTTCAAGCATTTGAGGTTTCCCTAATGTAAATTCTCCTTGGGCTATTCCTACATTTAAAAAATGTAAAATACTGCTCTTTCCAATATTTGGGAGTTAATTTACTGATAATAATAATATATGCGTATTCGTTAATAACAATATATAACATGTTCGTGAATCTATCATATGGGGGCGGGTAACACTCCTTTATATGCTTACATTCCCATATTTTCCTCTCTTAGTCTTCACAAGATGGTTGAATTGTGCAGATGTTATATAGTACGATTGATTGATTAATTGATTGATTCGTTTTATCTATAAAGCTACCATGCCTGCGTGTATCTACCTCATATGGTATCTCATTGTGTTACATAGTAAATTATTTAATATCATACTTGAATTACCTTTTCCTTCTTTTACCTTATGTATGTGTCTTTGCTTTCCGCCTCAACCGTGTTTTTTTTTTATTTTTCTCGCATCCACTCATCCTTTTATTGTTCGCATTGTGAGAAATTTCCTTTGTCTTTTCATTGAGCGATTTTGCTCTTTCATTATTTCCTGCAAAACAATATTAGTTTCAATTCTATTTCTCTCATGAGGTCTTATTGAGCCACCCTAAGTGAAGGTCTTACTTTGCCTAAGGTTTGATTTCATTCTTATGCGACGAGATCACAAGAAGTCTTTACATTTTCATATAATGACCCATTGATCTCGTCTTATCATCATCTAGTATTATTTCCTCTGTAGGTTTCATTGATGCGCAAATACGGCAAGAGATTATCTGATACGTTATTATGGATATGTTGTATGTGATTGTCTTCGCTCGGTCTTGATGATCGTTATTTCGCATGCTTACTTGGTGTGCGGTATTTTGTATCCATAGAGTTTTTACTATATATAGAAAGAGATTATCTGTATAGATAATATTCTCCCTTTGTGTTAATCTCTCCGATCAAATGGTGAACCAGCTACTTCACCAAAATCAATTTTTTATAACATTATAGGCGTTTTTAACATGGAAATACTTAATGTACCTAAGAAAGTTCCCGATCTTTCTCGTCGTAGAGAGAGGGACCCATAAAGCTCAGCATCCCAATTATAGATCATCTGATTGGATCCTGGGATCTTCATCAAATGGATGTTAAAAATGCATTTCTACACAGAGAACTACAAGAAAAAGTATATATGCGTCCACCCCCAGGTCTATCTCACTCTCCAAATCAGGTATGCAAGCTTCGTAAATCTATTTATGGTCTCAAACAAGCACCTCGTGCATGGTTTGAAAATATTTCTACTGTTATTCTTCAAATTGGGTACAGTCAAAGTCCGTATGACTCAGCAATGTTCATCAGAAAATCTAAAAAGGGGATAGTAATTCTTCTTCTATATGTTGATGATATGATTATCACAGGCAATGACACAAAATGTATACAATCATTGAAATCTCATCTAAATGTATACTTCCAAATGAAAGATCTCGGTCATTTGAGATACTTCCTTGGAATAGAATTTGACAGATCATCTGAAAGTTATTTTATCTCACAAGTTAAGTATGCCACAGGGATTTACAGTAGAGCTGGTCTAACTGATATCAAGGTCTCAGAAACACCCTTAGAGATGAATGTTAAGCTCAATCCTATCGATGGAAAAGTTATTCCTAATCCAACTTTATATAGGCAATTAGTGGGTAGTCTAAATTATTTGACTATCACAAGGCCGGACATTAGTTATGCAGTTCATGTAGTGAGTCAGTTCATGTCAGCTCCGCGTACCATACATTTTGCTGCAGTTCTCATAATTCACCAATACATCAAGGGTACTTTGTATCAAGGATTACAATTCTCTTTTCAATCAGAACTTCATATTCATGCTTATACAGACTCATGTTGGGTAGGAAATATAACAGACAGAAGATCCACTTCTGGTTATTGTAGGTTCCTAGGTAACTCTTTAATCTCTTGGCGAAGTAAGAAACAGTCAGTTGTTTCTCGATCCAGTGCTGAGGCAGAATATAAAGCTATGGCTCACGCTACTTCAGAAATAATGTGGCTACGATGGTTACTTAGTGACATGGGCATTCTTCTGACAGATTCTACTCCTTTGAATTGTGACAACGAAGTTGCTATTCATATTGCTCATAACGATGTCTTTCATGAATGTACAAAACATATTGAAACATATTGTCACTTTTTTCGTCATCATTTCAAGAAGAAAACTATCATACTGCCGTATGTAAAGTCATAACTTCATCTTGCAGATCTCTTCACCAAGTCCTTGTCATCTCCTAGACTCAAGTTCTTAGCCAGCAACCTCAAGATGTGTTCTGTACCATCTTGAGGTTTGAGGTGGGTGTTAAAAGATACGACATTTACTCTCATATATTTGCCATATATTGTTTATCTTTGTGTCATATTATGTAGTCATTAGAATATATCTTGTAATATCTTATTTCCTTGTATAGTGTCTTAAGTCCTGTATAAGTTATTGATGTAATCCTTTGAGGAGATAGGTCGAATAAGAGAAGAAAACCTTTTCCCCATAACACTGTAGTCATGACAAACTTTGGCACTAATTACTGTTTGTCACTTCACTTACCACTTCCCAGAGCAACGGCGGAGGGAAATGGAGGCTAACCCTGGCTGCAGCCGCCCCTCCCTCCCCCCCTCCCTTTTTCTTATAAAAACTTCACCAGACCCTTTTGAAAAATAAAAATAATTTAGCCCACCTGATATATAATTTAGCCCACTAGCTAAGAGTAATTTATCCCACCAGTTAAGCCTATACCTTCCACTTTCCTATTTCTTTTTCGTTCGCAGGGAAGGGAGTACTTCAATTTCAATATAAAAAAAAATAAAAGACGAGAGTAGCTGAGGCGAATGAAAGTGTTTATCGCCAATTTTTTCAGGTAAGGAATTTTTCATTTATACCATCTATTATTATCATTCAGTAGTAACTAAAAACCAAATTGTTTCCTCCTGCTACATAAAATTTTGAAAATTTGATGGATGTTTACTGTTTAATTTTCTTCAAATTTTCTAGGGTTGGTATTTTTTTGGGTTTGATTCCGAATTCGATCAAGAGGCAAGAGTTATTGGTTTTCTAATATTGATACAATGAATATGATATTGAACCATTTATTATTGTTATTGTAATTGTCTGTAACTATTTAGTATCTAGGGTTTGGGTTTTATAAATTTTTTTTGAAAGTATAATGTTTTGTTCTGATTTCTTGATTAGATTATAACCTGTTTTAATTTATACTTCAGGGGTTTGTAATATTTATTGTAACAATTGCTAAATTGTTCAAGTTTTGCATAACAAGTTACAATATCAAGTTGATGGGCTAAACGAGGGAGAGGTACTTTGAAAGCATATTTCCAACCTCAAAAACCTGATCAAATAGAAGAAGGATCAACAAGTAATGTTCAATTTACATCTCCATCAAATGATAGAAATCATGAAGTACCGATTGTAAACCACGAACATGAAGAAGTTGGTGGCCAAAGAACTGAATTTGAAGCTATGAGTACTCAATGTGTACCTGAAGTTGTTGAAAATGCATATCTTTCTTCATTAGAACGGGACCCTGGATTACGTATTCCAATTATGCAGTATCATCTTAACAAACGCGATGAAGTTCGTAGAGCTTATCTGCAAATGGGGCACAATGTAACAAGACTTGCCAAGTATCTAGGTACTCTATTTGGAACACAATTGCGTCGTTTTTATGCTAAGTGGTTTGATGACTTTCATTGGGTTGAGTATTCTAAATCTAAAGATGTCGTGTATTGCTTCTTTTTTTTTTTTTTGAGACAAGTCCACCAGCCAGACCAGACTATACTTGTGCAGGTTTCAGAAATTGGCATAATGTTAAGAATGGAACTAAATGTGCATTTTTGGTGCACATGGGGAAATCAAATACTTTTCACTTCACTTCTGTAGAGAAAGGTCATAATTTGAAGAATACATCGTAGCACATTTCTACAATTATCGAAGTACAGTCAACAGAGACTATACAGAAAAATAGGTTACGGTTCATAACATTAGTCGAATGTGCCAAATGGCTAGCCTTTCAGCAGTGTCCTTTTAGAGGCCATGATGAGTCAAAAAGTTCAAATAACCGTGGTAACTTTATTGAGATGATAAAGTATTCAGCTACACTCAACGATAAGATGAAAGCGGTTGTCTTAGAGAAAGCCCCTGGAAATGCTAAGTACACCTCGCCTCAGATTCAGAAAGAAATTTTTAATATTATTTCAAGTAAAGTCAAAAACAAGATTCGTGAGGATATTGGAGATAAGAAATATTGTATACTTGTCGATGAATCTAAACATGCTTCAAAAAAAGAACAGGTGGTACTTGTTTTAAGGTATGTTGATAGTAATGGATATGTGCAAGAACGACTTTTTGATATTCAGTGTATAAAAAATACATGTACTTTAACTCTCAAACAAGGTATAGTTGATGTTCTTAATCACTATAATCTTCCAATTGAAAATATTCGTGGTCAAGGTTATGATGGTGCGAACAATATGAGTGGGAAGTGGAATGGGTTGCAATCCTTGTTTCTTGAAGATTGTAAACATACATACTATGTTCATTGTTTCGCACATCAACTACAACTTGCTCTTGTTAAAACAGCTGAAAAGTAAGGTCCGGTTTGGAAGTTTTTTTCAATGTTAACCTCTATTTTTAATCTTGTGACTGGTTCTTCATAGCATATAACTGATTTCCAATCATCTCAAAAAGATGACATTAACGAAAGGTTGGCTGCCAGTGAACTTGAGACGGGAAGAGGGGCTAACCAAATAGGTACATTTCCACGAGCTACTGATTCTCGTTAGAGTTCTCATTTTAATTCTGTATGCAGTTTTAGAGGTGTAAACTGGGCTGTGCCAGCACGAGCACAGCCCATCCCAGCACGCTAAAAGTTGAGCACAGCCCAACCCAGCACGTGACTTAGCCAAGCATGGCACAACACGTTAGTTAAATGGGACGTGCTGGGTTTGACTAATTGGCACAGTAGCCCAGCACAACACGCGGCACGGATTAGCACGTGGCACAGCACATCACATCACGTTAAGAAAGCACGTCATAGCATGCACAAGTACACCATATAACAAGGCATAATACATCACATTTTGTGTATATTTCACAAAAGAGTCACTATTTTAGTTAGTTTTTGACATTTTATGCTGACTTATTTTTATAAAAACACATATAATACCTAAATATTTGGAAAATATATTCCAATATCATTGTTATAATTTCGTTACCTAAATTTGACTAGAACATTAATTTATATGACAATGATCCAATTTTATATTTGATAGGTTATTTCTTTTTATTGAATAAACTTGTTGATTTTACTTGAAATTTTTTTCAAATGATATGTTGTGTATTTAGATTCTCGTAATAATATCCGACTTAATGTATACCATTAAGTGATTTCAAATTGTTTATAACACGTGTGCCAGCACGGCACAACACGTTTATTCGTGTGCTGTGCCAGTGGGCTGTGTTGTGCCTAGCTTTTGACTAGTAAAGCACAGCACGGCACAACACGTTTAAATCGTTGGCACAGCACAGCACGGCACATGGCACGTGAAGCACGCGACTTCGTGTGCCGGGCTGTGCCGGGCCGGCACGTTTTACACCTCTATGCAGTTTAATTGACATGTTTGATCCAACTTGTACAACAATAGAAAATATTAGTATGAGTGATCCAAATGTGACATGTGGTCTTGGTCAAGCACAAAGTATTTTTGAAGAAATTAGAGATTTTAAGTTTGTTTTTGTGTTGCATTTGATATATGAGATAATGGGAACTACTGAAATACTATGTCAAGGCCTTCAAAAGAAAACACAAGACATTGTTAATGCCATGGCTCTAGTTTCAAAAACCAAGCGTTTACTTACGAAATTAAGAGAAGATGGTTGGAGACATTTTATCGAGACAGTGTGCCTATTTTGTGTTACCTATAATATTGATATGCCTAATATGGAGGATCGTTATATGGTAGGTACGTACAGGTCGTTATTGCCAAAAATATGATAACATCACTTTGGATCATCATTATCACATCGATATTTTTAATGCCACTATTGATTTTCAATTGAAAGAGTTAAATAAAAGGTTTCCTGAAAATACAATAGAATTGTTGGTTCTTAGCTCATGTTTGGATCCTCGAGAATCCTTTAAGTCATTTAATATTGAGAATCTTTATACACTTGCTAAGAAGTTCTACCCTCTAGATTTCAGTTCACAAGAAGTAGACACTTTGAGAAGAGAATTGCTACATTATGGGGAAAATGTAGTCAACCATCCAAGCTTTAAGAACTTATCTATTGTTTCAGAGTTGTGCCGACAGTTAGTGGAAACAAACAAGGAAGAAATATACCCTCTAGTTGATAGGTTGATTCGTCTTATATTAACTCTTCCGGTTTCTACGGCAACAGCAGAACGATATTTTTCAACAATGTCGTGTGTTAAAACAGCCCTTCGTAACAAAATGGAGGAAGAATTTCTTAGAGACTGCATGATGCTCAACATCATGCAGTCTTTAAAGGTATATATGTCTAATATTTTCTATGTCTTTTTCACCCATGCATATATTTTACAAGTCCATTACTCCTATACCTTTAAGGGTTTTGGTCATATGACTCATTTTCCGTTCTTTTTTTTACATTAAATTGAACATTGGTTCTCTTTGAACCGCGTTTTTGGATTAGCCAAAAATCGTCCTGACATAGAAAATGAGCCCCACTTTTTATTAGGGTCCATCTGTGTATACGCGGTTTATGGCTAGTTCAGAAAAACAGTTCACATACAATGTCCTTCTTAGATAAAGTCCTTACATTAGTGGTCCTGCAATTGGAACTTCCTATTGTTTGTTAGAACTAACTCCTTCCGTTTCTGGAAAAGTGTTACTTTAATTTTTTTCATTTTAGCCTAAAAATAAGCCAAATTGAAAAAGTGAAAGTAACACTTTTCCTGAAACGGAGGTAGTAGAAAATTATTATGTGAGCGACCGTGCATGGATCTTTTAAGTGATTGGAAGTCATTCATTTGGTAAACAATTCATTTGGGATGTTAGATGGTAACACATGATAGTAACTTATAATAAATAACGAGAAGCAAACTAATTTAGTACTTGTTTCCAAGTTTTTCGAATCAGAGGGAATTTCGGAGTCATAACATGGATGTTCGCTTGCAATTAATCAATGTACTTGGGATGTTAGCGAAAATTGAATTAATCTAGTCGACATTGGAACTGGAATGTGTTGATTAATGTATCAAAAAATAATGCAGCTTATCGAAGCCCAGTTCATCACATCTGGTTGACATCGGAACCGGAATGACATCGTATTCTCTCTTCTACCAAAAGAGGCGAACTTCCCTTCAGATTTATTGGCAACCACTATCAAGAAACCTGGTGTTTCCATCCCGAGATCATTCACCCGATATTAAATTACATTGTCACCTGGGACTCCTCCAATGCATTCCTCATGAAACTAGGTTTTTGTGTCGCCAATTAGACAAGTTAGCCTTGTTTGCCAAGAATCGTAAATGAAATTCCAAAATAACATACCTTTAAAATGATAATGGAAAGATATGTAAGTAGTACTTTTTCTCATTGTCAAACTCGACATTTGTAAGTAGTAAAGTTTGTAAACAAATCCTTCCTCCTAATCCATCTTTGTGTACCTTTGAAAACTCAATCCGGTTCATTTTTCTTAATGAGTTTCTTCTTATCCTTGAGATAACTATGGTTATTTATTGCTCCTTTTCTTTCTTCATAAGATTTATCAAATGAGAATTTGTTATCGTTGACAATTCTATCTTCAACATCATCAATTCAGTTTAGTATCAACGACAAGGATAATGTGAAATGGTAGTAAATATAAATTGTTCTTGATACGGTGTTTTCTTCAAAGTTGGTCTTTTGTAACCTATTAGCAGCCTTGTTGCACCAAGTTTGCTAATAGTGTCTGTTTTATATGCGATTTCCCAGTAAACAAGTAACCTATTAGCTGCCTTGCTGCACCAAGTGGTTAGAAAGCACACAAATTTTTTTTGTATCTGTATATATAGCCTCTTAGCCTTAAAGAACTGACATCAGTGAGAGTAGAGGTGTAAACTGGGCCAAAGACGAGCACAGCCCAGCCCAGCCCAGCACGCTAAAAGTTGAGGACAGCACGGCACAACACGTGACTTAGTCCAGCACGTTAGTTAAATGGGACGTGATGGGTTTGACTAATTGGCACAGTAGCCCAGCACAACACGCGGCACGGATTAGCACGTGGCACGGCACAACACAGCACGTTAAGAAAGCACGTCATAGCATGCACAAGTACACCATATGCCAATGCATAATAAATCACATTTTGTGTATATTTCACAAAAGAGTCACTATTCTAGCTAGTTTTTGACATTTTATACTAACTTACTTTTATAACAACACATATAATACCTAAATATTTGGAAAATATATTCTAATATCGTTTCTATAATGTCGTTATCTATATTTGACTAAAACATTAATTTATATGACAATGATTCAATTTTATATTTGATGGGTTATTTCTTTTTATTGAATAAATTTGTTGATTTTACTGGAAAAAAATACAAATGATATGTTGTCTATTTAGATTCTCGTAATAATGTCCGACTTAATGTATACCATTAAGTGATTTCAAATTGTTTATAACACGTGTGCCAGCCACGACAAAGACGGACAACACGTTTATTCATGTCTTGTGCTCGTGGGGCTGTGTTGTGCCTAGCGTTTGACTAGTAAAGCACAAAGACACCGGCACATCACGTATAAATCGTTGTAAAGACAAAGACGGCACATGGCACGTGAAGCACGCGACTTCGTGTGCCGGGCTGTGCCGGGCCGGCACGTTTTACACCTCTAAGTGAGAGGATCAGATTGGGCTGGGAGTTGTTCCATGTATGTGGCCCATTGAGTGAAATGCATGGTTTAGGGCCTTTTTTAGATGTTTTCGCGCGGCCTTTCTGAGTATTTGGGACGGTGTTTGGAAGCTAATTTCGCAAGTTTTCTTCGCAGGTCCGAGGACGGGGAGCTTTTAACACTTGCATATATTTGAGACATTTTAGACACTTTTCCACAAGTTTGTACCCGTGAAAAAGAGATGAACAAGAAGCTTTGGAGATTGTAGACTTTCCTACAACACTCTAGGCAGAGCAAGCAGTCTTGAGTCTATAAAGGCCTAATGTCATCACGATGATAAAACTTTTATAAGGCAGACTTTTTTTTCCTTCTTCCTTCTCTTTTTCTTTACAATGACAAACTAGATAGTAACCCGTGCTCCGCACCGGGTAGTGGTGTGTTTGGTTTACTTGTGAGTTTTTCATTTTTAAGGATTTAATGCATCTTTGGACCTCTCCGTACCTATTTGCCTGGATCGAATTCAGGTATGAATAACCATAATAAATTGTACTGCAACTAATATGAACGCTTGAAGATATGATTCAATTAAGATACAAATTCAGGTATTAATATCAACGTTATGCAAATGTGTAGTCACTCAAACTTACGTGACAATCAATCATAAAAAAAACTGGAGTGTTGTTAGGCTAATAATACTTTTTGGCTAGTAAATCAAACACAAATTAGAAATCCATTAATCCCAAATATTCAAGCCTAACACCTTCCTGTCAAAATGTCATTGGTTCACAATTAACATTATTGGGAAACACTAAGTGACAATTAACTTCATACCCTTGGCTCATACCGTAATCACTTCTCCGCCCACTTCCGTGTAAACCAAAAGATCCCTCATGGAAAATGTAGTTGACTGTATCAAACCATATCATTGTCCAGCCAACCGCTCAGCCTGAGCGGCTAAACTTAAGCAACCTCCACCATGGTCATAATTGATATAAAAACCGTTCACGTCGTTTTCCTTACAAAATTTGAGCCAGCAATGTTCCTATGAAGCCTCGATACCAACTTCATGTTCCATGCAGAAGCATCTCACAATGCAGCAAATCAGATCCCTCTAGTATAAGCACGAACACCTTTAATTGACCATAAGTTCGTAATTCTGATTAGAAATGCCCGCATTCTTAATCATTCCATTTTATCTTTATCAAACAGGTCCATATAAGTTGTTGCCATATATCCTGCAATCACAACACCAAGAATCTTTCTTTGTCTCCACTTTACTGTATCTGAAGCCGGAGAAGTATCTCACAAATCCTTGCTTATATAAACAGGTTGTAATTATATTAAGTAACATAACAACAACCAAAAACAGTTAAAATGCTAGAAAACTTACCACTGCCAGATGAAAATTTTCAGATATACTCTAAGGCAGTCGATGCACGTCCATGGTAGATAGCCAATATTAGTACCAATTTTTTCAACCTGAACTAAACTATATTTTTACTCATACAATAACCGAAGTTACTCAAATGCAAAGAATATAGTAACAAACTGTAGGAAACTATCCAAAATGAAACCATTAATCCTTAAGTGTGATAGCATTGTCACAGCTAGAGTTGTCGCTATGTACTCAACCCTTCATATGTAACACATTAGGTAATTAATTAACAGTAACGCATTAACTAATAGCAAGAAAACTGGAAGAAAAAAAAAATCAGTAATAGCAATACAATCAATAAACCATTATTGAATGGAAAAATCCTCCATTAACTAATATCTCAATAACTACCCTCTGAGAATGTTTATTCAACCTCTCCAGCTATGTTTCTCGCAGAGACCCAAGAAACAAACGTTTAGTTAACTGCCATGGAACCGAAGTCATCACCAAACACATGTTTAGAAGTAGCACCTAATATCCAAAGCAAATTTAAGTAGGAAAAATAATTTCCATTATCTGCATATATGAATTATACAATAATAAAGTATGCAGTCAACACCTCTTGCGCGTATATGTGGATTTGGATATTACCTTGAGTTTCATTCACGATGAACTTTGTATTATGGAGGTTGACTGCAGCTTCAAGCATTTGCAACATCATTAATATTGTATCTTGGTCCGCCTAGCCAGTATCCTTTCTATAAGAAATAATCGCATCTCTAGCACTGCAGAGACTAATTATATAACACATCAGTATCGGTTGACTCCAATATCTAGAAGCTAAAGAAACCCATAAAGTGTAATGCTAAATTACCTTCAACAGAGTATTAACAGTCTTTATCATTCTCACATAATCTGATAAAATCAAATTTGGATGGATATGAGCGAACCAATTTTTTTGACTTACAGGGAAAAGGAATCATATTCTTACAAAATGAAAGACCCTCCTAGAGGTTAAATATCAAAATAAAAATAAAAACATTATAACAGATTGCATCTAAACTTTAAGAACTGAATAAAAATCAAATGAAGTTTTAAACAAAGAGAATATCAAAAGTTTTCTGCAAACCAAGTAAGAAATCTTACCATGTGAGCGGGATGCAGAATTGGGTACCAGTTTTAACTCTAAAAACACCACTGCGAAATCATCTCCAAAAATCAAAAAACCAAAACCCTCACTCACAGCAGGTCCCGTGACAAAGATAGTTTAGATTAAACTAAAAACAGAAAAACCAAAACTTTCAATTAGTGAGTTTTAAATCATATTTAACAAAGATGGGTTTTGGTTAGTTCAATTCACAGATAGATAAATTAGACAATTACTTCTTGTAAACAGTTGAAAGAGTGTAAATTATATAAGAGAAATGGAGGACTCGTCTTCCTGCAAATCAACCAAAATCACCAAAACCATATATCGAAACCCAAAACATGAAAGAAACCCTTAAAAAAAATAAATGACAATACCTTTCAGATGAAGATATCGCTGCTAAGAAAGAAATTAGGAAGATGGGAAGGCCCGAAAAAAGTAGTGGGATTAGTTTTGATCAGGGGTTTCTTCTTTATATGGGATGGACGTGGGTATTAGTTATGATTATCGTATCTGTATAGTGGGAATTGGATCGAGTAAGTGGGGGACATGGGGTTATCGAGTAAGTAAGGCACCCGGAAGAGAGATAATTTGAAGGTGTAACTGCTATGTGCAATGACAGATCTCTATTGTAAAATACTCGTACCAGAGCTGTCCACATTAGTTTTTTGTGGGGCCAGAATGAAAGAGAATTCATTATTTGGTTTCAATTATCATCTAGTTGGATTAATTATCCTGGCAAATTTAAGGGCCATTTTTTTATTCCCATCCATTGAAGGGGGTTATGGGTGTCTTACAAATAGAAATTGTTTATACTGTCATTCACCTTTATACTAAATCTAAAACATATATCTTTTATTTTCATAATCATATTATTATTATTATTCTTCTTCTCTTTTCTACCCATTGAAACTTTTTTCATCGTTTTAATTTTGATTGAAACCAAAGACCGTCTATCAAGCAGATTTTATGATTGACTGTTTAAAATTAAAACCCAAAATTCATTAACCTTAAAGTTGAAACTTAAAACATAAAAAAATTCATCTAGTGCCATTGCCATTACAAGAATTATGATGGTTATCTTGATGGAGTCAACAACAGAGGGTATGTCAAGGCTTCACTCATCCATCCTCTTCAAGACAAACATCTCCTTTCGACTACCAACCTGAATGTTTGAAGCGAGAGATTATCTAAGAATGTGCATGTTTATGTGGCTTTGGAAAAGGCACTACTGCTCACGAAAATGTGGTTGTGCACTCAATGCATGCGTGCGCATGCTTGGAAGAAACCTTGTCAAGATCACGCTGGTGATTTTGTTGCAGGGATTTTGAATGGATGTACTGCTGATTTCTTAATACATGGGGTTTTTTGACTCTTAAAAGGATAAAAATTTTATTGAAAAAGGAAAAAAGAAAAACAGAGATAGAAGGCGCCAAAGCGCATACAAGAGGGAAGAAGAAGCAACCCAAAACAAGAGGGGAAGCAAAAAACAGCAACCCAACTAAAAAAAAAAACACAGCAAAGACTAGGTTAAAAACCTAAGCTAACAAGCAAAAAACAACTCGAGGCATAATCAATTACTTCTTTTTCTTGGATTGAGTTCTCTTCCCTCTGCCATAATACATGGGGTTGAAAAGCCTGTCTGTGCTAACTCGGTACCTGTTGTGTCTACAACTGAAGATGTTCCTGTGTTTATCCCTGGATTTGCTCCATGCAGTTTTCCGTGCTCAAATCACTACCGTTGCCAGCATTCCACCGCCTTGTTGTCTCAATTTTTCCAATAGCTCTCAAGTCAGTACTTGATAATATTCTGCGCAGACCATTGGATATTACAGCTTGGGTACAACTTTTTCTCCTCCCTGTTTTTACTTTAAGTGTTTATTTCCCTAAGAATTTCGTCGAGGAGAAATCAGGGACGAGAAAGCGGCTTCAAATTGCTTCGATAAACGAAGCCTTATTAATTTGGAAAGACACCGCTGGATGTGCTTTTTTGGCGAATAAGCTGGTTGAGATGGTGGAACATCCTCAACAACCTTTCAAGAAGAAGAAACCGGAAAAACCTAAGTCCAACATTCCTGCTTGCGGAAATAAAATCAGTTATGGACACTTTACGACTGCTATTATGGTGTTATCTTCCAATGGGATCTCCCCTGCTAATGAAGATACCCTTGCTGAATTACCACAGAAACATTCGTCTCCCTCCTTGCCTTCCATTCCTCCGGAGGGTATTGGTCTCGATCTTGTTGCTGTCGGTACTGATGTTGTTTTGGCTGCAATTAAGAGCTTCCCAAAAGGCACGTTAAGACCAATGTACACTTAACGTGGCTTTAATGTCACAACGATAACCGATCTCGAGCGGGATCGAAGATAATTATTCAAACCGTCCCATATTATCCCACTGCTACAGGTATGATGTTTAACAGGTTTCTAAACATGAAGAGCTATTGTGGTTCGAATATTTAAATATCTACCACAAAATGTATCTTCTTCGTCATTTGTCATGTCTATTTTTGGTTGCAAAATACCGCAATAAGTAAGCGGAATAATCTCTTTAGTGTCAAGCGAACACGAACGCGTACAATATATCCTAGATGATGAACTATATCACGTCACCAAGTCACAACTGGAGTATGAAGATCAACGCGACAGTAAAGAACCCATGCGGCAATATTAAAGCCCAAGCGACGTTGACGTGCTCCAAATCCAAAAAATAGGGGTTTTATTAGCCGTCTTCCATTATGTAAACTCCTATAAAATGAGCCAAATGCCTATGTAGAAGAGAGAGATGTTTTTGGTGATCTGAGTTAAGATATTTAGGAGAGAGAAATTTATTTATTTCCCAAGTTAGGGTTTCTACTCATATATTTTGTATTTAATCTATCTTTTAATGAAATGGTTTTGAGTTCTTTCCATGATGTCTTGAATAGAGTTTATAGATTACTAGGATGTGGTTGTAGGATTTCCTGCAACTACACTGTTCATTTGTCAGAAGCAGGCTTGCTTGCATAGGTACTGATGCAAATTATCTATGATTTTCAGGTAATAGCTCAGGCGACGAAAAAATTTGATATTACCTCTAAACATTATTTAACGAAATGCACCAGTCATTATCAATCGACTTTGTATATATCCGAGGATCATTTAGCTCTCGTTGTTGTTTAACATGTAAAGCTCGCAAAACATTATAAGGTCGTAAAGTTTTGTAGCTTCCCTTATCGTCCTAGCCTTTTATACAACGCATATATCTTTTTTAAACTCAATCTATTTGACACAAAATCAGTGGTGGAATTACGAAGAAAAATTTATTTTTAACAACGTCCAACAAGAATGCGGTAAAACTTCTATTTATTCAGCTAACGAGGAAAATAGCATATGAAACAAAACTATTTTGAATACATATATATTTGGATATCACTTCCAACGCGAATGTTTATGCTGTATAAAACCCAGTGAAATACTTATTCTTAAAATTGTCCTAACTCAATAGGAAAACAAACTAGACATGTTAAAATTGTTGCCTACAATTACTCAGCAACAGTAAAATCAAATATGCAATGATAAAAGCGAATTATCTTTTTCTCAGTGTCGCCGACTCTATGTGCTAGTTAGCATGGAACAATTTGTGTTCATAATGTGTAATATAATTATCCCATCAACACATCTAGTTGCTAGTTGTCACCATATATAGAAGGATTAATTGGGGGATAACAAAATTAATTGGGGGATATGTGCCGGCATTGGTTTTCAACGAAATCGGCATGAAAAACCATGCCGGCACATATCCCCAATTAGTTTTTTTATCCCCCAATTACACATTCCTTATATACCACGTGCGATTTTTTTTTTTGTTAAGAAACACCGTTCGAATGACCATGCATGGATCTTTTAGAGGAGAAACAATTTAGTACTTGCTTCGAAGTTTTTTGAATAATGAAAAACAAAAAAGACTGGATCAAAAATAAAATAAATAAATGTGAATTTCAGCATTATCTAGCTTATGCCATGGATAATCGATATTCTTGAGATGTTGGAGAATACTGAATACAAGTCGTGCGAAAAAATAAGTTTGATCTGTCTGGTTTTCCCTACTATAGCTTTCCTTGTGGTGAGAATTGTTGGAATATTTTCAATTGCGTTGCGAATAATTTTTTGATACGTAACTGTTTGGACCGTTAGAAAACGTTTCCAGAAAATTCTAAATCCAACAGACACCATTAATGTCTGTTGATGAAGGGACCTGACGTTTCGTGAAGAGAAACTTGTATGTTTCCATCAGACGTGAAAAAACCTATAAGTAGCATCTCCCAGAGTCGTTTTCAATTAATTTCGAAAATCTCTTATGTTTTCTTTCTTAAACAAAGCATCATCAGAATCTGTTTTACATGTGTTCTTGATTGGGTCAAGGGGTGCAAACCTTGAATCCAATTTCCGGTTGTAGGGCTTTCATTGTATCCTGAAGGCAGTATTTCACATTTGTTGCAATCCGTGGTCGTTGGGAGGGTAGAAATATTTGTCTAAAAGAAATCATCGAGCCTTGAAAGTTTTAGAGTACAACCACAATCATTTACATTTTCATCTCCATTGCATTGATTAAATTTCAACAGTTTTAGACAAATATTTTCTGGAAATGGAGGGTGAATCTTCAACCGAATCTTTTTTGCACAATCACAAGTGATGAACCAAACCCTGACTCGATGGAGCGTTTTGATGGTGAAAATTTTACTCGTTGGCAAGAGACTGTGAAGTTTTTCCTTATGACCATCAAATTGTGGTACATACTTGAAGATGGATTGGAGGAGATTCCTTCACCGTCAGACAAAGATACTCCTGATTTGATTACCAAAAGAAAGAAGCGTCAGGAAGATGATTTCATGTGTCATGGACATATTTTGAATGCCCTGGAAACTTCTGTTTACAATGCACATCGGAGTATTACATTTGCAAAGGGATTGTGGATGCGCTTGACAACAAATACAAGATTTCTGAGGAAAACAACAAGAAATTCACGACTTGCAACTTCATGGATTTTAAGATGGTTGTGATGAAGTCAGTCATTGCTTGAGTCGGTGAATTTTTACTCATTGTTAATCATCTTAAGGATCTTGGATATGAACTCCCTTCTGGGTTTATTGTTGGTGTTATTATTTCGTCTTCCCCTTCCTGGAATGGTTATAAGAAGAAACTTAAGCATCTTTGAGACTGACTATGATTTAGAGGCCTTACAGCGTCATCTTCGCATAGAAGAGGACTCTCGTAAACGAGAATTTAAGGATAGTCCACAGTCTGGAAACCATTCTAAGGTAAATAGCGTAGAGACACCAAATCCTTTGAAACCTAAGAATGTTACCCAATTTAAGAAGAAGAATCGTCCCAGCAAGAAGAGTAAGAAGAAGGGAAATTGCTACTTCTGTGACAAACCCGGCCATTTTGCTCGTGGATCGTCTCAAAATGAAACAACGTGAGAACGAGAAAAAGGAGGCAAATATGGTGATGAAAATCTTGTGATTGTAGTGAAAGCCACCAATCATTGTTGAAACGGGAGTGGATGGTGGTGCGACAATGGTGAAACCATCCACATCTGTAAGGATAGAAATCTTTACAAGACTTATGAACCGGTTAGTGGAGAAGGAAACGAAGTTGTCTCATAAGCAGCCAACACAACAAAGTCATTGGGAAAGGCACTATTGAACTCTCGTTTACTTAAGGAAAGACCGTTACTCTTACTAATGTATTACATGTCACGACATGATAAGAACCTTGTTTTAAGGCGACTTTGTTATGAAATTTGGATTCAAGACGACCTATGAGTCTAATAAGTTTGTATTGTCCAAAATGGTATGTTTATTGGACAAGGATATGCTTGTAATGGGATGATTAAGCTTAATATAATAAATAATGGTTCTGCTTATATTGTTGACTCTGTTAATCTATGGCATGGTAGATTTGGTCATGTAAATTATGGTTCCCTTAGAAACATGAATCGATTAGGTTTGATTTTCGATTGCAATTTTGATCATGCTTCTAAATGTGAAATATGTGTGCAAGCAAAGATAACTAGAATTTCCCATAAGTATGTAGTACGAAATTCTTCCTTACTTGAATTAGTACATAGTGATGTTGGTGATTTGCATGGTTCTGCCACTCGTGGTGGAAATAAGTATTATGTCACTTTTTTAGAGGATAGTACTAGATATGCTTACACATATTTGATGAAATCTAAGGATGATGTTTTTGACATGTTCAAAATATATAAAGCGAGTAGAGACACAATTAGGACCTGAAAATTAAGATTTTACGTTTGATCGTGGTGGTGAGTATTTTCCTAATGAATTTAAATTATTTTGTCAAGAGCATGGTTTAATTCATCAATTTACTGCACCTTATACACCTCAACAAAATGGTATGGCTGAAAGAAAAAATAGAACTTTGATTGATATGGTTAATTGCATGCTTATAAGTTCTAGTTTGCCTAATTATTTGTGGGGTGAAGCTATGTTGTCTGCATGTTATATTTTGAATAGGGTTCTTTTGAAAAAGAAGAATGTTTCTCCTTATGAGTTGTGGTTTAAAAGGAAACCAAACTTGAATAGACTTAAAGTCTGGGGTTGTTTGGCATATGTTCGAAAGCCTGATCCTAAAAGACCAAAACTAGGAAACAGGGCTTATAAATGTGCTTTTGTGGGATACTCTCTTAATAGTATCACCTACATATTTTTAATCCTTGATACTTTCGAGATTATAGAATCTGTAGATGTGGAATTCTTTGAGAACTTAAATAGGAACAGTTCTCAAATGCAACCCATGGAGAATTCATTGTTACCTAGTCTAGAATCTGAAGAGACTAATGAGAATGATGATCATTCTATTCCTACTCAAGACATAGAGGATATTTCTGAACCCATAGAAGATATCTAACCTAGAAGGAGTAAGAGAGCAAGAAAAGAGACAAGTTTTGGTCCAGACTTTATAACATATCTTGTAGAAGGTGATAAGAATATAATTCTTAATATTACCAAATATGTTGCGCATGTTGATAATGACCCTAAAACTTATGCTGAGGCTATGAGTTCTAAATATGCTAGTTTTTGGAAAGAGGCTATCAATGATGAAAAGAATTCTCTTTTGACCAACGGTACTTGGATATATTGTGATTTACCTCCAGGCGTAAAGCCTATTGGATGTAAATGGATTTTCAAGAGAAAGATGAATGCCGATGGTTCCATTGATAAGTTCAAAGCCAGATTAGTTGCTAAGGGTTATAGGCAAAGACATGGAATTGATTATTTTGATACATATGCTCCTGTTGCACGCATCTCATCTATTCGTTGTTTAATTGCACTTTCTTCTATTCACAAGTTAATTATTCATCAAATGGATGTCAAAACTGCCTTCCTAAATGGATATTTGGAAGAAGAGATATATATGGAACAACCTGAAGGTTTCATATTTCCAGGCCAAGAAAATAAGGTTTGCAAGTTGGTTAAATCTCTCTATGGCTTGAAGCAAGCTCCCATGCAATGGCATGAGAAGTTTGACGAAGTGGTTTTGTCATATGGTTTTGTAGTGAATGATGCGGATAAATGTATCTATAGTAAGCATGATAGTTCTGGATGTGTGATTCTCTGTTTATATGTTGATGATATGCTTATTTTTGGGTCTGACATATCTGTGGTGGAAGAAACAGAAAGGTTTCTTGGCTCTAACTTTGATATGAAGGATTTAGGAGAGGCTGATGTAATCTTGGGAATTAAGATCCTAAGAAAGGGGAATGAGTTGGCTTTAACCCAATCTCATTATATTGAGAAATTTCTCAGAAGGTATGATCACTTTGATGATGATCTAGCACCTACTCCTTTAGACCATACTATCAAGTTAAAGAAGAACACCGGTCGTACTCATGCACAACTTGAGTATTCCAGTGTTATTGGGAGTCTTATGTATGCTATGCATTGCACAAGACCGGACATAGCCCATGTTGTGAGGGTATTATGTCGTTTCCCAAGTAATCCTGGATTTGAACACTGGAAAGCGGTTTCCAGAGTTATGGCTTACTTGAAAGGAACAATTTATTTTGGTTTGCATTACCAAGGCTATCCCGCTGTATTGGAAGGTTACAACGATGCTAACTGGAACAATGTAGAATCCAAGTCCAAGTCGACGTCTGGATGGATTTTTACTTTAGGGGGTGCTGCTGTATCTTGGATTCCCAAGAAGCAGACTTGTATATCTGATTCGACAGTGTTGTCAGAATTGATAGCCTTAACGAATGCATGTAAAGAGGCATAATGGCTTAGGGACCTTCTTATGGAAATTCCACTTTGGAAGAAGCCATCTCCAGGAGTTTTGATTAATTGTGATAATCAAGCTACAATCTATAATGTCTCTAATAAGACTTATAATGGAAAGTGTAGACATGCGAGTCTCAGACACCAAATGGTTAGGCAACTACTCAAGAGGGGAGTGGTTATGGTTAACTTTATTGAATCAAAGAGGAATTTGGCATACCCATTCACAAAAAGTCTACCAAATTCAGTTGCTTCAATAAAATGTAATGAAATGGGACTAAGATGCTGTGAAGGAAGGTTGATCTCCCATAGCGTAAAACCCAACCTATGTTTTGAAAAGGATAAACAAGGTTCAATGCGGTACCAACAAGTTATGGATGTAGATTATGGAGCACTAACATAAAACTTCCCATTTCAAGTTAGTGCTTTGGTTTTTTTCAAGAAAATAGGATGGATGTAAATCCTTAATGAGTCCGTGATTAGTAAAAGGTGTCTCATGCAGAAACACCTTGAGACTTACCTATATGAGTATGGAAATGTGGGCCGTTTCCTAAGAGAAGAAGACCGTTCTCTAAAGAAGACTCATGAATAAGGATATAAACACAAGGCCTTTATAGTGCTTGGCTACATAACACATGATTTATGGAATCAATATGTGTGGAGACTCCGGTTTTATCATAAGGGATACTTGGTTCAAGACTAGTTTCACCATAGAATCTCGATATGGCTTTGAGTTTCTTACACTAAGTGAAGGTTCAAACCCAGAAGGTACCTATCATTTATGTATTGGTTTCAACGATGATGCTTAGTATCAATCGTGCTAGAACTACGTTGGATTGATCCCACTCGGCACGTAGGCGATCACTTGGTGATCTGATCAGCTCCGATTTAAAAGTTTTTAACTTTGTTTTATGGTTTTTGATACGTAACTGTTTGTACCGTTAGAAAACGTTTCCAGAAAATTCTAAATCCAACAGACACCATTAATGTCTGTTGATGAAGGGATCTGACGTTTCGTGAAGATAAACTTGTATGTTTCCAACAGACGTGAAAAAACCTATAAGTAGCATCTCCGAGTCGTTTTCAATTAATTTTCGAAAATCTCTTTCGTTTTCTTTCTTAAACAAAGCATCATCGAATATGTTTTACATGTGTTCTTGATTGGGTCAAGGGTGCAAACCTTGAATCCAATTTCCGGTTGTAGGGCTTTCATTGTATCCTGAAGGCAGTATTTCACATACCTGTTGCAATCGCCAATTTGTTGGGAGGGTAGAAATATTTGTCTAAAAGAAATCATCCAGAGCCTTGAAAGTTTTAGAGTACAACCACAATCTGTTTCTGTTTTTCATCTCCATTGCAGCCCAGTAAATTTCCAACAAGAATTAGAAAAGCTGTCTGGTTTTCCCTATATTAGAAAACCAGGCAACAGCTTACCGAGGCCCAGTTCATTCATTCATCATATAAAAAATCAGCGTTTTTTGTTTGTGATGTATTTGAAGTTGGGAATTTTAAATACCCATAAAGTTCCTCTTAAATGATGTCTCTTCAAAGATTTGTTACTATTTGTGTTGTCATGGAATGCACAAAATTGCATAAGTACTAGGACTAGCTGAACAATATCGTTCTACCAGTGCTAATTTTCATGGTTCCAATCAAAAACATCTGTCACAGCTTACTCATTTTACTTTTCTACATGTACTGTATTGTCGAGTCCTCAGATTTCTAAGAATGTTACTACTATGAAACATTATCTTGCAAGAGTTACACAATTTTCACTATAACAAGCTCAGTATTATAAAAGACTCTTGTTACATCCCCAAGGACAAAGGAAATTTACAAATACACCGATCAGAACTCATCCAGGTGCTGCTTAATGAGCACCCAATTTGCAAAAAAATAAATATACATATGTATATAGGATACGAGATGAAGCAGAAAACTTAGATACAACCGCCTTACCTTAAAGCATTCAAGAGTATGGAATTCACATAACTAGACCTATCTTGCTAACACATAGGTCCAGTTATAAAACTTGGTTCATCTAGGATGCGTGTGGTGTACTCTTGCATCAAAACAAGTTAACAATACAAGCGTCAAATACGTCAACAACCTAAGAGCAGATCAAATCCCATGCCGTAATGGCACAGGTCACACCCTAGTACCATTCAATGAGAAATTATTATTATAATATTAAACACTATTAACAAAGCAAAATATGAAACCGTTAAAATTATTTATAACAAAATTAGTTTTCATTTGAGAAACTTAAATGCTATTAAAAACTTTCGTTTTATTTATTGGGAAATAAATTTATGTTTTAAATATATATTCCCGACAAAACTTCATTTGTTAAAAAAAATCGCCTGAATGACCAAGCATGGATCATTCAAGGGGGGAATCATTCATTTGGAACATTTGATAGTTAAATATATCGCGAACGAAATGGATAACACATGAATAAAAATTATAATAAATAGATGTGAATTTCAGTGTTATAGCATGGATATTCGCTTTCTTACGGTATTATTGAGATGTTGGAGAAAATTGAATCAGACATTCATGTGTGTGTGCTTATGCCCAAATAATGAAATGTTTGTCGTGACCCGCTTGACACAGGCCAGCAAGAGAAAATTGGAATATCTAATCAGCATCGGAACTAGAATGATATAGTATTCTCTCCTCAGCCAAGAGAGGCCAACTTCGCTATAGATTTCTTGGCCAACACCATCAAGAAGCTAAGTGTTTTCTCATCATCACGCCAAAGCCCTACATCAGCATTATTGAATACGAGTTCATTTAATCGATATATATTGGACTACATTGTGTCTAGGGTCGACTCATCCACTGGATTTATCAAGTTCAATGATGAAACCAGGATATCATGTCGCCAACTACAACACTTAGCATTGCTTGCCAGAAATTGGTAATTAGGAAATTCAAACTCCTAAATGATGTCTAGTAATGGAAAAACTTGTATGTAAGTAGTATTTTTTCCTCATTACTCAACTCCCAGCTGCTTTTTATATGCAGTATACTGCTGTATTGCTATTTTGAATTTTTTTAGCTAAGGTTCTTGAGATAAATTATTACACTATATGATGATGATGTGTTGTCCTTATGGAGGTCAATTACATTAACAAAATTAAACCTCTACTAGTGGACCAAGTTAACACTAATTAATCAAGGATAGATTAATGCTTAGCTAACATAGATGGATACTAGGTTTCAATTTTACTTCAGAAGGATCATATTTTGTCTTTTTACGGTACACCTCAAATAAGCAGGATAAGTCTCAAACTAGCGAAGTAAACTAAAACAGGTAATTTTTAAGCCAAAGTCCGATAAAATATGACAAATTACACATAAGTTAGGGGGCCACATATACGACTTACAAGATCTTCTAAAATAAAAAAAAGTGTTATTGGGAAAGCGGATACGTATAGGGAGAAAGCTGACTCCTGGTCATGAAAATTTGACATAGAGTCAATAGGGGGTGAACAGACAACCATATTCATTTTTTACATCCGTTGTCTCCTCTGGATCTCTTCTTCACTACCGGCTTCATCTGAATCATCTCTTTATCTCACTGCAACTAATCAATTCTCTTTCATTATATTTTTTTTTCTTTTTAGATTTTTCATTACATTATTTATTCATTTTTATTCCAAAACACTTATACCAATCGGTTAAAACTTTCTCACACAAATAATTTTCAAGCAAACGTCTAAAGAAAGCTCAAATGATAATGATCAAGCCTTGGAACCTTTTGGACAGTCTGGTTTTTCCTCCCATCAAATCCAAATGTTGATCTGATTATTAAAACTCGAATGTTGAAATAACAATCGAAAGAAACTTTACTTTAACATGTCTTCAAGAGTTGCAACTCGTAATACTATTGTTTTAATTTAATAAAACGAAAAGATTCCTCCTAATCACTCTTCCTTTAAAAGGCTAAGTCATATGAGCTCACACGTTACACGGTGAGCATAACACCCACCTCAAATTAAATTAGATAAAATCTTTCAACTACACCAATTTTGGAGAAAACAAGTGTCCTAACGTTATTGGTCGAAGATTTTATTTTTTTAAAACACCCCCTTAGTAGAGAACGTTATTGGTCCAACCCCCTGATTTTAACGGCCAAATAATAAAACCATTAGTAGAAACGTAGGTGTACAAGACTTATGTGTGATTTACACCTAATTAAAAAATTACACCTATTTTACACCAAATACTTAACTGGACGTTAAGTAACACCGTCAAGCAGGGATGTTACGTCAAAATCGTAACCCAGCTGAAGAGTAATTAAGAATGTAAGATTTCTTATATCTGGAGGTATGGATACTCTGGAACTCGAACCCTCCCGTTGACCTAGATACAAAGCGGCAACCCTTCTAGGATTATCACGGTTACATGTAATTCCTATCCAACTACAATGGTCAGATTGATTCCACGAGGCTTTGTCTGGGTTATTATAATACGTAAGCTTACTTGTGAGGGCAAGTAAAGCCAAACGGTTTGTTTCGTCGTTTCCATTAGTGAAGTGAGACTGAAATGCGGCAGGTGAGAAATTAATGGGCAAGGTAACATGGGTGATTAAGATAATCAATAGGAAACTGATCATCTTACTTAATTTACGATGATAAGGTTTCGTTAAACTAAAAATTCTTTTACCAATTTCCGTATTTTCATACCAAAATCATTTTAAAAAATCTTTTGAACAATCTTATTAATTTCCATATATTGGTTTTTATACCAAGTTATTTTTTTTTTCTTTCTGAATCTTGACTGTGTATATACGATTTGAAAAAAATCATGAACTAAATTTTCCTAATATGTTTTTGGTTATGTTAGTTTTTTTTTTCCGTTCTCAGGGGTGCAGCAAGATAACAATGCGAAAGATTGTCTTAAATTATAGATGCTCTATTTTCTTTAAACAAGACAAATAAACTTCGTAACACCTCTGATGGATTTGTTGATGATTATGAGTTTATGAGGCACGGGTTTACGTCATAATCATCGTCTCTATCTATCTATTTCTTTTATTTTTTATTTACATCATAATCTCTTCATAAATTACATTCTAATACTGCTTTTATACTTATTTCAATCTTTCTCTTTCTCCTTTTAGTTTTTTTTTTTTTTTTTGGTTTCTAGTGGTGATCTATTCTCTTATTTTTAGCACATAACAACACACAATCTTAAGACATTGATGTCGACATCTTAGTCTTCACGTCAACGCAAATACTAATTTTCTTAGATTCGAAATCGTGATCGGGGCGAGGCGAAGCCGAGCCACACCAAATCAAAAATAGATGGTTTTTGGGTCCGCCCGGTGCGTAGCGCGGGCACAAAATCTAGTCTAATCTAATCGATATAGAACGAGTGTTAAGCCTAAGGAAAAGAATTAACTCTCTATAGTTCGAAAAGAGCAAGTAATTATCAAGCTATCCCTTTTAATTTACTAGGAAAAAAAATAATAGGCTACTAAGTTCGATATAGTAATCATCTTAGATAGGTATATGATGGACATATTGATGAATTAGAAGAAACATAATTCTTATAGTTTCCATTTAAGTCCAAATAATCTATATATTTTAGTATAAACCATGGACTCCTACTGTTAATGTTAAGGTGATTGAGCTCGATTTTTGTGTTAGTTATTGAAGACTAATTATTATTTCCTAAAGTTAGTCGTGGTTATTTAGGGAAGGGGTTTCCTAGAACGGCTAGAATTCTTGGTGGCCAAGTTTGTAACATATATAAATAGGTAATTAGGCCTTGTAGAATCGTATTGTGTAGAAAACGGTTAAGAGATTGGTTAGAGATTTCTTGTATAGATTTTAGGGCTAAAGCTATGGTTTCGTTATGAGAGCATATTGATGAGAAACAAGAGACAAGGTATCATCTCGGGTAATTATTGCGGTGTAACCAAGAGTTTGCTGGGATTCACACGACGTTGTAATCGTTTTTATTCATAGTGGATTTGAGTTGGTGTGTCTCAAAGTGGACGTAGACAATATATACAAGTTGTATGAATTAGTCGAACCACTATAAATCTTGTGTCTTGTGAGTTGATTTATATTTCTCGTATTCTCATAGTTTCTTGTGCTTGGTTTACTTATTATTCATCATAATATCTCAAGATCCGTTATTCCCCGGTTGTCAGTGATTCCCTAAGAAAATCTTGACAACTATTATCAGAGCTCGGGCTAGAGATTTAGGGTTCATATTACGATTGGAGTTGGAGTTATGGGTGATAATAACGAAAGTACGGTAGCTAGGGTTAAAGTTTTTAATGGGAAGAACTTTGCGTTTTGGAAGTCTCAGATGGAAGACTACCTTTACGAGAAAGACCTTACTGATCCATTGGGTGGAGTTACGAAAAAGGGAGAACGCAAAGGCGATGAATTGACAACTCTTGATTGCAAGTGTGTAACCGTGATCCGTAGATGTCTAACGGAGGAAGTCTACAATAACGTACAAGAGGAAACTAGTACGAAGGATCTTATGGATAAACTTGAAAAGTTCTATCAAAAGTCATCATCCTCGGGGAAGATTATGTTGTGTGAAAAATTATTTAATTTGAAGATGCAAGAAGGTGAAGCGATTTCAGCACATCTTGGGTAGTTTAAATCAATTATTTCTCATCTTTCAAACGTTAGTATTACTTTTGATGATGAAGTTCAAGCTTTAAGGTTGTTATCGTCATTACCAAAGAGTTGGGAACCGCAAGAACAACTATTAGTAATTCCGCAAGGAGCGAGAAGTTGAAGCTTGATGATGTGCAACAAAGGTTAATTGCTGAAGAGTAGAGAAGAATAGAACAAGGTTATGTTTCTAGTTCTTCAAGATCGGCCTTAAGTATGCATGAAGAAGATAGAGGCAGGAGTTCAAATAGGAACAACAACAACAAACCCAGATGGAAGTGTAGAGGGAAATCTAGGGAAAGATCTCAATCCCGGCCTAGATATGTTGTTGATTGTTGGGCGTGTAAGAAATTAGGACACTTCAAGCACGATTGTCCGGAAAACAAAGGTGCTAATAATATTGGAAACAAAGGTAATCAAGAAGAGGTCAACGTAGTTGCAGCTGCGGAACCGGTGAAGGTCCTTGTTGATAACAAGAAGGTGATTACGGAAGGTTTTCCACTACTCTTTGAGGACAAGCAAGATGAGTCTTGGATTATAGACTCGGGAGATTCTTTCCATGCAACGGGTGATAAGAGTATTATGATCTCTTATAAAGAAGGATACGATGGCCAAGTATTTTTAGGTGACGGTGAAGAATGCAACATCATTGGTTTGGGTGATGTGATATTGAAAGTCAACGGTTCGACATGGAAATAGAAGGATGTAAGACATGTTCCAAATTTGAAGAAAAACTTGGTGTCTGTGGGCCAAGTTTGTGATGATGACTGTGAAGTTGTGCTTACGAACCACAATTGGAAAGTGAAGAAAGAAGCTATAGTATTAGCTCGAGGAGTTAGAGTCAATACTCTATACCGGACTTCAGATGGAACTACTTTAGCAGTGGCTAGTAGTAGTGAAGACACTAACTTATAGCATAGAAGATTGGGGCACATGAGTGAGAAGAACATGAAAATTATGTGTACTGAAGGATATCTACCGAAGGTGAAGTTTTTTGATATGAGTTTTTGAGAAGACTGTGTTCTTGTAAAGAAAAAACGGGTTAGCATCAGCAGAGGAGGAAGAGGCTTGAGAAGTACGAAACTTGATTTGTTTCATACTGATGTATGCGTACCAATTGATGTTGGATCTCACAGTGGTTTCCATTATTTTGTCACTTTTATTGATGACCACTCAAGGAAAGTGTGGCTTTACTTCATGAAGAATAAGTTCGAGGTGTATGAAGTGCTTAAGAAGTGGAAAGCTTTGTTTGAAACAGAAACTGGTTTGAAGTTGAAGTGTCTAAGGCCAGACAACGGTGGTGAGTATGACAAAACAGAATTCTTACAGTTATGTGCTACGAATGGAATTCGTTTGGAGAGGACGGTTCCAAGGACTCCATGGGAGAATGGATTAGCAGAACGTATGAATTGGACGTTGAATCCACTTGCAAGGTGCATGAGGTCGCAGTCTAGTTTTCCCGAGACCTTCTGGGTACATGGAACAGAGACGGCTTCTTATCTAATTAACAGGACACCTAGTAGTCCATTATATATGAAGATGCCAGAGGAGGTTTGGACTGGAAAAAAGGTAAATCTTTCTTATTTGAAAGTTTTTGGTTGTGTTGGTTATGTTCACCTTAGTCCCGGTGAGAGGTATAAGATAGGTTCTCAAGAAAATAAGTGTATATTCCTTGGTTATGGAATTGACGCTTTTGGGTATAAACTTTGGGACTATGAGGGTCACAAAGTTATTACAAGTAGAGATGTCACTTTTAATGAGAATGAGTTATACAAGGATAGGAATACAACACAAGTTAAAGATGTCAGGTCAAGCAACGTCGATAAGGATTTGTATATAGATTTTGATGATGTTTCTGGAAGAAGTGTGGAACAAGAAGAGCATGATGTTGCTTATGGCGGAGAATTACAAGTTTAAGGGACTTCTAATGCAGTGGGAGTTATTCCTACAGTTTCACAAGAAGTATGAAGATCATCAAGAACTCCTAAACCAAACCCAAGGTATTTTTTGGATTATCTATTACTTACGGATGGAGGTGAACCTGAAGATATTAAGTAAGCACTAGCGGTTGATGATTCAATCAAGTGGAAACTTGCTATGGAGGATGAGATGAATTCACTTGATGATAATGGCACATGGGTGTTAATAAGATTACCAAGAGGTAAGAAGGCGTTGCATAACAAGTGGGTTTATTGGATAAAGTCTGAAGCAAATGGAAAAATTCGCTACAAGGCGAGGTTAGTTATGAAAGGTTTCCAGCAAAAACTGGGTGTTGATTACAATGAGATATTTTCTCCAGTTGTGAAGATGACTACTATTCGAGTAGTATTAGGTCTAGTGGCTTCAGAAGATCTCTACCTTGAACAGTTGGATGTAAAAACAGCTTTTCTTCATGGTGATCTAGATGAAGAAATTTACATGAAGCATCCATAAGGATTCATAGTAAAAGGCAAGGAAGAGATGGTGTGCAAGCTAAAGAAGAGTTTGTATGGTTTAAAAAAAGCCCCAAGACAGTGGTACAAGAAGTTTGATAACTTCATGCATAAAAGTGGTTACTCACGGTGTAATGCAGATCATTGTTGTTACTTTAAAAGGTATGGTTCTGATTACATCATATTATTACTGTATGTGGATGATATGTTGTTTGACGCAACATCTCTACAAGAAGTTGAGAATTTGAAGAAACGATTAGCAAGTGAGTTTGGTATGAAAGATCTTGGTGAAGCAAAATAGATTCTTGGTATGAGAATCATAAGGGACAAAACTAAGGTAACTCTTACGCTTAGTCAGGCTGAATATATTGAACGAGTGTTGAAAAGTTTCAATATGGAGAATGCTAAACCAGTTAGTTCTCCACTTGGAAGTCAGATTCGTTTTTCAAGTATGCAGTGTGCGAAGACAGATGAAGAAAAGGAGTACATGACTAACGTACCATATTCTTCAACTATTGGGAGTCTAATGTATGCTATGGTATGCACGATACTGGATATTGCACATACAGTGGGAGTAGTGAGTAGATATGCAAGCAACCCTGGAAAACAACATTGGGAAGCTGTGAAGTGGATTTTCAGGTATTTGAGAGGTAACACAAACGTACCATTATGTTATGGAAGAGGTGGTTCTATCTTAAGGGGTTATGTGGATGCAGACTTCGCAGGTGATGTAGATAAAATGCGAAGTACGACCGGTTATGTTTATACTATGGGGTCAGCTACAGTGAGTTGGAACTCATGTTACAGAAGTTGGTGACATTGTCTACTACGGAAGCGAAGTACGTAGAAGTAACAGAAGTGAGCAAGGAGATGATTTGGTTATAAGGATTATTAGCTGAGTTGGGCAAGGAACAAGGAGATAGTGTTTTGTTTAGCGACAGTCAAAGAGCTATACATTTAGCCAAGAACTCAGCCTATCATGCTAGGATGAAGCATATAGATATTCGTTATCATTTCATTCGAGATCTCCTAGAAGAAGGAGAGTTGAAGATCGAGAAGATTCTTGGTTCGAAGAATCCGACGGATATGTTTACCAAGGGTTGGTCTCTCATAATGAGGATATGGGAGGGGAGACGCACTGACATGAAGATGTTTTAGCACCGTCAAATCCAAAGTTGAAGAAAAGGAGAATTGAAGACAATAAATGAGTTTTCAAAGTGGGAGGTAGTTAGTTATTTAAGACTAATTATTATTTCCTAAAATTAGTCGTGGTTATTTAGGTAAGGGGTTTCCTAAAACGGCTAGAATTCTTGGTGGCCAAGTTTGTAACCTATATAAACAGGTAATTAGGCCTTCTAGAATTGTATTGTGTAGAAAACGATTAAGCGATTGGTTAGAGATTTCTTGTATAGCTTTTAGGGACAAAGCTAGGGTTTCATTGTGAGAGCATATTGGTGAGGAACAAGAGACAAGGTATCGTCTCGGGTAATTGTTACGGTGTAACCAAGGGTTTCCTGGGATTCACACGACATTGTAATCATTTTTCTTCATAGTGGATTTGAGTTGGTGCGTCTTAAAGTGGACGTAGACAATATATACAAGTTGTATGTATTAGTCGAACCACTATAAATCTTGTGTCTTGTGATTTGATTTATCTTTCTCGTATTTTCATAGTTCCTTGTGCTTGGTTTACTTATTATTCATCATAATATCTAAAGATCCATTATTCCGCGGTTGTCAGTTATTCCCTAAGAAAATCCCGACATTTTGTTCCCTGGTAAATGATATAAGGATGATGATAAAAGCAAAAAAAAACAACAACAAACAATTCCATCCTATTAAATCATAATTAGTGATTTTGGAGAACAAGTCGTTAATTGTCCATGAGAAGAGAGTAATTTTTGTCCATTACGTATTTGATGAAAGGCTTATGCGTTCATTAGAAGATTTTATCGTTGCACCAAAAATCAGCTTTCCCTAATCCTAGGTCAGTCATATTTGACCAAAAGTCAGCTTTCCCCAATCCATATTAGCTTTCACAATAATATAAAAATCCTTCTAAAGACTAATCCGTATGGTGAGAATTACTTGATTTTATATCGGAAAATTAAGCTGTTATTCGAGGCCCAGTTTATCATATAATTACAATTTCCAAGATGAAACCAAGTTTCAGAAATTGTAAATTAGGAATTTAATTTCTTAAATGATCAAGTAATGAAAAGATTTGGAATTTCAATTTCCTAATTGGTCTAGTGATGGAAAGATTTGTTTCCATTTGTAGCTATGTTTCTTAAGATACATTATTACACTACATGGCCTATTTCTTAAGATACATTATTACACTAATATAGCACATGTACTATTATTTCGGGTCCTCAGCGACTGCTAACAAGGCAATTGCCTAAATGTTAAGAATCAATATAAAGTACCCGACTTGTAGATGAATTGGGCGTAACATCATCATCTCAAACTTATCACGGAAGAAAATTACTACTTCTTCGTCTTCTTATTCTTTGCTTTCTTGTGCAACAAAACTAGGGTTTGATGAGACATTATCTTCTGTATTTTCTTACCGTTTTGATTGAAATTTGGCCTGTTAGATTCCACTACTATTTTGAAATTTGGCCTTTTAGTTTCCTCCATCATTTCAATCTTCACGTTATCATCTTAACTTCCATAATCATTTTACAATGCATATAATGTTGGTTGTTGTGTATGATTTAACTACACTTTTATATTTATTCAAAACATTGGTATACATGTAGGTAGATATCAGCATGCAAGACTCGTTGGTTTTTTGTTATCACGCACAGTTTACTAACTACCATATGGACTCCACATACTTGCTGAAAATTGAATTTTAAATGACAGTGTCATGCAAATTGAAAATACTTGTCATGTGACTTACTAGATAACTGTATTTACGGTAGGAAGCCGACGAAGAACCCAAATTGAGAAAATGCAGTGAAATTGGAGGATTATTGAAAGAAATAAGAACAAATTGGTACAGATTCGAGTACAATTTGAGGAAAACAGAGTAAAAATATTTTTTTTGAATTTGGGCGATTGTACTAAATTGAAAGATTGTCATCAAAATTTAATAATTCAACTGTAATAAATTAGAAGTAATTTGAATTTTTTTGATGATTGATTTTTCAGAAAAAGCCTGCATTCAGCCAGCCCAATAATTAATGCAGATGCATCTCCTCGGGTAAAATGCGCAAGCTATGAACAGATGTTTTTGATTTATACCATGAAAATGAGTACTAGTAGGAATAGAGGTGTAAAACGTGCCGGCCCGGCACACGAAGTCGCGTGCTTCACGTGCCATGTGCCGTGCCGTGCTGTGCCAACGATTTATACGTGATGTGCCGTGCTATGCTTTACTAGTCAAACGCTAGGCACAGCAAAGCCCACGGGCACATCACATGAATAAACGTGTTTGTCAGTGATCGTATGTCGGGGCACACGTGTTATAAACAATTTGAAATCACTTAATGGTATACATTAAGTCAGACATTATTACGAGAATCTAAATAGACAACATATCATATGTATTTTTTTTTTCAAGTAAAATCAACAAGTTTATTCAATAAAAAGAAATAACCCATCAAATATAAAATTGGATCATTGTCATATAAATTAACGTTCTAGTCAAATATAGGTAACGACATTATAGCAACGATATTAGAATATATTTTCCAAATTTTTAGGTATTATATGTGTTGTTATAAAAGTAAGTCAGTATAAAATGTCAAAAACTAGCTAGAATAGTGACTCTTTTGTGAAATATACACAAAATGTGATTTATTATGCCTTGTTATATGGTGTACTTGTGCATGCTATGACGTGCTTTCTTAACGTGCTGTGATGTGTCGTACACGTGCTAATCCGTCGCAAGCGTGGATGTCTTGGCCATTGTGCCAATTGGTCAAACCCAAGACGTCCCATTTAACTAACGTCTTTGTCGTCTTTGGGCTAAGTCACGTCTTTGGGCTGAAATTTGTGCTCAACTTTTTTAGCGTCTTGGCTATTGGTTGTGCTCTTTCGTCTTGTCACAGCCCAGTTTACACCTCTAAGTAGGAATACAGCACTGTTCATAACTGGTAGTTTTGTGCTTTCCATGACAACGCAAATAACAAAGATCTTTAAAGAGGCATCGTTCAGGATGAACCTTCGCAATTTAGAATTCCTAACTTGAAGTTCTTCGCCAACAAAGAACTTTGGTGTGAAACACAGCGCGACATCCTGGCTGCATGATAGAACTTGATGAATCCGTTGGAGAAGTCCTGGTGAGATTATAATTTTACAATGAACTGGGCCTCCATAAGCTTGCATAATTTTCAACGCAATATAACGTTAAGTAATTCTCATCTTTCGACCTTGCCTTTTAGAAGCTTTTGTAAATCGTGCATATGGCTCTGTAGTCGCTGATCATTGAGCTAATCGATGACAAAATCGTTTTCGTATGAGATTTCAACGGTAAACCAGGCATATCCAACTTCTTATTCAATCAGGATCAAAGACTAGCACGATAACAATCAATTCCCGTGAATCCTCCAACACTGGACAAACCCTAGTGGAAAGTAACTAAAATTAAGATCATGAAAGTAAGCAAGTAAGAGATGGAAAGAAAATTTCTCTCAGAGGAAAATTCTTATTTATTGCTTAATTTTCTTAACAACAGATTTTGGTGCCACAAATAGGGAAAAATAGTAAACTGGAAGGCTGAGAAGAACACTTTACCAGCCAGCCTTAGGAGAGGAAGCCACAAATTTCCGTCTTTAAGTGGCGGTTAGCGCTCATAACAGCCGGTAAAACATGACAACTTGCATTAGTGGGCCGGCGATTGAAACTTCATTATCTGAATGACCATGCATTCATTAGGAATGTTAGATAGTTATAATAAACAGTAGTGATATTCGGCGCTAAGTCATGGATGGTTGCTTGCTTTCACTAATTTGAGATGTAGGAGGGAATTGAATATATCTGGTGGATATTGGAACTGGAATTCGCTAGTTAATGTATCAGAGATTATGAAACTTATCGAGGCTTAGTTCATAATATCTGGTCGACATCGAAACTGGAATGACATTGTATTCTCTCATTTGGCATTAGAGGCCAACTTCGTTCCAGATTTATTAGCAAACGCCATCAAGAAACCTGGTGTTTATACATCGTCGTTAATCCAAAGCCCAACAACAGCACTATTGAGCCTGAGTTCCTTCACCCGATTTTGACCCATATACCCACTATGGACTCCTCCGCTAGTTTCATTTAGTTCCGTGATTAAACCACGATGTCGCGCCAACAATAACAGAAGTCACGAAGTTTAAATTGCTGGATGATGTCTACTAATAGAAAGATTTGTAATGTAAGTAGAACTGTTATTTATAATTCAACTCGTATCTGCTTTTCCTTTATTGTACTATTATATTGTATTGTTGTTATTCATTTTTTCTTATAAGAAAATAAACCAAATCACTACCTATACCTTAAACAGTATATCTAGGATAATACAGGATCCAGTTATAATCCGGATTATATGCAAATTTTTGAATCAAAAAGATTAAGCTATCGTCGGACCATCCGGAATTGATGATGCTTCGATTACACATTTTTGAAATACTTGACCAGGTTAAAAGATAAATCCTTGAAATTAACTAATTTAAAGTTCTGGTTCTCAAAGTAGTTGATATTGTTAAATCTTTCCTTTCTATCTTTCGCGTACATTTCAATAAGCAACTTTAGAATCGGTTCGGAATCACCTTAAAATTCGATGTGATGTCCTGAAAGCTCCATTGCCAATTGAAATGTTGCTACATCTCCTTCTTATTATAACAGTTCTCTGGATTTGTAACTACGTTTATCAAGATACATTATGATATTATGATCATGTCTTGGCCATGGATGTCAATTACCTCATGCAGTAATAGGAGATGTACCATATAACAGAATCTTTAAAAAAAGATGAATCTATGATAACTCTTCTAAAATCATATTCAGTTTCAAATCACTACAATTTTATAAAGCAAGTAATTTCCCACAAACACCATAAATCAGTAACATTTCAATTTAATAGGGTTTCCAATCCAATAACCGGATGCGGAGGAGACATAAAGATACAGAGTAACAGAGGGAAGAAGATAAAAATAACAAGACTAAACAGAATTGCACCAACTCAGAAAAGTCCATGCACACAAAGAAAAAGATCTAAAATGGCATTTAGATCTGAGTTGAGAAGGGAAAGACTTCAGGTGATATATTTATAGGAAGTACACTAATGAATAATACAGTAACGTCAAAATTTTATTATTTTAATTACATTACAACGCAGTGTCTCCTTAGAATCTCGAAACTCGGTTTTATGTTTTAGCTCAACGAAGACATAATTCGCAGGAGTAGGTAATTAACAAGAACTTGAATAAACATTATTAGTGCAGAGATGTCAACTCAATTTCAAACTTATATATAAGAGCAAGTCTAGTGGCTTCCAAGTTGGTGTTTTCCACACAAAATCCAAGCAAGGTTCCACGGTTTGGTGGAAGGCTGCGTGGAATCCATCAAAAACGCCAATAACAATAGCTCTGAACGCCAATAAAAATGGCGCGGTAGAGGATAAGAAACGCCAATATGAATGGTGTTGAACGCTAATCAAAATAGCGCAACTCAAGCGCTATTAACATTGGCGTTCAGCGCCAATATAATTAGCGTTTCGCGCTGTTAATAATAGCGTTCTGCACTATTAACATTTGCGTTTTTATTTATTTATTTTTCTTACACTCTTCTCACACCACTCCTGTTTCTTTACTAAATTGAAAATAAAAACTTTAAAAATACAAAACAAAATTTATAAATTTGAAATTGAAACAGGTTTAAATTAGCTAATTTTCATTTCATAGATTAAGTTACATGAATTAAAAAATTAAAAGAAACATTACATGGGTTGAAATAACTAATATTTAGAATTTAACATGATCCGATTTTCATTGTCAAGCTTCGTCATTTCTCAAAGTTCACTTCATTATCGGTAACTAAGATCAAGATATTTAATTTTCGAAAGCGGGATGGCTCTTAAGAATTTGGTACACATGATCAAATGCAAAATCTTTGTTGTTTTGTTGAGAATATGGAGTTTTAGCATGTGCCTCCTACAAAATAAATACTATCAGTTTTTCTACATTAAAACCATCCATTTCATTCTATGTTCCCGAAAAATTTGGTACTAATCCCAAAATCCTAGACATGTCATCTATATTATAACCAGCCCCACCACTATTCACAAGTTGGGTTAATTGTGACTGTGGAGCTGCTTCCTCTTGTTGTGTCTGTGGAACATAATTAGTTTGTGTATCATCTACTGCGGCATCATGACTTGTGGATGGTCATTTACGGCTGAACCTGTTTTCTCCAAGATCATAACATGATTGAGTTGATGTTCCTTCCCCTTCGTAGTTTGTTTGCCCAAGAGCATGTGCACGATCTATTCAAACCAATGCTGGTCCTTTGCAAAATTTAACATAGCAAACTTGTGCGCTAAATCTTTCCATTGCTCCTGAAAAGAAACACCAACATAGCAAATATATTAAAAAACTTTTAACGTGTAAATAAAATCATAATAATATGGCAAAAAAAAATAATTTAAGGAGTCAAAACCAAAAATTACTAACCCTTGTTCCCCAATTAACATCATACGTAAATGGAGGAGGATCGGGTGCTTGCAAAGGCACTTCAACACGGTTGCCTTCACTTTCTGAACTTACGGTACAAAAAGACACTCTTGGAAATTCAGGTAAAGCTTGTGAGACGTTGTCATACTTATACCATGATGGATGTATTGGGGGGACTTGATTCACCAGAAATGTCGGATCTTGAGTACTTGCAGCTCCAACTTCGTCTCTGTTTTCTTGACGATATATTTATGGGAGCAAAAATCCAATAGATTGTAACTTCCACCACTGCACATACAGGCTCTCATCAACATGCTTATAGTCTCGTCCTTCAACCACATCAATAGGATCATGGGGGGCAACAAGGTCTTCCAAACGTTCATGTGGACTTCTTGGAATTGTTATGAATCCCATTATTTGCCTTAAAAACCCTTCACCAAGATACATGCTACTAGTAGCGCTTTTCGGATTATAGAAATACACTCTTTGATTGGAGATTTCACGAGCATGCACTATATCAGGATGATCTCTATACATACTAGTAGACCATGGTTGCCATTGCGTTCCAACAATTGTCCTCAACTCAATTTGTTGGCGAGATGTATGAAGAGAGTGTTTGGAAGTACTCCTTTGCAACTTCACTAGACTATCTTTCATAAATATCATAATTGCAGGCCATACATTAGTCGCTACACAATCTTTGAGAAAAGGCGTCAAAGTACGAAAATATATGTAAAACCATCGCCATTCCACACATGTTTTTTCCACCTCTAACAACATGATTCATGCTACTATACAAGTGACTAAAACAAGTCGAACCCCAATCATAATTACTAATCACATTCAAATTACACAAGGAAATGATCCAACCTTTGCTTGCTCGTGTAGTGGAACGTGCCAATAAAACTTTTGAAATCACCCATAATGAGAAGTATCGAATCACAATCTCCCAATTTCATCATTAATTGGATTGTTCTAGATATAGGTTGTGAGGCAACTAATAGGAAAATCAGGTGAGTGCTTGTTGTAGTTTGCAAACACATGGATAGGTCCAAAGTAGGTATTCTCTAGCTGCTCACTTTCTCTACTTTTCCATTTACTTGGAGCGGAGTGTTCCAATCTTCTACAACCATTTCCAATAGGAATTCCAGTTAAGTGAACAAAGTCTAAAGGAGTGAAACAAATTTCAAAGTTTGGGAAATGAAACGAATTGGTGCTATACCACCACCTCTCTATGATTCCATAAGCTAGTTGTTGATCATCTCTCTTAATTCTAATTTCAAAAAAACTATCAAGGCCGGAATTTTGAAGAACTTGACTAACACTTTCATGAACCACCACACGGCTATGTAAATCCTCAAGGTCTTCTAGATTACATCTAAACGTGATATCATGTTGTGTATCAAATGGGTCTATACTTGTAGATATATGTTTTTCATCCGATTCTTTTAAACTCAACATCATATACACATCTATAATCTATACAAAATCATTAAATAAAAACAATATAGTCACACAATGCACTTAAATTGTTTACTGTTTATGGGAGAAAATGGCCTCTACCGAATTTGGTAAATTCAATGGTAGAGAGACTGGTTTAAACCCTTAAACAAATGTGCTGCACGTGATCACTTTTGATTCGAGATATCAATATGTACAACTCTGGCCTAAACCAAGAAGATGGCCATTCCATATTTGCTTCGGTTACAAAGTGAAGGAGAAGGATTGATTTGGGGAGGATAGTGAAGAAGGGTGATGAGACCAGAGAGTTATGGCTAGGTAGTATCTCGAATTGTGTCAGAAGTGTAGAATCTTGCGGAAGCTTTCTAGTGATGGAAGCTTTTGAGAGAGCTTACAAAGTTGCTATCTGATAGTGTTGTATTTTTCCTGACCAAGACTTGTGTGTTTTGGCAGAATATGTGAAACCTATTTATACAAGTGAGATTGAACGTACCATGGACTCATTAAGTAATTGAGTAAATGTGCCAATTAAATAGAGGAGGTGGAAACCGTTTGTGGCTTTATGGTGAAAACGTTTTTCACCTTAACTTTCCTTATTAATTGACCGTATTCATTCCTTGCACTCCATTCTTTATTGCGAGCGTAGTGTATGATGCACGCTGTGACCGCCAAACCAAAACCCCAAGAAAGAATCCCCCAGTTTGTGTTGATGTCTCGAGAGTGGGCGCAAGTGGCAATGCCAAAGTTGCTAGTTAAGCGTTGCGGCATGTGCGGGATATCTCAACCGCAAGTTATATTTTGAGCGTGGATGGCAATGCCAAAGTCACTTGGTGGAGCATTTGGCATGTGCCAATGGCATGTGCGGAATTCCTTGGGCGCAAGTTGCACTTTGAGTGCGAATGGCAATGCCAAAGTCGCTAGTGGAGCATGTGTGGCATGTGCCAATGACATGTAAGGAATGCCTTGGAAATTGTCTAGCAGGTTGGGGGATAAAAGTGGCTAGTGGTAACGTGTTGGCATGTGCCAATGGAACGCACGGCCACTTTGGCAAGTCGCGGGCGCTACAACTGGGTAGCGGCTTGGAATATAAAGTGGCTAGTGGTAATATGTTGGCATGTGCCGATGGCACCCATGGTCACTTCGTCCAAGTCGTGGGCGCTACAACTTGGCATCGACTTGGAATAGAAAGTGGATAGTGGTAACGTGTTGGCATGTGCCAATGGCACCAACTAGGCCAAGTTGCGGGCGCTAAAACTGGGTAGCGGCTTATAATAAAAAGTGGCTAGTGGTAACGTGTTGGCATGTGCCAATGGCACGCACGACCACCTAGTCCAAGTTGCGGGCGCTACAACTGGGTAGCGGCTTAGAATAGAAAGTGGCTATTGACAACGTGTTGGCATGTTTCAATGGCACGCATGGCCACCTTAGCCAAGTTGTGGATGCTACAACTTGGTAGCGTCTTAGAATAGAAAGTGGTTATTGGTATCGTGTTGGCATGTGCCAATGGCACGTACGACCACCTTAGCCAAGTTGCGGGCGCAACAACTGGGTAGCGTCATAGAATAGAAAGCGGCTAGTGGTAACATGTTGGCATGTGCCAATGGAACCAACTAGGCCAAGTTGCGGGCGCTAAAACTGGGTAGCGGCTTATAATAGAAAGTGGCTAGTGGTAACGTGTTGGCATGTGCCAATGGCACGCACGACCACCTAGGCCAAGTTGCGGGCGCTACAACTGGGTAGCGGCTTAGAATAGAAAGTGGCTAGTGATAACGTGTTGGCATGTTCCAATGACACGCACGGCGACCTTATCCAAGTTGCGGACGCTACAACTTGGTAGCGGCTTAGAATAGAAAGTGGTTATTGGTAACGTTTTGGCATGTGCCAATGGCACGTACGACCAACTTATCCAAGTTGCGGGCGCAACAACTGGGTAGCGGCATAGAATAGAAGGCGGCTAGTGGTAACATGTTGGCATGTGCCAATGGCATGCACATCCACCTTAGCCAAGTTGCGGGCGTTATAACTGGGCAACGGCTTAGAATATAAAGTGGCTAGTGGTAACGTGTTGGCATGTGCCAATGGCACGCACGGCCACCTTAGCCAAGTTGCGGGCGCTACAACTGGGTAGCGGCTTAGAATAGAAAGTGGCTAGTGGTAACGTGTTGGCATGTGCCAATGGCACGCACAGCCACCTTAGCCAAGTTGCGGGCGCTACAACTGGGAAGAGGCTTAGAATAAAAAGCGGCTAGTGGTAACATATTGGCATGTGCCAATGGCACACACGGCCACCTTATCCAAGTTGCGGGCGCTACAATTGGGTAGCGGCTTGGAATATAAAGTGGCTAGTGGTAACATGTTGGCATGTGCCAATAGCACGCACGGCCACCTTATCCAAGTTGCGGGCGCTACAATTGGGTAGCGGCTTGGAATAGAAAGTGGCTAGTGGTAACGTGTTGGCATGTGCCAATGGCACGCACGGACACCTTAGCCAAGTTGTGGGCGTTACAATTGTGTAGCGTCTTGGAATAGAAAGTGGCTAGTGGTAACGTTTTGGCATGTGCCAATGGTACGCATGGCCACCTTAGCCAAGTTGCGGGCGCTACAATTGGGTAGCGGCATGGAATAGAAAGTGGCTAGTGGTAACGTGTTGGCATGTGTCAGTGGCACGCACGGCCTCCTTAGCCAAGTTGCGGACGCTACAACTGGGTAGCGGCTTGTTTTTGGCATAGTTTCCATGGTGCGCAGTATGCGGCTTGGTTTTTGAAGTAGGGTTTTGTGTCGAAAACCCTAATCCGGTATTTTGAAAAAATACCCCTATTAATTATTTACATCTGAATTAAATGTTCTCAGTAAATGTGTTGCGGGTAACACTAGGTCATGTGGATTTATGATTTTACCCCTTGTTTAAAATCCACCATCGACATTTACATAAACTAAAACATGGTAATTTCATGTCTATGTTACCCTAAGTTTCATGTCAAAACATGGTAATTTGATGTCAAAGGGTTTGTTCTCTAACCTCTTGAAACTATGTTACCCTAAGTTTCATGTCATTAGTCATTCATCAAACAATATTATGTAAAAAATATCAAATTATGTAAACAATATTAAAGAAATTTACAAATCAACTAACCTCCCTTTGTATTCTCAATCAAATTGAGAAATTGAAGTATCCCTAGTTTGTGAATGATTTGGTCATAATAAGATCATTCATTTTGAATAAGAATAAGGTACCTACATCAAGAATCAACCATAGTTGGAGTTAGACCCAATACATAACCCAACTAAACAACCGAAATACAAGAATTGAAACCCTAATTTTCAATTTGTGGAAGAACCCAGTTGAAACCTATGCTCAAATTAACAGTAAAACTCAATAAAAGCCCTTAATTCTCAAATTAAAAGTAGAACTCAATGAACCCTAATTTCAAAATTACCCTAATTCTCAAATTAGATAAAGATTCTTACTTTGTTTACAAATAGGAAACAAATCAGGCTCTTTGATAATCCAACTTTCTTTCTCACTAATTCAATGACCTTCTTGTTGGACGAAAAAAAATGGAGTGGGATTTGGGGTTTTTTCGTGAGAAGGAGAAGAAGAAGAAGAGGAGACTGTGTGAAGAAGAAGAACATGGTATGAAGAGAACCCGTGTTTTCTTCTGTATACATAACTCAAAAAATGCTATTCTTATTAGCGCTCAATGCTATTGTTATTAGCGTTCAGCGCTATTAAGAATGGCGTGGAACGCTATTAACATTAGCGTTTTGACCGTTGACTTGAGTCAAGCGCTATTATTAATAGCGTTTTTCAGCGCCATTAACAATAGCATTTTGCGCTATTATTAATAGCGTTTTTCAGCGCCATTAACAATAGCATTTTGCGCTATTATTATTAGCGTTTTCTGTGTTCCACCATTGCACTTGTGCTTCCATCTACAGTTCCATATGCTGAGGTGGCATGGAAGATGGAAGATGGATGGATTCCACCATAAGACTTGCTCTAACAAGGCCTTTTATGCCTGTGCAAATGCACGGGCTAGTTCATTAATACTGACCCTTTTCATTTCTATGCTTGAAATTTTCCTGTCATGCATGTGATGCACTTTTACAAAAAATAAATAAATCAGAATACAAATGATTCTATGTTCTATCATGAATGTCATGTTATATTGTGCTGAATCTGTATCTTACAGCTTCCTTTTCCTTTCTTCTATGTATATGCAGAATGTGTTGCATAACACGAAAAGACACTAAACTGGTATTTTCACATCTTCTGAGTGTTTGCCACTGCCTGAAAGGCTATTTGGACCAAAACGGAGCACTTAATGTCATTTTGGAAAGATTGGTACACTGAAGGTGTTTAACCAACAACTAAGACGGGATGATTAGAATATTGGAAGACAACTATTAACTATTTGCTACACCCAATTATGATTTTTCGAAGGTGGACCATTTTTATGAATTTTCGCCTAATACCAATGGCGTACAAATGCAGAAAAATGCAGTTAGTTCATGGACCTGCTAGTGATTACTCGAACAAAGTGCGTCCAGATTTATCTCAACCAAAAATGTTACTCCAGGTTGTTCATGGAGTACTTAGAATCTGCCAGGTTGTTCCTCCACAGGCTATCCATAAGAAAATTTATTTTGATGAATTAATAGACTCTTCTTGCCCAACAAAATTGGTACCCGGAAGATGTGAACGAATACTGATTAACATCTTAATGTAATTAACATCACGTACGTAAAATTAGGACAAACAATTCTTCCGGTATATTTTTCAGATTCAATCAAATGCTAATTAAAATGTTAAGATCCTCTATTAATAAACTGGAAACGTGATGGATAAACATCTTTAAGTAATACATCGTTTTTATTATTTTGAGTCCATCATCCAGCATACAGATCCTATATCTTTGTCGAAACGCTTGGAACCTTTTTATTATAGGTATATAAGTGAATCTGGGCATATCGATATCAGTTTGTTGAAGCTTCTCCCTGTAAAAAATTACTCCGAAGGAATCTGTCAGATGCAATATATATTATCACAACAACGACGATTTCAATTTTTGGAAAATTGGGTCCATAATTACAACTCATAAAAAGGGAGTGAAAGAAAACTATATACTGACTGTAAGAAGAAAAATGCTGGACAAAATTAATACAACTTCCATGTTCTTCAGTTGTCTGTACTGGTGTGTGTAACTATGTTTATCATATTCCTATCGTAAGTATATAGGAATAACGATAACTACACAGACCAAAATTCATCACTGAAATATTAAATCAAAATATAGAAAAATTGTACTTCTTGTAAAGGTTGGAATAATGGTAATTTATAACTACGGATGTTCAAGGTTAAAAGTTAAAAAAGAGATTCTAAGTCGAAAGAAGATTATAGTAACTACGAACCTAATGATCCCCAAAATTCTTGTTCGTGACTGGAAATTCCTTCTCAGTAAATCCAATATACATTTTCTTTATGTATCATCTGCCTTCTCTACAACTGTTGCTGGCAAGAAAAACCCAAAAAAATAAAAATAAAATGAAAATAACGACTTCTGAGCAGAGATACCTAATTTGGATGCAAGAAGGTGAAGTAATATTACCCTAATTTTTCTATATAGCTTTAGCCCTTTACCCTGAGATTGTTTAGAAAAAAAATTGCGCAGTATATATAGACTTTCTTTCAAGCGACATACCCGAACAGAACAGTAGTGTTGAAAAGGCGCTACTTCTTAACCCACACCGGAAGGTTTTTTAGCTTGACAATCGCTAGTTCTGAAATGGCAAATCTTCTCATACATTCTTTTGGTGACAATATCCTCACAACTATATTTTAGAACAAGAAATGATAGACCAGCCGTTGATCGGAGGCTCGTTCACTTGGTCTAATAATCACGCTAATCCGCTTCTTTGCATGTTAGATAGATTCTTGTTTAGCCACGATTTTGAGCAAGCTTTTCCTAATTCCCTTCAAGTTGTGCTGACAAGGACTATATCTGATCACAATCCGATATTGGTGATAACTCAGCCTTCTATGTCTACTCGACCTTATTTCAAAATCGACAGATTGTGGGTGGAACATAAAGATTTTTCTAAGAAGGTTCATGATTGGTGGGATGTTATGTCTTTCCAAGGGAGTTCTAGCTCTAGGTTCTTTTTGAAACTTCAGAACTTGAAACATTTTATCAAACCGTGGAGATTACAGGAGTTTGGAACTGTGGCGAGGGACAAGAATAAACTTACAAGTCGAATTCATGAACTCAACATCCAAGAAGAAACCGTTGCTTTACAACATCAACAATTGGGGGAGAGACTTCAATGCAAGATTAAATTGAAGAATTTAGAAACCATGGAGGCAAGAAAATGGCAATTGAGAGGCAAACAAAATGACTTCAAATGGGGGGATTCCAACACAAGATATTTCCATAGCATCGCGAGTGCAAGGAGGAAGAGGAACACGATTTCCAAGCTGCAAGTTAGAGGAGTGGACTATTTTGACCCGAACACTATAAAAGAAGAACTAACAAGTTTTTACACCAACCTTTTCACTCAACATGACCAGGTTAACTCTCAAATGGAGAATCTTCACTTTCCTAAGGTGACGGAGGAGGACAGGATGTGGCTGGAAAGGGATTTTTCAGAGGAGGAGGTTTGGGATGTTATAAATAAGATGGGTAGTAATAAGGCACCTGGACCCGATAGATTTACGGTTGAATTCTACAGGAGATGTTGGAACACTTTAAAGGATGATCTTATGACTCTTTTTAAAGACTTTCATACGTTTGGTTCTATTGATTGGAGGTTCAATTGTTCTTTTATTACCCTAATTCCAAAAAAATAAGATTCTTGCACTCCGAGGGACTTCAGACCGCTTAGCCTTATTGGTAGTGTGTATAAGATTCTTTCCAAATTGATGGCTGAGAGATTAAAGAAAGTGATGCCGGAGCTCATTTCTGACTTTCAAGGAGCTTTTGTTCATGGAAAACAAATTCTTGACGGGTTTCTCATTGCCAATGAATGTGTGGATAGCAGGTTGAAGTGTAAGAAGCCTGGAATTCTTTGTAAGATCAACATGGAGAAGGCTTTCGATAATGTTAATTGGAAATCTTTATTCACTATTCTCAAAAAGCATGACTATGGGGATAAGTGGATATCTTGGACTCGATGGTGCGTCTCTTCTTCTCATCTTTCTATACTAGTTAATGGAGGTTCAACGGAGAAGTTCAAACCTAGCAAGGGGTTGAGGCAAGGTGACTCGTTATCTCCATATTTGTTCTTATTGGTAGTGGAAATTCTCTCTAAATTGATTAATGATGATGTTGAGAGAGGGAAACTTTCGGGCTTCCAAGTAGTGGAACAAGGTACAATTATTTCTCATCTTCAATTTGCTGATGATTTACTTATTTTTATTGATGTTAGTGTGGATGAAGTAACAAGACTATTAGTAATTTTAGCGGTTTTTGAAACTCTTACTGGGATGAAGTTGAATTTGGAGAAAAGTACAATGATTAGTATAGGTGATGATGAGGTTATCAATGTTCTCGAAAGAGAACTAGGGTTCAAGACAGAAAAGCTTCCTTTCACTTACCTAGGTATGACAATCGGAGCTCATTGGAGAAGTACTACGGTTTGGGAGCAAGCCTTACTTAGAATGGAGCAAAAACTTTCAACATGGAAGAAGAGGAAGTTGAATACAGCAGGTAGATTAGTCTTAATTAGGAGTTGTTTAGCTAGTCTACCTATCTATTTTTTGTCTTTGTTTCATTTGCCTGTGAGCATAGAGAAAAGAATGATAAGAATTATGAGAAATTTTTTGTAGGGTGCTGTAGAGGGTTCAAAAAAATGGTGTGGTGAGAAGCTTACTCAAAACCAAACAAGCTTTATTGGTCAAGTGGATTTGGAGATATTCTAAACACAAAAAAGTCTATGGAGGAAGATTATTTACCAAAAATTTAAAAGAAATAGGGAATTGCTGGTGCCTGAAGTGGATAGTCAGTCACAATGTCGGAGTATGTGGAAAAATATCGTCAAAATGGTTCCAAAAATTCAATCATTCTCTCGTTTTTCCTTACGGAATGGAAAGGGGATTAGATTCTGGAAGGATAAGTGGTTAAACGAGGGGTGCTTAAAGGATTTATTCCCTGCAGTTTATAAGGAGGTTAAGGACAAAGAAGTTTCGATAGCGGATTCGCTAATAATTAATGAATGGACTTGCACTTTCAAGAGGCATCTGTATGCAAACGAACAACTCGACTGGGACCTGTTAAGGCGTGATCTTATTGTTCCTTCTTTAGTCGAAGGTGAATACGAGTTAATTATTTTGGACAACTTCAGTTCAAAACGCTGCTACGAGATATTGGCGGACGAATTTGCAGAGTGCAGTTTTGAGAAGCACCTGTGGAAGTCAAACATCCCTCACAAGGTAAGTTTTATCTTATGGGCAAGCTTTCATAACTCTCTTCCAACACGAGATATTTTAAGCTATAGAGGGGTCGAGTTATAGAGCGATCAATGTCTATTTTGTAACTCTCACAGAGAAACAAATGACCATATGTTCATACATTGTACGTTCTCTTTCGAGCTACGGAATTACTTCATCAAAGCATTCAAAATCTCTTGTCCCCTACCACATACTTTGCTGCAATTATTTGATGCTTGGAATGTGAATGTATTGAGTGGACGTGGAAGAAATGTTTGGAAGATAATTCACTACACAATCTGTTTGACTCTATGGAATGAAAGAAATGGGAGAATTTTTGGTGGAAGGAAGAAAAGCACAGCTGAGTTAATCGACCATGTCAAGTACTTGGTTATTCTTTGGTCTACTGATGAAGATACTTTTGATTTTGTTAGTACCACCCTTGTATGGAGCAACTGGGAGACAGTTATACTTATGTAATGTCTTGTCCTATGATCTGTTTTCAACTTGTGTGAAATTTTTCTATTAATATAATGTTTGCCTTCATAAAAAAAAAATAATCCTAACAACAGTTTTATCTTTTCGTACAGTGTATACTATAGAGACGCATCTTCTCACGTATATAATAAACTGACACACATGCGGAAGGTTTACCCTTTATATCCATTCTTGAGGATACATTTGGTGCTGACACATCAGCCAAAATATTCTCCTAACAAAATTATAAGAAGAACATGAAACGTGGGTGTGCAGTACCCAAAACCAAACCCTAAGAGGCATGTATGTGTTACCGAAGACTGGAATCAAATTCAAGTCAAATCAACAAAAAAGCTAACCTTTACAAATCTGTCTAGATATTTTCCTTCTTATTCTTCAACTACAGAGAAGGGCGTTCTTCTTTGCTCTCTTACTTTGGCGTTCTTCTTTGCTCTCTTACCCGTGGAAAAAATATTCGGCTTCGCAGAATACTCCAACTTTGTTCGACGGGGTCTTCTATTCAGTAGGTAATGATGGAACTTTAAATAAACTTAATTTATTTGATGATACGTATGAACTTCTTGAGAAACCTCATGAACGTTTTAACGACTCCTATCCAAGCTTCTTGGTGAAGTGCGGAGAAGATCTCTTACTAGTAAAATTAGGATGTCCCAAAATGTTAGTTAGAATCTATCGAATGGATTTCTCTGTAATGGAATGGGTTGAAGTTAAAAGTTTGGGAAAGCATATGTTGTTCATAAGCGACGTCACTTGTTTCTCAGCAATCTCTCCAAATGGTCAGATGGAGAACAAAGTATATTTCCCTAGAAAATACCTGGACGGCGAAGGAATTTTATGCTATTCACTTGAAACAGGAAGGTATCACTCTTTTGGTGGTACCTCTCAGAATTCTGCTAATAACATATATGGCACCTTGGGTTGGCATTCAAACTGCACTTGGATTCAGCCTAATTGGTCGAAGTCCACTGCTCAAGAGCTTGACTGGATGTGGATGGGGTCTTGTTTGGATACCAATTCTGAAGAAAAACTTCTCATGGTAATTGATGAGAAGAGATCAGAGAACTCAGTTGCTTTGCCGTGAGCCACATCTTATAGTTTCCAAAAATATTTTGTGTGCGCAATAGTTAAGAATCCCTCTATTAGTGGCACTTGATTTTTTACTGATCAGATAGGACCTGTGCAGGTTTGTAGAGTTAAGAGTGGATATGCCTTCTTTGAATATTTTTATGGGGCGATTAAAAAAGTTACTTATGCCAACTGTTTCGATTCAATATCTTTTCATCTTTCCTTAAAGGTTCTCGAGACACAACTGTTGATGATAAATTGAATCGAGGTATCTACTCATAATTATGCCGAAGGGGAGGAAAACTTAAACCAAAAAACACATTTCTTTGAAATACCTGTTCAAGAAGTGTCTATTCTAGAGCTGTCAACGTGGCAAGCTAGGGTCAACCCGGCCCTAGCTTGTGAACCCGTTGACAAGCTAGGGTCAACCCTAGCCCTAGTGCTATTCATCAACAAGCCCAAAATCCCAACCCTAGCTTGTCCGCGGGTTGGCTTGTAGGGTTCACGTGTTGGCTTGTTAGTTATCATAACAACCAAAAAAAATGTTGAAAGTTAAAAAAAAAAAATGTTTAAAATTACGATGTTAGGGAGGATTGAACCTAGCTCAGCTAGGTGTTCACTTAGCATAACAACCACTGGACTACAAATGAACACGTTTCTATTAGATAAAATCTTTAAAATAGGTAACTAACAAGCCAACCCGTGAACCCGCAGGTTGACCCTAGCTTGGCTTGTTTTCTACTAGGGTTAGATATGCCAACCCTAACCCGGCTTGTTTAGACAACAAGCCAAGCCGGGCCGGGTTGAAACAAGTCAAGCTAGGTCCAACCCGCGGGCCGGGTTAGGAATTGACAGCTCTAGTCTATTCACAATATATAATGTGGCGCTTAGTGTATGCTTATGTGGCGTTACAATAATTCAGAATCCTTAAAAATGAATATGGAGTCGACACATCACCCTCAACATTCTCCTTTTTATAAAGAAGTAGTGATAGACTTGATATTATTCAAGTTCTAAATTACTCTCAAGTTCAACAACATCACGACATCCATCAGCAGGATACTTGTATGGCCGTCTCTAATTTCCAGTTAGTGCGGATACGTGTAGTATAATTACCCCATCGACTCATCTAATTGTTGTTTGTTTCAAATTATTCTCATTTCTTTCAATAACCCTCCGATTTCGCTTCATTTATTTCAATTTGGGTTCTTCATTGGCTTCCTACCGTGAATGCATTTATCTAGTAAGTCACACGACAAGTAGTCTTTTCAATTTGTATGACACTGTCATTTAAAATTTAATTTGCCGCAAGTGTGTGGAGTCCATATGGTAGTTAATAAATTGTTCGTGATAACGAAAGACCCACGAGTCTTGCATGCTGATATTTACCTATATGTATACCCTTTACTAATGTTTTGAATTATATAAGAGCTTAGATAAATCATACACAACAACCAAAATTATATGCATTGTAAAATGATTGTGGAAGCTAAGATGAACGATAACTTGAAGATTGAAATGATGGAGGAAACTATGAGGCCAAATTTCAAAATAATAGATGGAAACTAACGGGAAGAATTTCAAATAATAGATGGAAACTAACATGCCAAATTTCAATCAAAACCGTCTGAAAATAGAGATGATAATGTCTCGTCAAACCCCAATTTTATTGCTGAAGAAAGGAAAGAAGAAGAAGACGATAAAGAATTAATTAATTTTATGTAACCTGAGATTTCTCAATATGAATAGTAACAAAACCCATACCTTATTTTGTAAATTAAACTTCTTCACCAGTTAAATGGACATGGTGGACCACCTACTGACCCGCATCCAATGATAGGAGCAAAAAGTCTCAACAGACGGTAAAAAAAACAAAAGGGAACATTATCAATATACCCCTATTATGACACCCCTTGCAAATATACCCTTATGAGCTTTACAAATACCCCTAAGCTTAATACATTACTAAAATACCCTCTTTTATATAGTGTATATACAAATCCACCAACCAATATTAAAAAAAATAAAATAAAAAAAATAATAGACAACATCTACTGTCCGACGCCAACCACCATTGCCGCCAACCACTGCCGCCGCCGACCTCCGTCGCCTCCAACCACCACCGCCCCGACCACTGCAGCCGCCGACCACCGCCGCCGCCAACCACAACCGTCGCCGCCGCCGACCACTATCCACCACCGCCACCTCCAACCACCACCATTGTCCACCACCGCCAACCACCACCACTATCCACTACCGCCACAGCCAAAAACCACCACCCACCGCCAACCACCACCGCCGCCAACCACCGCCACCGACGACCACCACTACCATGTGGAGTCAACTTGTTGAAGTTGTGTCCATATAAGAGGCAACTAGCTCAAGTTGTGTCCAAAAGTGGAGGCAACTAGCTCAAAGTTGTCTCCAATAAATAATGCTCATATCAGAGGCAACTAGTTCAAGTTGTCTTCAAAAATGGAGGCAACTAGCTTAAGTTGTCTCTAAAAAATAGTGTACAGTTATAAGTTTCAAAACAAAATAGAGGCAACTAGCCCAAGTTGTCCTCAAAATATGGAGGCAACTAGCACAAGTTGTCTTCATATATGGAGGCAACTAGCACAAGTTGTCTCTAAAAAAATAAAAATTATACCCAAATAAATGAACCTAGTGTGAGTCGAACACACATCTTCTGACATATAGTGAGTTGTGCTACCATTACACCATAGATTCGTCAATACAAAGTAACATATTAAAACACATACTAGCACCTGCCACTTCATATCTCTTTTCAGGCACAACCAAAATTTGAGGATGAGTTTTACCTGCATTTGTTGCATGAGTTGTACTTGCGAAAGCCATTTCACTAATAACTCACCCATTCCCCATTGCCTCGAGCCATGACTAGCTAAGCAACAACAACACCAACACCAACACCTGCAACTACAATAGTTTCTCGCCAGCACAACACCCCACAACAACAGTACAAGCTTCTCAGTGTACAACCTTCTTCAGTCCCTGCATATCAACAGCATACCAACAACATTACAAGCTTCAGTTGCAACCTTCCCTGATCTCCACAAGTGCCTCATTGCCACCAGTTAATGGCTTCTCCTCAGATAACAACTTCAGTTCCCTTGTTCTGCAATCATGATAATGACTCTGCAATACCAATCACCATCTTAATACCACCACAAACTGCAGTTGCCTAGCCATCACATCAACAATGCCAATGTCTTCTCTAGCTACTCATTGCACCTAGCCATTTCTTACATGTTCAAGTTGGATGTGGCACATTGATTGGTTGCCTCGGAACTGGAATCAACTAGCTCAAGTTGCCTACAAAGGTGAAAGCAACTTGGTCAAGTTGTCTTCAGAAAAAGGAAGCAACTAGCTCAAGTTGTCTCCAATAGTGGAAGCAACTTGGTCAAGTTGTTTCCAAAAGTGAAAGAAACTTTCTCTAGTTGATCAGAAAATATAGAGTTCAAGAATTAAATGAAGGACACAAAATGGAGCTATTTTTGATGTTTCTACAGTTTAATATCACACTATTCAAGCAAATTAAATTTACTGAATCGATAATGGCATCAAGAGATAGTATACCTGAAATTTATTGCACCTGTTACTTCTGCAATTTTTGTAGCAATAACATCATCATCAACACCAACCATTTCTCTTGGTGAACCAATACTCAATCTATACTATCTGAGCCTTGCAAACTCTTAAGCCAACACATATCGCCGCTACTCCATCACAGCAGAACCATCACGAGCTAGAGCAACAGTTCAGCTCATTATCCTGTCACATCAAAACCTATAATGCATCTTCCCAAGCCAACGAATTCACTCCCATTCTATACCTGTCTTGCCACAGTACAAGCCAAACAAAAATCCACTACAATATCATTCATGCCACAGCTTCCCTGCACAAACTAATCATTCATCTATTCAACACTCAAACACTAACCCATTAAATCCTTCCCCATCCATATATTGTCAGCAACAACCATGGAAGCTTCATTACTTCATATCGATTCTGCATTGTCGGCACAACTCAACAGCATCTGCATATTCTTTAATCAATCACAATTGCCATCATATCCTGTCTCTGTTCTTCTTGAGCACCATCATCGCCAAAACTGACTCCTTAATTCATTACCATACTCCATCTAGTGGTTTCTCAACACTTCTTGTGCATGTTCACCTCAACTGCCATCTCCTTTCAACTATCACTCATTTTAGTAGAGGAAGAATAAAATTGAAAACCAAAAATATAATTAATCTTTGAATCTGGTTTGAAATCAGTAGAGGAAGAATAACTAAATCATAATTAAGTTTCAATGATTCAAACACGCAAATCATCGAATTCAAAATTACCTGAAACCGAAATCTCCATCTACTGATTCTTAATAAACCCCTTCTTCTAATCATTAGCAGCAACTTCATTGATATTCTCCTTCATTACTACAAATTTGATGGCAGCACCTTCATCTCCCATGATTTATTCAGTTCCATCTCCCTTCCGACTGCAACTTCAACTCAAACCCTAATATCAACAAACACATCTTCAATTTCATCTCGATTCATTCAACAACACCTTCAGATTCAAATCTACTTACCTGAAAACTAAATCTCCATCTACTGATTCTTCATAAACCCCTTCTTCTAATCATTAGCAGCAACTTCATCGATCTTCTCCTTCATTACTGCAAGTTGATGTCAGCACCTTCATCTCCCTTGTTTTCTTCACTTCCATCTCCCTTCCGACTGCAACTTCAATTCAAACCCTAATATCAACAAAAACATCTTCAATTTCATCTCGATTCATTCAATAGCAGCTTCAGATTCAGATCTATTTCGATAATAATGGTAGTGTTGGTGGCGTTGACGGAGATGGAGATGATGGTGGCGTTGACGGAGATGGAGATGATGGTGGTGTTGGTGGCGTTGGTTGTGGTGGCGACGGCTTCCAGTTTTTCTCAGACGTGAAAAATGAAAATGGTTTTTCTGCTCGTGAATAACGAAGAAGAAATCGAAAGTATAAGGTAGGAAGGTTAAAACTGGAATTATAGAAATTATTTTTCAATGGATAATTTCGATTTTGCCATCAGGGGTATTATTAAAGACCCATAAGGGTGTTTGTGCATGACCCATGGATAGTAGGGGCATAAGTGACATTCCCACAAAAACAAAAAAAACAAAAAAACTAAAACAGAGCCGTCCTCTCTCGCACTCTCAGAATTAGATAATCCTGCCGTAAAGCTATCATTTCCGTTACAAATTCCTAAATGGTGTCTAGTAATGAAAAGATTTGTAAGAAGTACTATTCCTCATAATTACTGAACTCGCGGCTACTTTTTATTTGCACTGTACTCTTTGGGTTTTTTTTTTTTTTTTTTTTTTTTTGAAGAAAAGGTTATATTAAAAGAGAAAAGAAAAAACACAACGAAATCACTCGTTCACGAGAGCTTCCCAGTTGCTCCAAACGAGACCAGGGGGGACAAACTTAAAGGTATCTAAATCGCTAGACCAAAGAACAACCAACTGCTTTACAATATCAATGATTTCACTTGTCGTTTTCTGTCGACCCCCAAAAACTCTCCCGTTCCTCTCCTTCCACAAGGTCCAACAAATTGCAAAATGGATGATATTCCAAACCTCTTTACCTCTTCCTTGCAAAACATTCGTAGTCCAAGCATCTAACAAATGAAGAAGCTTTCTCGGCAAAGGCCATGATATCTTGAAAGCCTTGATGAAGTAGTCCCAAACCACAAAAGAAAAAGAACAATGCATAAACATGTGATCCGTGGTTTCGTCTTCGCTACCACAAAGCACACACAATGCACTCTCTATTTGCATACCTCTATGAGATAACATATCTCTAGTTGGGAGAGAGTCATGGAAAGAAGCCCAAAGAATAAAACTAACCTTGTTAGGGATTATTCGCTTCCAAAGATGATTTTCGAAATTGCAAGGAGCACGATCGTGAGACAATAGTTCATAGCATCTCGAAGTGCTAAAATTGTCTAAAATATTTACCTCATCGTCACCGACTTCCAAAGTTGGCACGGGGGTGTCACGGCACAGCAAATCCCACTCAAGTCTCTCATTTGCATTCAATCTCCTCTTGAAATCACAATTCCAATTCCCATTAACTATCATCTCGGCAATCGAAGCTTCCTTATTTGTTGTTGCTTTGTAAATGACCGGAAAAATATCTTGCAAACGACCCCTTTGCATCCATTTGTCCTTCCAAAAACGAATACCCCTTCCGTTCCTCATAGTAAAAACAGCAAAATCACTAATACTTGAAACCAAATTCACCACGTTCTTCCACTGGCTCCGACATTGTGGACTATTATCAATATCCGGCATTAGCAAATCATTATTTCTTTTGAACTTTTGATTCTCAATTTTCCTCCAAAGGCTATTCTTGTTCTTTGAAAATCTCCATATCCACTTCACTAATAAAGAATTATTTGTTATCCTTAGGTTTTTTACACCTAAACCTCCATTCTGAATAGGAAAACTAACCTTTTTCCAAGAAACCCAAATCAACTTCCGTCTTCCCTCCACAACACCCCATAGAAAATTCCGCATAATCTTCACCATTTTCTTTTCCACACTCACCGGCAAATGAAATAAAGACAAGTAATAAATAGGTAAACTTGCGAGACAACTTCTGATTAGAACAAGTCTACCTGCTTTGTTTAATGTTCTTTTCTTCCAAGTTGCCAGCTTCTGCTCCATCCTAATCAAAACGTGCTCCCAAACAGTAGTACTACGCCAATGTTCACCAATTGGCATTCCCAGATATTTGAAAGGCAACTTCTCAGTCTTGCAGCCCAGCTCTTTTGATAACGCCTCAAACACCGCATCAGCTCCTACACTAATCATAGTGCTTTTATCCAAGTTTAGCTTCATTCCCGTGATGGATTCGAAAATCGCCAAGATGATAAAAAGTCTTCTCACTTCCTCTACACTTGCGTCTAGGAAAATTAGAGTATCGTCCGCAAATTGAAGATGCGATATAATTGTACCACTCTCCACCATTTGAAAACCAGTAAGTTTCCCGCGTTCAACCGCATCATTAATTAACTTGGACAGAATTTCCACCACTAATAAGAAAAGATAAGGTGATAAAGAGTCACCTTGCCTAAGTCCTTTACTTGGTTTGAATTTCTCTGTCGAGCTGCCGTTAACTAAAACAGAGAGATGAGAAGAAGTTACGCACCATTTGATCCAAGCAATCCATTTAGCACCAAAGTCGTGCTTTTCGAGGATCGTAAACAAAGAATGCCAATTAATGTTATCGAAGGCCTTCTCCATATCAATCTTGCAAAGAACACCGGGTTTCTTTGCCTTCAATCTACTGTCAACACACTCGTTGGCAATAAGGACTCCATCCAAAATTTGTTTTTCGTGAATGAAAGCGCCTTGAAAATCCGATATTAAATTCGGCATAACCTTCTTCAACCTGACCGCCAGCAGCTTGGAAATGATTTTGTAAACACTACCAATGAGACTTAGAGGACGAAAGTCTTTTGGAGTACAAGAATCTTTTTTCTTCGGGATTAAGGTGATGAAAGAACAATTAAAGCGCCAATCTATTGATCCGAACCTATGGAAATCCTTAATAAGGTTCATGAGGTCTTCTTTAATCACACTCCAACATCTCTTGAAAAATTCTGCCGTGAACCCGTCCGGACCTGGAGCCTTGTTACAACCCATTTTTCTAATGACATCCCAAACCTCTGTCTCTGTAAACTCTCGCTCAAGCCAAATTTTATCTTCTTCTATTACCTTCGGAAAGCTTAGATTCTCCATGATGGAATTAACCTCATCATGTTGGGTGAAAAGGTCAATATAAAAGCTTCTTAATTCTTCCCTGATAACATTTTGATCAAAGCAGTCGTCCCCTCTAACTTGAAGTTTAGCAATTGTATTGCGTTTTCTTCTTGCAGTAGCAATGCGGTGAAAGTATCTAGTGTTTGAGTCTCCCCATTTGAATTCGTTTTGCTTAGCCCTCAACTGCCACTTCCTCGCTTCCATCGTTTCTATACCTCTGAGCTTCACTTTACATTGAGTTCTTTCTTCTAACTGTTGCCTTGAAAGAGCTACATCTTCCTCTAAGATATTTAATTCATGAACACGTCCGGTGAGAGATTCTTTTTCCCTAACAACACTCCCAAATTCTGCCAGTCTCCACGGCTTAATTAAGTGCTTCAGATTCTGCATTTTTAGAAAAAACCGAGTACTTGCGCTTCCGTTGAGAGACAAAACATCCCACCACTGACGTACCTTCTCCTCAAAGTTCTTATGTTCAACCCACAGTCTGTCTAATTTGAAGTATGGTTTAGAAGGAATCACCGGTTCTGAGATCAAAAGAATGGGGTTGTGATCCGAGATGGTTCTTGTTAAGACCACTTGAAGAGAATTAGGAAAAGCCTCCTCAAAAGCATGACTGAATAAGAAGCGATCTAAGCGACAGAGCAGAGGGTTGTCATGGTTATTCGACCAGGTAAACGACCCCCCTATAAGCGGTTGATCAATCAATTCATTATCCAGAATGAAGTTATTTAACAACGCGTTGTTCCTATTATCCCCATCACCTCTATTTCTTTCCGCATTTGATGTTATTGCGTTCATATCTCCAGCTACACAAAGAGGACCATTCCACCAGCTTGTGACTTCGTTCAAATCCATCCAGAAATTTGTTCGAAGGTTATACTCACACGGACTGTAAACGTTCGTTACTGCCCACTGAAAACCATTAATTCTTGTAGAGAAAACCAAGGTTATATTGTTGAAACCGATTCTTTCGTTTAACTTTTCAAATCTGGAACTATCCCATATAGACAATAAGCCACCACTGCTGCCAACAGAAGGAATAAAGGTCCAGTCGAAGTTATCGTCGTACCACAATCGTCGAATAAAACTGTCATTTATGTTCTGAATTTTGGTCTCCTGAAGAAGACAAATTGCACTTCTCTGAGACTCCACCAAATTCTTGACTGCGATTTGTTTGTCGAAATCATTCATGCCTCTTATGTTCAAACATAATATCTTAAAATCCATTTAAGATTATTTTTTCCCTAGCTTCCCTGATGTCGTCCACACTGTTATCACCTTCTTCTGCCTCATTAAGATAGTTATTTTCACCTTCTTCTCCCTCTTCCACCACGTTCTCTGAAGCATTGTCCTCCCCCATGTTTATACCGCCTCCAGTATTGCAATCCATTCCAGCTTCATCGTGGTTATGAAAGCGCTTCCGGTAGTCCGTCAACAGTCTTGTCAAGTTTTGTTTAAGAGTCCGTCTCTGTTCTTGACTAATTGTACCGTAACTGCATGCTACTTGCACCAAAGACTCGACTGCTTTGTTAACAGAGGCATCCACATCGTTCTCGTTCATCTGCTGCATCTCCCCTAAATTCTTCATCACTTCGTCTTCCATCTCGTTCCTATCTAAAGGGAAACCAGAGAATTGTGTATCATTTTCTTCATCACCAGGTTCATCCACTTGCCGTAAAGGATTGTATCTGGAGCCGTTCTCCGCACCTCTTGAGAAAGATGACGTATTCTGACTGACTAGTCCGCTCCCTCTTGGTACGAAAACCCAACTTCCTTCTTTCTCTTCCATTATGTTTCCTCCGTTTGCAGAATGTATTGATCCTCTAGATCGTGTACTATGTTTGCTGTCCACAGTTCCCAGTTCCTCCTCTTCTTGATCCGTGGTTGGAATAAATATGTCAGTGAAGTTCGATAATCTGTCATCAAAATTTTGCAAATCCGAACGGTATTCATCGGCTTTTAATCTTCCTGGAGTTGAATATTTGTAATCCCATTGCACTGTTAACGCCAGCTGCACTCCTCCTAATTCAGTTACTACAACTGCAGGTATCTTATTTAAATCACCACGGATAGATACACGAAAATAATGAGCTTTTGAGCCCGGTTGGAAGGCTAAAGTTTCAGTACTAACTCTTTCCAATCCCCCTATATTGTTGCAAATTGTAGTAAAGTTATTAGAACTCCATAATTTAAGTGGAAGCCCCCTAATCTTCACCCAGTTTTCTGCCGAACTAATCTTCTCAGGGGCGATTACAATATCATCATTTTTCTTAACCTTGTGTATGTTCTCTTTGGCATTATTTTCCCTGGTTTTCGTAGATGTCAGTTTCTCCAATTCTTCTCCCTGACACTTGTATATCTTTATAATAATATCATCCTCCTCCCATATCACCGGCTTCCAAATACGAGAACATTCTGCACTCTCCAGCTCAACAACCGCTGTTAGCTTGTTAACTTCATCCATCTTCAAAAACCTTTTCCATCCAAACTTTCTCTTCAGTTTACCAGCAATCTTACCCCAACCAATACTTTTAGAGACTTTAACAATTCCCTTGTTCGTTCCCTGGTTGTGCAGAGCAGGGTATTCCCCATTCGATTGCAGATTTCCTACTGACCCAGTAATCTCCCTCCTTGGAATAAAATATGTCAACAATTCAGTAAGAGACAACCAAGATTGGTTTTTTTCTCCGGAGGGAAAACAAATACTGAAAGTTCTTCCTTCTGCTCCCCTTCTAAACCTTGAAACTCTTAAGAATGTGCCTGCTGTATTCTCTTGAATTTGTGCCAGGTACACGTCTTCCCCTACTCTCTCCTTCCACTGATATTCTTCAGTCTTCTCCTCTAGGATTATCTTCAAAGTATTTTTCAACCAATGAATCATCCTCGGATGAAAAGCAAGCCAAGCTCTATATCCTCTTCTTCCTCTCTCCGTAATCTTAATTATCTTCGTGTTTCCATAATACTCCATCTCGATTGAAAAGGATTTCCTGTCTAATTGAAAGATTCTTCTCTCCGGATCTTTTGTTCCGTCAAATCCCTGGGGTTGTCTAGATGATACTTCTTCTTCTATAGATGCTTGTTTACTCCTCATTCTTAGGATTCTTTCTTTCGATCTCCCGGTTATCATAGAACAAACGAATAGAAGAAAATTAAATAAATAAAATCTTCACTAAATCCTAATCCCTATAGCGATTGATTCAAACCCTACTAACCAATAAATCCCGGCCCTAAGGGGATGGATCAAAAATCCGTCCTTAGTCAGCGAGGAAGTTCAGCTAGCACACTCTCAAACTGAATCAAACAAAGTTGAAGCGATTGAGAGGCTGGGATTGAAAATGGTGAAAATCGCTATGGAATAGATTGACTGAGATTGCATCACCTTCCCATCCGGAAAATAATTCCACATCCAACCCATATCTCCCACCAATTCAACAAGTCTAATGCATTCCTCAATTAGTTTCACATCAAAAGTCTTCAAGTAGATAAAAAAACTTCAATTAGAGAAAATCTGAATCTTTAAATCATACCTGGAATCTTCACCACGATTAAAGAGACTTCAAATCCAGAAAAACGAAACTCGATTGAGTAGAAATCAAGATCGAGATCGAGATCGAAATCACTGTCGATTTTTGAATTGCTACAGTAACTTATATCCTTGAAGATTGACGTATCGCGTTTCGACTTAATTACCAACTAAAATTTGAAGATGTATCTTATAAATTATTACACCATATGATCATCATGTCTTGGCTTTATGGAAGTTAATTACGTACCAAAAAGCATGTACTAATCGACAAAATTAATACAAATTAATTAGGAATGAATTAGAGATTAGCAAAAATAGTTAGATAAAGGGGCTTTGATTTTATTTTAAGATCATCTTGTTTTGTGTTTTAGCTATAGGTCTCAAATAAATGGGGAAGTCTTAAGTTACCATAATACCCCTGCATAGTTTAAATTACATTACTACCCTTTCACTTAATTAAATTTTAATCATAAAACTCTCTCACTAATTAACCATCCACTAATTAATTATTCTTCCCACTAATTAACACCCACCCACTAATTAACCGTTACTTAATTAAAAATAAAAATAAATTAAACTTAAACTTAACTCCCCTTCTTCTCTCTTCTTCTTCTTCAAAACAAAAAAAAACCCAACCGAGCTCTCCTCCCTTTGCTTCTCAAAATCTCATTTTCCGATTAAGTGCTCGATTAAATACATACATGGCACCTCGTGTTAAGCGATGCCCTAGAAATACGGTGCTGAATCCTGGTGTTTCTTCTGTAGTATCCCAATCTAGGGTTTTTTGAAAAACTGGAGATGCAGAGGATAGTGGATTGATTAGTGTTGAATAAGTGCTCAATAGACCATGATTCCATTAAATTTCATATAGAAAGGTATTTCCCACAAACCCATTGCTTGTTTTTTCGTATTTCGTTGATTTCATGACATTTAATGGATGATTCGTCGAGCATTTTGGTAGTTCCAGCGTAGTGTTCAGCTGATATTCATTAGCCGATTTTTTTTTCTACATACGAAAAACAGTTTGGCTGAAAACATGTTATGTTTTGATTATCGAATTAGTTGAACCTTCATGTCCGGCTTAAATTTTTTTGCGTTATAATCAGCCGAACTTGGATACTATTACTGAATAATCCATCTTACACTGTTCGGCACATTTTTCGGCTCGTTTTGATAAATATCGAATGTGCCGAACTTAACTCCGTGTATGGCTAATAGATTTCTATAAACTTGTCCATTTATAAGTGACTTGTCACATTGTTTAGTAGAAATCATATTTATTTATTTTGGAAAATTCATTAAGGTTTATCATTTGTTTTAGCAACCATCTAGGAAAATTCAAAGACAAGCTTAAAAGGAGAACAATTTCTACAGAGGGATTTGGTTTAGGTTGCGAATCTGAGTAAAGGGTTTCAGTAAAGTTCAAGAAGAAGAATAAGAAGAAGAACTGGAAGAACAACCATTGGTATGATTTATCGATAAATTGGTAGTATTAAATTATCGAAACATTCTAAATTTAAGTTTCAAAAATAAAATGAAATAAAATATTTAAGTTCAACCTTATTTATTTATTTTTCTAGAGTTATAATTTATTTAATATCTTTCAAATTAGTGGTAGGAATCCTTGTCACCAGATGGATACCAACGCCCTTCTAGATGATATTAAACTTAAATATTCCCATGATATAAAATATATTGGGATTTTATTTTCAATTCAACTAATTATCTAATAAATTTTTGGCATAATATAATACCATAATACAGTATATTACATAATATATGCATAAATTTATATATACCTTTGATGTTAAAATAAAAAGAACAACAACACAAAGGAGATGTGTAACAATGGCTCCTACTTCTCATCTCAAATGTGTCAAAAAAATACACAATGACAAACGACATTTAAAATGCATTGTGTGAGTATAATAAGAACACGCAATTGGGGATAGTTTTATTAAGTGGGGGATATATAAATTACTATCCCCATCCAATAGTATCTATTATGGGGTGTTTTTCGTGGGTGCAAATACGAAACTACCCTTTAAAAAAAGTAAAAACTAAATCAAACCTAAATATTCCCCAGCTCCCTTTCAAATTCTAAAATTTCCCCCACTCCCTTTCAAATTATCTTCTCCTTCTCTGCCAGCTCCTCACTTTGAAATCGATATTTTTTTACATTAGGAACTGATGAAAATCATGCTGGAAGTGTTGAAGACCATGCCGGTACTGATGAAGACCATGCTGAAAAATGGTGCCGACATGCTTGGTAACTAACATTCAATGCCGTAACTAATTATCGGCATGCTCGATAGAAATCTATCAATGCCGGTAGTCAAGAGAAAAAAAAAATCAATTTACTGGGTACTTTACATCATGTGTCGGCAATGAAATTAAAGCAACATACTATGCAGTTAGCAGTATCAGCATGCTAGAGAATTAACTGCATGTGCTGGCAGTGGACCGAGTAAAATTAATGGGAAGAAGCAATGGTTTTATAGCTATGTAGGAATCACATTCAATTGGACAAATTGATGGTATCTCTTCAGAGAAACCCTATGGGAAAAGATGCAATCGTAAAAATTTCTGGAAAAACGAAATAGGCTTTGAATTTCACAACCAGAACAAATTTCTACGAGACGATGTACTAACGGCAAACATTTATGAAAATTTCCATCATAATCTCTTTAAGATAATTTCACAAAAAAAAAAAAAAAAACTACAACGGATGTAAGTGTAAAGCCGGCATGGATGGACGACCAACAACAATGCCGACACACTGTGTTGGTTGAATATTCTCTGGTATATGAATACCATGCCGTTTAGGTTCTTCCGGCAAGGTATTCAAGTTATACCAATGCCGACAGGATATTCTGCAGGTGAAGCCATGGTGAATCCAAAGTTACATCTGGAGAAAATTCAACATAAAAGACATGTTTGTTACTAATGTGAAGAATCAAAGATATCTCTTTGGTTACTATGGTCACTCATCTCAACCAAAAAATTCGAATTCAACATTCATACTTCTAATCTCTCCAAAATGATAAAGATTTCTATAAATCATTTTCAAACTAATCAATTAACATAACTAATTATTATTAAGCACTAAATCTAATTAATGAGGAGTAGATTAGGAATTAGTGAAAATACGGTGACCTTGATTTACTATTTAAATCTCGTTTTTACCTTTTCCTATATCCCCAATTAATTTAACTATCCTCCAATTGCGCATTCTAGAATAAGTACTGCTTTTATATAATGATGATTCAAAATGCATTGGATACTTAAATTTTTTATTATTTTATAAATTTAACGGGTTATTAATTTAATATATTGGTCCTAGTAGGAACTAACAAAAACTATTATTTTACGGAAATTATTAATTTATCGAAGTTTCAACGTAAGAGGGGACCCGATGTTCGTACAAATTTTGAGGAGGTAAGTTAAAAAGAGAGAACGCTTTAAAATTGGTTGGTTTGGGCCGCACGAAGTTAACAAAGGAGATCCAGACCCATTTGTGGAGCATTCTTCAAAATTGGAGTCTGGTGAAAAAACCAAATCAATCGAATCAAACCCCTAACCCTATACAGAGAAAACGAACTGCAAATTAATTATTAAAATGGGGAGAATCATTAAGAAAGCTGTTGCATCCTCGATGATAACCCCGGTATTAGCGTATACGAATAGATCTTCTTCCTTCTTCTTCACCCCCCAATTGAAGAAGAAGAATAGTAGTTTAAGTTTAATTTATAGACAAGAATTATTTCGGACTCCTCCAACTCGTCACTTTTCTTCTTCTATCGGTAAGAAGAGACCGTCTGCATCTGATAAAATCGAATGTGCTGGTGAGGAAGCTGAACAAGTTCTTCTTAAAAAGGTATGTTAGTTCGTTCCTTAAGTTGGACAGAATTGACTACAGCCGTGGTAAGATTATTATTATTGTTAACCTGCTGAAAAATGTAAGATCATAGATCAAATAAAAAACACGCTCTGTGTAGTTGGCATAACGTTTGTAACCATGATATAAAATATGTCAGGTGTAGCATGGACACTTCAATTTTGAGCCTGCTTCCTTGATTCGTGGGCAAGAGCTGCTGAGCTTGTGAAGAAAGTGTCGATGTAGAGAATACTAGGTTAGCAAGTTTCTCAATGCGAGGTAGTGATCTTCAATTTTCAAAGGACTGGTAAACCTTGGGTAAAGTGGGCAGAATCGTCTTAGTCGGGTTTACCAGTTAGTCATCACCAAGTTATTAATGTAAGGGCAGTGGTTATACCCATAGCGATCAAACTCTGTTGCGGCTAACTTGACGACGCTTGGATGCGCGCGTTTAACACATTAGTAAGATCACATGCAGGTCACACACAGTTTTAGCATAAATGTGTGCTAGTAATACCCCAAAATTTATAGTAAGGGAAGGATCCACTCACAAGCTTATTCTCACACTATCTACCCTTTTCAAAACCAATTTTTTTATAAATCCCTAGGACGACGGAAATGAAGCTAATATATTCCTCTTACATATCTCTACATCATATCAAAAATTTACACAATCCATGACTTATAACACCCTCATTTACCACTTCGAAAATCAGCTGTTGAAAGTTAACAGTATTCAACGCCTGATTTGTAAAATTGGTAGATGACGATCTTTTAATGCTCGGAATGCACAAACTTTGGTATGAGTATAGAGCTATGTAAGAAGAACATATTTGCTAAATATTATCTTCAGATACGTTATCATTTGGGATCTATTAAAAAAATGGCATCGAAAATATTAGATAGTGTGAGAATAAACTTGTGAACGGATCCTAACCCTTTAAACTATATAGGTTATTACATTGGTATGGATGCTTATTCATTATTTACAATAATTTGTTTATCAACAATTTATTAGTATTGGTTATTTGTAGGTTAGCTGGGGCTGTAGCTCCGGCGGTTAGGAATCTGTTTAAATTCGGAAACTACACAGTTAGATTGATTTTGACCATCCTTTGTCTTTCGCTCGATCTATACAATTGATCATAGCAGTCCTTTGCAGTTAAAACATCCTGCTTTCCGGTCGACAATATGTCGCCTATCTATTTCACTAGTTAAGGTGCCAGTATGAGTATGTGAGTAGCTAGCCTACACCAATACATGAGCTCCGCTAATTTATCTCTTTACATTACAATTACAGCACCACGAACTGATTTGCAATAGTAGTTATGCTGTATCAAGACTTTTATGATGACCAAATCTGCTGTTTTTATGGGTTTTGGCAGGTTGTGGAGACGCCAAGTGAGTTTCCCTTCAAAATTGAAGATAAACTAGGGGAAAAAACTGTAACATTGACAAGGGACTACATGGGTAGCTATATCAAAGTCATTGTTCACATGCCTGATTTCTCTACTGACATTAACAAGGAGCAAAACAGTGACGAATCAGATAACAAGAATGACCAAGACAAGGATAGTGTTAATGATCCGCAGTCCAGCATACGCTTAGTTGTAACTAATACGAACTTCCGCGGGACTACTTTGCAGTATGGTGTAATTGCTTATCCAGATGAGTTTTCCATAGACAGTTTCTGTATCAAATATGCATATGCTCCAGATGAAGAAAATATATATTACGAAGGACTTGATTATGCGTAAGTAGTTACTAGAATCGATTTCTATCAGTTGTTTCATTCCCTATATCTTGTAACATTGGTTTCTTATCACACACCTCTTTTATTTTATGAAGCAAATTGGATAAGAACTTGCAGAAAGAATTTCAAAGACGTTTAAAGCTCATAGGGATCACACCCAGCACCACCAACTTCTTACACGAGTACATGGCTACCAGAGACATGTACTCTTCAGATTCATCCAATTCTCCTACTCCTACTGACCAGATCACTCCTGAATCCCTCTTAACCCCATTTCTTAATGATGAAGGGATTCCTTCCGACCCTGCAATAGGTAATATTGCTTAATGTTTCGATTTGTTGGACAAGTATATGTATTGATTCTTACTGAATTTATTATGGTTTACCAGAACAATATAGACAAAGAGGACATCCACTTGTCAGGTATTATTATTAACTCATCATCTTTTTTATTTCTCATCAAGCGTAAAAGCATCTCCAATGCTAGGGTCAAAAAAAATCTTACATGGTATGGCATAAGCTAGAAATAAAAAAACACTAGTATGAAAAGAAAAATCTTTGTGGAGGTCTAATTTTATTTAATTCTCTGGGTCATTAATATGTTGTATAAACAAATAGAAAATAGAATTTTGGCAAAAATGCCTCTTCAATGTTAAGGCCAAGCACTATGATAGCCATTTTCACTTAGCTACAACTTAATTATAGCAAAACACAAGTACTATGGGGAATCACTTAGCTGTATTGTGGCGAATCCATTTGGCTTCACTAAAGAGTGGAACAGATCAAATCCCCGTTATAAGCTAATCAATAAGTTACGGAAACTGAGTTTTGGTTTACAAAAGGGAACATTATTTAAATACCCCTCAAAATTCACCTCTTAAAATATACCCTTATTCAATTTTTAAAAATATCCCTATCTTCTGAAAAGTGGAAGCCACTAGCACAAGTTGCTTTTAGAAGTGGATGCAACTAGCACGAGTTGCTTCCGAAAGTGGACACAACTAGCATAAGTTGCTTCCAAAAATTGAAGCAACTTTCACAAGTTGATTCCAGAAAAATTATTTTTTACCCTTCGGGGGTATTTGTGCAAGGTCAACAAAAATGGAGGGTATTTTTAACATTACCACTTTACAAAAATACTTTACGGAAGATGAATTTCCGTATACAATCTTTATATGGTGCCTAAATTTTAGGGATTTCTCGATTTATCCGAAATTTTGGATATAAAGACGGTATATGGAACCTGAGTCATCATATATTCGGATTTACTTTTTACACGAAAACTGAGTTTCCGTCTCAATAGGCTAAGCCAAGCCCCTCTCCCATAGTGAGGTGCAATGTCACTCTCATTTCGCTTGGCTATATTTAAGCTACAACCAAGCTAAATGCCCAACCGTAGTGCTTGGCCTAAGGATGTATTTCCAAAATGAGTTAATAAAGATCATAGTCATGAAAGAAATCTAGATATGACTTTCAACTTAAAATTGTAGTCGAAATGTTTTATTTGCAACTCACAATTATAGGATATGCTGGGGAGTACTTTTTTGAAGTGAAAAAATCAAGTGAAAAATCTTATCATCCCATGTTTTTAAAAAATAAAAATTTAAATGATGCTCATACTCTAATTGCTTATTGTTATTCATTAGTTTTTTTTTGGTTTTTATTCACGGCAGTGCTGAGGATATCCGCAATAGCGGAAAGCATCCCAAGGACTTCATTTGGTATCCATATCCATATCATCGGTATAATTGATTACGACCTTGATTTTATTGGTGTTTTTTTTTTCTTTTTGCGAGTACAATCATTTTCTAATTATGTCTGGAGAAATGTGCACCCCTCATGTGTGTGTGTTTAATTAATAAGAAAGGGTATTGCTAGCTTGTGCATATAAGACGCAATGAATTCACATCCCTCTACCACATCACTATAAACGTAGGATTGGTTCTCATAGTTGTGTAGGAATAAGGAGGAAAGCATAAAATGATATAGTTTATGACATTACAGTTCAAACTCCGTTAATTAATACCCGATTATTTAATAATCTTTTCTGATCCCAACTAGGCTTATAAATGCTAAATTGTAACTCGTTAAATTAATAATTTCGTTTAATTAATAAATTTTTCTGGTCCAAAGGCATTGATTTATAGAGTTTCAACTGTATTAAGATTTATTGCTGAGTCAAACTGTGCCTCATAAGAGTTAGTCTGAAGGTTTTGTGAATCATCCATAAGAGTGAGCCAAACAATGTTGCAAACTTACGGTAGTTATTTTTATCGGTATTGCTGTTTTTTTTCTGAAGCAATTAAATTATGGTGTTCTTGTGCGAACAGTAGTGAGACGCTATTGTGGATTGAAGTTCCTAGCAAGGGTCACTATGCTACTGAAAGGTACCATTATTATCACTATCGCTTTTTATCTTTTTATATCCTAGTTGGTCAGAGAACAAACTATCATACTTAAGATTAGAAGTTCAAGTTTCCACGCTGACCGTCTACATAGAACAACCACATGCTATTTCAAAAAAAAAAAAAAAGGAAAAACCACATGCCAAACTTATAACTCAAACACATATACTCCTTCTATAACTCCACGTGTAGTTTTTCTGCACCAGGATAAAGGAGGAGGGTTCGTGATTGGTCTGGCAAGCCAGTGGTAAAAAACACCGCCATTTCCATATAAAAATAGGCTCGTGATAGGCGTGGCAAGCCAGCATAGACCGTAGACCAATAGAGGGTGAGAGCAGTACCAAGATTGGTGAAGGAAGTTTTCGTGTACCTATGGTTGGATACCAACTATTTCCATAGGAAAGAGCAAGAGTAGTACCAAGATGGGTGGCTGCTTGGGAAGTCCTCGTGTTTTCTTTCTAGCCTACCCCAACTTGTTTTGGGCTAAAAGAAGAAAAGACATATACTCACCCGGTCCCATAAAAAGTGTTGTCTTTTTTATTTTTCATTTATGAAAAAACGAAGGGGAAAAAAAGTCAACTTTTGTGGGACAGAAGGAGTATTACAGTATTTTTGGTGATACTACCTCCATTTCAGGAAAAGTGTTACTTTCACTTTTTCATTTTAGCCTAAAAATAGTCCAAATTGAAAAAGTGAAAGTAACACTTTTACTGAAACGGAGGGAGTATTATTTTGTGATTAGTTGTTCATTGATAAGAAATCAAGTTAACTAGTTTGGTCTTTACTTATAATGGCAGTGAAATTGAAGAATACTGTATGGAAGCTTTCGGCGGGGAAGATTTCCTTGATGGAGAAGCTTATGACGCGAATCCTTACAGATGTTTGCCTCACAAAGCATTTGGGGACCCTCCTGTTATATCCGAAGAGATGGATAAGATATTGTATCCTGATTTGAAACATGCAAATGATCCTAGAAAAGGTTGTAATGTTGCCCTACAACCATACTTTGATGAGATGAATAAGATAAAGTATCATCCTGATCGATATCCTGATGTCGTTATATTTGCGTGTGATATAAATCGTGAAGTATATCATGCATATTGTACGTGAAGTTGTGATTGGATCACCGTTTCTTCTCTTTTGTTTTGCTCAAGATCTTGTATATATATTATCAGTTCTGATTTGGCTCCCCTTTTCTTCCTTTTGAGGGGTGGCCTAGGCCCTTGTTTCTGTTTTATTTTCTTTTGCAAACAAAATCGTTAGTTTTACAGATTATTATTATTATATTTTTTTAAGGAGTTTACAACTATTGGACGGAAGCCTAGCAACAAGTTGTGCTCCAATCCCTTTATTAAGAACCACACCTATCCTATGAAAAAGAAAATCTCCAATAGAAACGTTCTCATCATGACTAGCCATATAGGTTCGCAACCTTTTTAGGAACTCCTCAGTATCACTCCCTAGTCCACCTAAGGTCGTGAAAGAAAGAACCCCAAACCCCATCTTCCGACACTTACATTTCTCCAAATACTTGGCCCTCTTTATCGCCACTGCATTATCCACAGCGGTGGCGAAAATGTTTTTAACATTGATCGTGCAGTAACAATTAAGAGCATGCAGTAACAATTAAGATATTTTGTAATGGAACATGGGTGAAGAAAAATGTGTCTAGCCACGGTATAGTTTTGGAAGGATATCTGTCCACTATGTGAACCTCAAAAACTAGAAGACCAATAAAAGCAAATGAACAAAAGACACTACCCATCCCTTGGTAAAAATGAAGTGTGGACACTTTAAACCCAAATTTTTTATATTTTGTTTCGTTATCGTCTTCATCTTCTTACAGAGAAAACTCTTGATTTTCTTTTCTTGATATATAAACCTAGAGATCCCCAAATCTTCACTGCCCATGACCACAAATCTTCTCAGTTTCTACCAAAATCATCCACAATCCATTTTTTTTTTTTTTGAAAAGACGAGAGATTATATTGAAAGAAGAAGGATATACAAAAAGTAGTTCTACCAGATGTAGAAAGAACTGAAAAAACGGAAAGAAAATGTAAACTGAAACCTAAAAAAAACAAGAGAATCAAAAAAAAAGAGCTTCCCAGTTGTTTATAACCGAGTTTGCCATGTTCAAGTGAATTGTTTTCCCCGCTGAACTAGCCCACGCCAGAACCAGAGACTTCACCTAAATACACAAATCTGAATCCGTTTTGAAGTTATGATTCCTCTCAAAGATTCGACCATTACGTTCGGTCCAAATTGTAAGAATTACGGCTGCCGGGATGAGACTCCAAAAGTAGTTTCCTGAGCTTGAGAAGTGTCCGTGATTCCAGCCCAAAGAAAGCATCCTCATGCTCATTGGAAGTACCCATGACCAGCAGCTGCTTGGAATGACCGAACTCCAGATTTTGTGCGTTATTTTACAGTGAAGGAAAATGTGAACTTGAGATTCCGTGTAATCTCCACAGAGGACACAAGAATTATAGATATCGATACCTTTGTTCTGCATGGTATCAATGGTATTAAGCTTCTCATGTAGTAAACACCAAACAAGGATGTTAACTTTTGGAGGGACCGAATTGTTCCAAACAAAATCATGTGGAAAGTTGTCGACACCACTGTCTGAAACCAACTTAGAATATAGAGATTTAACGTTGAATAGACCAGAACTATTCAAGGACCATCTTCTAGTATCCGGGAGTCCGTCCAGAGTAGGAGGATAACTACCAATTACCAACAAAAAATCAGCAAACATGTTTGTTTCCAAGCCATTGAGATTTCTTTTGAAGTTAAATTGCCAGTTTCCGTCGGAAGATACCATGTCTGCGATCTTTGCAGCTTTAAAAGTTGATAATTTGTATATTGAGGGGAAAGAAGTGGCCATAGAAGTATTTCCCCTCCAAATATCATTCCAAAAGGAAATTCCACTACCTGAGTGAATGATTAAAGTAGAATTTGAGCTCACCAGATGTGCAGTTGCAGCGATATTTTTCCAGCAGGACACCCCATGAGGAGATTTAACCGAGTCAGGAACCCAGCAGGAGAAGGAGTCGCCATGTTTATCCGCAATAATTTTGTACCATAATCTGTTTTTTTCTTGACCAAATCTCCAACACCATTTGGCAAGCATAGACAAGTTCATCATCTTCAAGTTGCAAACACCCAAACCACCTTTGTCTTTATCATCACAAACTAACTCCCAATTAACAAGGTGTGAAATTCTTGATCCAGTATTATATTCCCAAAGGAAATTGCGCATCTTTTTCTCAAGCATTTTAATTACCGACGCTGGAGCTTTAAAAAAAGAGAAATAGTAGATAGGTAATGAACTTAAGATGCATTTTAGAAGAGCAAGTTTTCCACCTCTAGATAGATAGATTTGATTCCAAGGGGACATCCTCTCGTCAAACTTCTCAATAATAGGATTCCATATCTGCTTAGAATTTTACTTAGCCCCAAGAGGCATTCCAAGGTATATGAAAGGGAGTTTATCAGTTGTGCAACCAAATTCAGAAGCCCAAATAGATATTTCCGGTACATCTCCAATAGCTATAAGCCTCGTCTTAGAAGTGTTAACCTTTAGACCAGCAATGTACTCAAAACACTTCATAGCTGAGAATAAATTGTGCAATTCCTCTTTGTTGTGATCAATGAAGAAAATAGTATCGTCAGCGTAGTGCAAGTGATTTATGATAATACCTGATTGTGTCGCAGAAAAACCTCTGAAGAGACTTAGATGAGAAGCCCTATCCATGTATCTAGAAAAACCCTCCATTGCAATATTGAATAATAGGGGAGAGACCGGACAACCTTGTCTTACACCCCTAGAGCTCTTGAAATATCCGAAAGAAGACCCATTTATTAACACAAAGAATGTTGCCATCGAGTAACAAAACCTTAGCCACTTGCAAATTTTCCTGCCAAAACCCATTTGTTTGAGAACATATTCAAGGTATTTCCAATTAATTATATCGAAAGCCTTTTCCAAGTCTATCTTGCAGATGATACCAGCGTTACCATATTTTAGTCTTGAATCGACAAGTTCATTTGCAATCAAAGTTTCGTCTATAATTTGCCTTCCTTCAATGTACGCACATTGCACCGAAGATATAAGCTTGTCCATAACCAGTTTAAGCCTAGAAGCTAAAACTTTGGAAATGATCTTATAGACGCTTGTTAAAAGACTTATTGTCTTGCAATCCTTTATGGTCTCAATGTAATCCTTCTTTGGCACCAAAGTGATGAAAGTAGAATTATGCTTGGGATCAACTTGACCTGTAGAACAAAACTCATTCACCGTGCTCATTATATCATTTTTAAGAAAACTCCAGCATTTACTAAAAAATATAATTGGATAACCATCTGGACCCGGAGCTTTATCATTACCCAGCTCTTGAATAGCAAGAATTACCTCTTCCTCCGTAAAGTTTGCTTCTAAGAATTCACCTTCCTGTGTACTTATTTTATCAAATTCCAAGTTTTCGAGTTCTGGACGAATTACCTCTTCTTCTGTGAATAAATTGTTGTAGTAATCCACAATATGTTGCTGGAGAGTACGCTTGTCATCGATCAACTCTCCATGTATGTAAAGTTGTCTGATTCTGTTATGCCTCCTCCTAGCCGTTGCCTTACTCATGAAAAAAGAGGTGTTTCTGTCACCTTCTTGAAGCCACTGTGTTTTGGATTTAATCTTCCAAGATATTTCTTCCATTCGGGTTGTCGTCTCAAATTCACTTTTTAAAGATAGCATGTTTCTGACCTCATCTTCAGATAAATTGCCTTCTTCATTCATGAAGTCGATTAACTGGATTTCTGATAGTATCTCATTTAGTCTTGTATTTGTGTGTCTGAAAACTTTCCTGTTCCAAATCTTTAACTTTTCCTTGAGGCCTTTTAATTTCAGCCAAAGTACCGTACCAGGAGGACCTGCAAAATCAAAAGAAAGCCAGCACTCTTCTAGAAATTGTAAAAAACCATTTTCTAAAAACCACATTGCTTCAAACCTAAAAGGACTAGGTCCCCAACTAGTATCTGAGATATCAAGAAGGATGGGAATGTGGTCTGAAGTAGGTCTGGCTTTGGCAAGTTGAGAAATGAATGGGAAGTGTGTTTCAAAAGATGGTGAAATGAGGAATCTATCAAGTCTACAAATCACCGGATTTGCTTGGCCATTGGACCAAGTATATCTAGCACCCTTTAGTGGCAGATCAATAAGATTATGCAGATCAATAAACTTATTAAATTGTGTCATGCTCCTTGTGATCTTGGAGTAGTTCTTCTTCTCATCACATTTCTTGATTGTGTTGAAGTCCCCCCTTATGCACCAAGGTAGATCCCATAATCTACAAGCCGTATCTAGCTCAACCCAGAAATCTTTTCTTTCAAGTTGCTTATTTGGTCCATAAACGTTTGTCAGCATCCATTTGAAGTTGTCTGTCTTATTAGTGCAAGAGATAGATAAAGTGTAATCTCCCACCAAAGAGTCATTGACCTCCAGAAAGTCTTTGTCCCATAAAATTAGCATTCCTCCTGAGCTTCCCACAGATTGCTGGAAAGTCCATCCGACATTTTTGTAACCACAGATTTGTTTGATGTCATACGCCGTGCATTGCATCATTTTTTTTTCTTGCAACATAATGATAGGAGCTCTGACTAACTGAATCATTTTGTGAACTACAGTTCTTCTGATGTTAGAGTTTAACCCTCTCACATTCCAATCTAGAATTGAGAGACTCATTGGAAACAATATTGGCCCCTAGTTTTAGCCATCCTTTTTGTAGTAGTAGGGGAACCAATATCATGCCGATTGATTCCCAGCCTCTTCCATTCCGTCTTCAGCTTCTTCGGTATAACTGATTGTGATTCAGTTATCTCTTTGCAATCTGAGGATACATCCTCAACTATTTCACCTGTCAGAGGCTCAAAACCCGGTGGGAACTGATTGGGAGAAGATGTATCGGGACTCCCATCATCTATAGTCACCATGAAAGAATTTTCTAGACCCAACATCGGTGGGTTTCTTTCCTTCAGTTCATGTGTAGCTATATCTTCTACCCCTTCTATTCGAATGGTAGATTGCACTGCAAAGTCTTCTTCCAGAAGTAATTTCGTAGGTAGAATTGGTACCGGCTTCAAAATTGGCCCAGAGGTAGATACAACAGTTAGAAGGAACTTTCGAGAATGGTTTGGCATTGTGTTGAAACTTATCCCCAAGTGTACGCCTAAATTAAATAGACGTGTTACTTCATTAACTATCCAGTGCGGTATAATGAAACGATGTGGTTGATTGAAATCGATAAATTTGGATACAAATTTGATTACAGTTGTTTGTTTAGGATTTAGCACTTTTTTGATAGCTTGGGAACAAGATGGTCTAGACATGATGGATGTGGTTTTAGGCAATTCACTGTAGAGAAAAAATGTTTTGGGGTTCAGTACATTTGGTGATGTGAATACAGTATGATCATAACATGAAGACGCTGGCACGGCATCTTAAGAATCCGTGTGTTCAATTTGGTTTATGTGGGAATTGAGATGGGTGTTGTTACCGTGTTTTGAGGAATTTTTAATATTTGAGAGTGGTTGGACGTTTGAAATTATTCCCGTACATGGTGGTGGATGAGTAAGAACCGGCATTGGGGGATCGAGAGAATATGGCTTTATTGGTGTTGATGGGCTAGGTGATGAAATGAGGTTTTCTGTGAAGATTGGTGATGGTTGGCTAGGGGATGAAATGTGGTTTTGTGTGAAGGATTGGAGTGTCGATGCCGGCAATATCGAATTACAAGTTTGAATTACAGGTTCTGGCAAAGTTACAGTCTCTTGGAAGGTTTCAGGGATTGATAATTTAAAAGCTACCTTCTTGTATGCCTCGTCAACCTCCATGTCAGCAGTAGGATCCTCCTTTGCAGCCACGTCAGTTTCATCCAAAACAGTTGGTGTTCCGACTGTAATTTTCGAAAATTGATTTAAGAAGTCCGTGTACTTTACCTGCTGCCAGATTTGTCGTACGGGGTTGGACCTTGTTATTTTCTTGTTCCTTCTCCTCCGTCTATTTTTTCTAGTCTTGCGAAGTACCCTATCTTCCTTAACAACCCATGAATTCGTTGAAAAAGTTTTAGGTGCTGTATAATTCGCCAAAGAATCTTTCAAATCTTTATTAAAGGTAGATGATAAAGGGCCGGCAAAATTATTGCATCCAACAGCCTCATAATCATTATTGTTAAGATACTTTCTTTTTTTGAAAGTTTCCAACGAATCTTGTATGGCTGATATCGAATTCAAATCTGGATCCTTATACACCGGAGGACTGATAAGGTAACCAAAGTTAACCGATGGAGACCTTGCCGTAACTTTGATGTGAGCCATGAACAATTGTTTGCCGGAGAAGATCTTGATAACTCTCGGTATTGAATTAATTCCGTTTACATTCCTGATTTTCATACGCATAGCCCGTAAGTTTGTGAGTTTTAGGTGTAGGATCAATGAAAACAGTTCCCCAAAGATTTCGCCAATAGCATGAATCAATTTGAAGGACCATAACTGAAAAGGAACGCCCAAAATTTCGATGTTGAACTCATATTGGTGAAAAACCGTTGAACTCCAAATCTGTTGATGCCATCGAAACACAGAGTAGGTTGTTTTGTTTACAGTGAATTTGAATTCCAAGTTTGCCTGGGAGAAATCATCGTCCACATGAAAGATTGCTTGTGTGGAGTTGATGGGAAACAATTCAAAAGCCTTTTGAATCTGTAACTCCGTACATAGCAATTTACCCAGAAATGGCCATGACCTGACTCTGGTGGGTGAAGAAATAATGAAAGTATTGTTCCAACCACCTATATTTTTTTGATCGTGATCCAAATTTAGAAACTTTCCATATTTTGAATTCTTGATGTTGATCGAACAGGGTGCAGCATACCCATCACACACGAATGGAGATTTGAAAGTGGGTTGTATTTTTGTGGGACTTATTTTTTTGTTTAGAGAAAACAGGGATTGAGCATAGGAAGTATCAGGTTTAGTGTAGGATCCCTGTCCGGTATGATTTATAGATTGATTGATGAACTGTGGTTTAGGTTTTGATAATGAAGCAGAGAAATTGATGATGGATTCCATTGCAGAAGCCATTTGAAACCATCCTTCAAATCTTAATCCAGATGGAACATAAAACGAAATCGGGTAAGCTTTGGGGTTTGGTCTAGAAAGAATGATGTGAAGATAGAATCCGTTTTCATTATGGTGTTTAGTTGCAGAGAACCATTTTTGGTTATCTTCTTGCTTCCATACCATCTTTCCCAGATCTCCATTCTTTGCTGCTTCATGAAACATTTTTTGCAAATCAATAGCAAGACTGAAAGTGAAAGTTCCATTTAGTTTTCCTTGAGAATGGAATTCCGTAATGGTGATGTTTGAATTTGGTATGGTAGAGCTACAGGTTATCTTGAAAAACTTACGATCGATGGTGATAAAACGTTGCTCGGAAGTCATAGTTGGATCAACTAATGTTCTGAATCTAAGGGGTCTAAGGGCTCTAAAGGGTCTTAGGGATCTAAGCACTTACAGGGATGAAAATCGCTAAGGTTTGGAGAATAGAGCTGGAGAGAGCTGGAGAGAGAATAACATCGCTGGAGAGGAAGGGATCAAATTATTAGAAGTATCCACAATCCATTTCTTCATTTCACTCAAATCTTCTTCTTTTTTTATCGGTAATATATTTTTCACTCAAATCTTCTCAAACTCATGTTTTCAGGGAAGATGTTTTAACGAGGGATAAGAGAAAATTATGTTGTCTGATACATCTATATTCGTCACAATATCCTCCGCAGAGGACACGAGGAATCATCCGGGACTGATGGAAGGATCCTTAATATCACCATAATGGGCCGGACGAACTTAAGAAAAGAGATCCAGATCCATTTGTCGAGTAATAGAATAGATATATTGGGTTGGTAAAACCAATCCCTAAATCCTCTTCTCTTTTTGTATAAAAAAATCAATCAAATCAAACCCCTAACCCCTATAAAACGAACCTGGGTGTGGAGATTTCTGCAAATTAATTAAAATGGCGAGACTCATCAAGAAAGCTGTTGCATCTTCGATAACCCCGGTACTACTAGTTTATAGGAGAACCCCTCGTAGATCTTTATCCATCTTCATCGCCCCACAATTGAAGAACAGCAGCAGTACCGGTAGTAGTAGCAGATTAATTTATCGAATTCGGGGTTCAACTCCTCACTTCTCTTCTTCTCCCGGTAAGAAGGGACCGTCTGAATCCGATCAGATCACATGCGCTGGTGAGCAAGTTCTTCTTAAAAAGGTATGTTTGTTCCTTCAATGTTGACTATTCATTTAGGGCCTAGTTAATTCATTAGTTAAGCTGTGAGTATTTGAGTGGCCTACACCAATACACGTGAACCTAGCTCCACTCATATATCCCCTCGTATTAGTCACAAGTGCAATAGTTGTTAAGCTGTAATTAATAATTTTATGACAGAGTTGAAATACGATGGCTTTGTGCTTTTGGTAGGTCCTGGAGACACCAAGTGAGTTTCCCTTCAAAATTGAAGATAAACCATGGGAGCAAACAATAACATTAACTAGAGATTTCGGAGGTGATGATATCAAAGTCATAGTTCGCATGCCTGCAGATCATTCCTCTACAATAGAGGAAACGGGTGATGAATCGGGTGACCAGAATCATGACCAAGACAAAGATAGCGCTAGTGGTCCACAGTACAGCATTCACTTAGTTTTAACTCAAACGAATTTCCTCGGGGTTACTTTGGAGTACGGTGTCATTGCTTACCCGGATAACTTTTCGATAGACAGTTTCTGTGTCAAGTATGCAAAAACTCCAGAAAAAAATATCTATTACAAAGGACCTGGCTATGCGTAAGTGCTCGAATTATCCATTGCTATCTTTATCAGTTGTTGTATTTGCTATATCTGGTAACATTATTTGTTTCTTATCGTGCATCTCTTATTTTTTCTTGAAGGAAATTGGATAAAAACTTGCGGAAAGAATTTCACAGACGTTTGAAGATCAGAGGAATCATACCCAGTACCACCAACTTCTTACATGAGTACATGGCTAACAGAAACGTGTGCTCATCAGATTCATCCAATTGTCCTCCTCCTCCTACTCCTGATCAGTCTACTCCTGAAGCCATTAAAACAACACTGTTAAATGATGAAGGAATTCCTGTCATCCCTGAGATCGGTAATACTGTTTGATGTTTTGATTTGTTGGACGTGTTTATGTATTGATTCTTACTGAATTTCTATCATTTACACAGAAGTATATAGACAAAGAGGACATCCACTTGTCAGGTATTATTCTTAGCTTATTGTAATCATCTTCTTTATTTTTCATCACGCATAAAGGCATCTCCCATGCTAGGGTAAAAATAAAATTACCTGATATGTGGCATTATATAAAGCTAACTATATGCTGAAATTATACTTGAACCTAGTATTAGCATATATTCAACAACACTCAGAAACCAACACTCAGAAATGGAAATAAATTTGGCATAAAAATGTATCTTCAATGGTAAGGATGGATATCCAATATTAGTCTAGATCAGAGTCATGAAGGAAGTCTTGGTATGACTTAAACTTTAACTTGTATTCAAAATATTTTATGTCTTGATATGAAGTACTTTTTATAGTTTTGAGTGAAAAACTCCCATGGGTTCAAAATTAATTAGTGTTCATTTTTCTTTTCTTTTTTTGGGTTTTTATTAATTGCAGTGCTGAGGATATGAGCAACAGTGGAAAGAATCCTGAAGACTTCATTTGGATTCCATATCCATATACTCGGTATTAGATATTACCTTGGTTTTCTTCTTGTTGTTGTTTTCTTGTTATATTGAGTACAATTATTTCTCCAATCGTGGTGAGAAATGTGCACCGCTATCAAGTGGGGGTGCACAAAGTTGGACTTGTTTTTTATCATTTGCTTGCGTTCAACTAGTGAGAAAGGGTGTTGTTAACTTGTGTTGCATATAAGACCCAATAAAAATGGGTGTTGTTAACCATTGAGATACTGTAGCTGCCATTTTTGAAGGTGCGAAACTTTCGTGAATGCTTCATAAGAGTTGATCTGAAGTTGCATCCATAAGAGTCAGCCTAACAATGTTGCTAACTTACAGTACTAACTTATATTATTTTATTATCATTGTTGGTGTTCTGAATCAACTAAAGTATTTTGTTTTTGTGACCATAGTAGTGAGAAGCCATTGTGGATTGAAGTTCCTAGCGAGGGTTTTTACGCTTCTGAAAGGTACTATTGTTCTTTTATTCTTCTATTCCTAGTTGTCCACTGGGTGAACTCTGATGCTTAAGGTAAGAAGTTCGAGTTCCCGCGCATCTGCAAAAAAAAAAAAAAAAAAAGCGGACCTAAACACTTGAATATACTAAAATTGTTATTACAATAATATTGGCATCGTGACTAGGTCTTTATGAAGATTACAAATTATTAACTAGTTTGGTGTTTACTAATATGGCAGTGAACATGAAGCTGATGATGATGAATACTGGAGGGGTGATTATTCTAACGCATTCCTTGATGGCGAAGATTTCCATGTGAATCCTTATAGAGGTTTACCTCCCAAATTATTTGGGGACCCCCCTGTTATCTCAGAAGAGATGGATAAGATATTGTATCCTGATCTTTATACAGGCTAATGATCTTAAAAAAGATTGAGAAAAACTTGGTGTTGCCCTAAAAGCACACAACGATGAGATGGATAAGATAAAGTATCCGGTAAAGGCTTCATCAAGTTCATGCATGAAGCTTCTCACCAGCGAGCTCTGTTTGTGGAGAGTTTCAAGACAGGAACTTCGAAGTCCCGTGAGGTTCCTCCTGAACCCGAGTCCTGAGTGATGTTTCATCACAGAATTTCGTCAAGTACCAGGTCTGGTCAAGCTCAACAGTAGTGTCACAACATTCTAATTTTACAGACTCCTCCATATATTCTTGCTATAGAGCTGTTGAGCCCTTCCTGGAGGCTGTTGTTGTATAATTTTGCTGCATGAATCAGTCGCTGGTCCCATACATACTAATGGAAGAGCAACTGCACTCTCCATCGATTAACTTCATTTATATTCGTCCCTATCTCAGTTTGTAGTCACTTAACCAGATTGACCTCTTTCTTTACCCATTCTGGATTCCCGTAGCTGATATCAAGTTTTGAGGGTGGACGGTTTATTGAGTGAACGTCAATAGACGCATATCGAAACCAAACGACAATGTTATAGAACCTGGATGCGCACAAAATAGTGGAACCGGGTGAATGAGGATCAGTCTGTGTTTGATACTAGGAAAATAAATCAATGCCAAGGAAAGACCATTTATTTTATTTTATTTTAAAAAATGGGCTCAGGTTTCCGTAAAGACAAATTTATAATCGAATGGATGGATAAAAACTTCAAATATGCTGCTGCAAACTTGATAAATGACCATATTTCTGTCTTCGTTAATCCTTTGGTGATAAACTGATCGTCGAGTGATTTACGCCCTCGTCCTAATTTACTTGCCAAAATTAGTTTTTGCACACATATTAAGAAATGTAGAGATAATAGATTTCTTTCCAAAATTACCCCAAAATAGTATTTATGATACATAGTTTTTACATATCTAGAGAGTAGATTTCTTTTCAAAATTACTCCAAAATAGTATTTATGATACATAGTTTTTACATATCTAGTTTTCTGGTTTTTACTCGAAGAATTCAAAAATAAATAAAAATAAAGGATATATAGAGAGATGAGAATTTAAAATTATATATAGGAAATGGAGCTACACAGTTCTCAATAATATGACCTGATTCCAACAAAGGGGTAAATTAGGATAAAAAATGGAAAAATATGAAACTTGGCATGTAATTTAGGACAAAAAAAATCCCTAATTTTGGCAAGTAAATTAGGACGGAGGGAGTAGTAAAATAGGTGTTGCTCTTACCACCCTGAGATTAAGGGACCTTACGAACCCTTTTGCACATACTTCACCTTCCAAATGGACCATAGTCACTGAATGCCACTCTAACAAGCAACGCCTTGAGCCGATCAAAAAAAAAACAAGCAACGCCTTGAGTGAACTGGAATCCAAGAGCTCCAAGAACCAGACATGGATAAAATGCTACTATCCATAGACCCAAGATTTCTAAACGATTCAGAGGCTTCTGTTTCATCGAAAGAATGAAACGACTGAAGAAGATTCAATGAATCATAAACCACCAAGAGGCATCCCAATCCAACCCGTGTTGTTGTCGTCTGAGTTATCTGCCCCTTTCACGGGATGATGGCATTCAGTGACCTCAGCCATACCCATGTCTTCGAAACACTTTTCCAACTTTAACGACTTCATATGAGTTTTGCCTTGGGTTAATGAATCTGCTGCCACTTCAACCGTTAATTTCCAATATCGTACTCCCCTGGCATGTTTTTACTAGTCCATGCTGCATCAAGGTTGGCTACAATCGGAAACTGATCCTCTGAGATTTCCCTCCCACATGTATTTCAGTCTCCGAAGGATTGGTCGGGGCATTTTAACTTAAGCTTGATAAAAGATGTGGCCTGGACCCTGTGGTGTTATGATCTGGTGAGGAATTCACCTGCTCACCGTTTCCATCCAGCTTGCACTTTTTATCACTGGGAGAATCTTTACCACTTTGCTTGGAATTTGAGTTTGTTGATACAAACTTCTTTGCACCACTTGCAGACTCCTCCATACATTTTTGTATAGACTCCTGATTGACCCCTATCTGTAACCATTCTGGATTTTCGTAGCTGAAATAAAGTTTTGAGGGTGGAAGGTATACTGAGTGAACATCGTCGATGCATATCGAAAGCAGGCGACCATCTTACTGAACCTGCAATCGTATAAAATAGTAGAACTGAGTGAATGTGGACAAGTGTGAAATAGTACCAAACTGTTCTTAACTCATAAAAAAAGCTATCATTTACCCAAATTCTTTATTTACCCTTTAAACATAGGAGTATTTAAATAAGAGAATACCCTATCAAAGATCCCAACGGATGGGTATAGGCAATTTAGATGTGTTATGCTCAAGTTATGGATTGCACTGAAGTCTACAAGGCGCAGACAATATTCCGATAAATTAAGAAAGGTGAACTGTAATGAGTTGCAAAACTTACAGTGTCTTCACCAATTTCTTTCCTCCCTGCCCAGCGCTCCCACGTGCTTCAAGGAATTTCTCCACGTGGAATGCTTCACAATAACCCGGCTTTTGAGTCGAAAGATGATCAATTGAAGGATCTATTTGTGCAGCGTGCTACACGCTCTAACAAAGGCCTCTTGCTATTGAGAACAAGAGATGTCTTTTTCAAAGAGGTATTCTTGAGTGAAACGTGAAACTGATTTCTACCAGTAAGACATTGGGATGATGAGCAACTATCTTTGCTACTGCCATCTTCAAATGATCTGTTTCCTTTACAAAAAAAGTGAGACAATAAGAACAAAAATTCAAAGAAACAAAGAAAACCACAGTCCATGTCTATCAAATATGGATTTAAACATCTGTCTCGTTATCCAAATTACAACACAGGCATGAAGTGTTAGACACAATATCTGCAGATACTGAATAATGCCCATATGACTAATCCATGAATTGTTTTGTTTGATTTTAATTGTATCTTTCACATATAGTGTTACATCTTCTGGATTATATTAAGATCAAAAAGATAGGAAATACAAGATTCACGGTCTAAAAAAATTCAACGTCGATCAGGCCATCATCTTAGAGGCAAATGGGAACGTCAAAGAAAAATTTCGTCTCCATAATCCGTTTATATCAAAAAGATTGTATCACTTATCCTATCAGATTCCAGCAAATGTGTTTAGGCAATTTAGATGTATTATGCTCAATTTATGGATTGCATTGATTGAAGTCTAGAAGATCAAACACAGGTATGAAATGTTAGACACAATATCTTCAAATGCTGAGTACATGCCCATATCACTAATCCATGATGAAATGTTGGCTATATTAAGATCAAACAAAAAACAAAAACTAACTGAAGGAAAAAGATATTTAATAATTTTAGAAGGTGTATTAAAAATCTTTCTATTATCCCATAAGTTAAACTGAGGAATGCTAGCAAAATGTAAATGGTAATAACCTGCTGCAATAGAGTATCAAAACTTGATAGACGATTAGACACCCATTGATACTCAAAAGCTCCGCCAAGGATAAGAAATCGGGGCTTCTCAATGTTTGAAGTCGACCGCCAGTTGGAAACTTTAACAACAATACTGGAAGAAACAAGGTAAAAGGTATGTTGTTATGACCAATGGCTCTTCTAAGCACAATCAATAGAGAATTGAAATAGAAATGAAAACAAATGTAAAATAGGCACACACACAACACAAGGATTTATAGTGGTTCGATCAAGATGATCTACATCCACTTTGAAGATTTAACGATAACGTTGCACTATGATTGGAACAAGGTTACAAGAGTATAAACTCCTCTCAAGAACAAGACCTTACTCTCTCTTAATTTACACTACTCTTGAGAACACTTAGAAGTGTTTCTCTCTTTGGTTTGTGACTGATTTTGGGATGATTTTAAATGCTAACTAATGAAGGTATATATAAGTTCTCATGCCCACCTTCCCTTGCACAAAAAACAAATGGGTTAACCCTTTTTTTATGACTACTAGCAAGAGAGTTAGTCTACCTCCCCTTTTTGAATACTAGCAAGGGAATTAGTCTTCCTTCCATTTTTGAAAACAAAGAAATTAGACCATCTAGAATACTTAGACTTTCTAGAAATTAGACCATCTAGAAGGTGTATTCAAGGCACATGTTTTACATATGTCAGTGTCAAAAATTAAAACTGCACCAAAAAAACAAAACAGAAGTGCTGCTCATAGTTATTTGTGTATATCACCAAATGGGTACTTTTAAAAGAAAGCTGCACATATGCCCACATGATATCATCTAAGATCAGTGGTGGAGTCAGGATTGAAGATACAAAAGGACCCCCAAAATAAACAAAAAGTCTCATTGGGTGGCGGCAAAAAAAAAGGGCAAATCTAGGGGGATTTTGATTGATAACATGTACTACCTTTAGGAGCTATTTGGCGAGTACGCTTAAAAGACCATCTTGGAGAGATCCTAGGATAAATGATTGTAATCTGGCCTAAGGTTACATTCATATGTAATATATGATATATTTTACAATTTCACCTAAAAATCATGGAAATTTTAGTAAATGAATACAGTACAAAACATGGTATGAAGAAGAGTACACTGACCTGTTGTTGTTTCCAGTGTGGAATAAGTTCATCAAATGCTCTTGCTTGGTTCAAAAAGATTCCCAGATAAGATAAGATATTTGCACCAACTTGAGCACCGTTTTCAACAACACAAATAAGCTAAGTATTTTATTCCCTGCCAGAACTGGAAATCGCTGTGTTGGTTTCAAGTCCGCTATTACATAATTCATAACCAAGACGTGACACTGCCATGTGGCTGGTACTCCACTAAGAAGAATGTACAGTATCATATCAGCACTCCAGATATCATCTTCTGCTCCGTAATGCCATCAAACTACTTCAGGAGCCACATGATATGCACTACCATCGATTCAAGGTATTTAAATACTTCCCCTGCACCAAATTTTAAGACCATCAAAGTTAGTATCGCTAATGACCAACCTAGAGTTGCAAAATACTTTATTCCGTAATACCAGTTTCCCTACTTAAGCTCGCTACAGAAATATAGCTGAATGCCTACTTCAAGTTCAGGGACATTTCTAGAGCTCAAAATTCATGTTTTCAGTTATGAAAAAAAGATAAATTAGGCAATGGCAGAAGCAATTGACATCATTATGTGCTACTGAAATATGTTTAAACAGTCCCCCAATGAAGCAAAGAAATGCACTTAAACACCGATGAGCACTAAGCATTAAGAAATCTCCTCTTCAGACTCCAGCTAAGACCTCAGATTAGAGGAGCCACTCAAATCCTACACACACAGGTTGGTGCTCAGTGCTTTCTAGTCAGTTTGGCATCAAATGTCTTTTTACAATTCATACATAGTGTCTGAAATGTTAATTCTCATTTACATTTTTTCATTACTTTAAAGGCGTTCTACTACATTCAAATCAAGTACATAAGCTCATCGACTAGTGTCTACTCCGAATTGATCATAAAATTGCATCACAAAACTCTACCAGGAACATCTCAGAATTCAAAATCAAAATTCACATCAACATACATATAAAAATCACCACCACAGATCAAATTCATACCTGACAAACCAAAAATCTTCATACAACCAATCAAATTTGATAATTTTAAAATTCATCTGAGATTCAGCTTCACATCTGACACGATCTTCTTCGTAAATCTAAACGACGAGATGAACTTACAAATTACTTAGTTGCCCCTTACAAAACCGTTCCTCACTGGGATGCTGAAGCTGCGAGGGTGAGGTCTTGGCCCATGTTTTGCCATTCTCAACGGCACATCAACCCCAATCAAATACATTAGAACCTCTGTATATTAGTCATATTCTTTTCTTGGTAACGAATAAAATTATCAATATATATGGAGGTTGTTGATATAAGGAGGCCGAAAACTGTAAGATTTTATAAGTCAATTTCACAAGTCGCGATTATGTTTTGTATCGGTATACGGAGGTTATTAATATGCGGAGGTTATTAATACATGTTTGGTATCACTATCATGTTTTGTTCTTTTTTTTCTTCCTACTATTACATTTCATACTCGCTTTTGAAATCCTTTACTTTCGTGAACCAGTGCGTTATTTGATCAGTTTTTTTCAAGGAGCATCACAACCACAACTTATTTTAGATATGATCATGATTGAGTTTCGCAGTTCCGATAGAGTGAGATAAAAAGGGTGAAAATTCAACCCACCTATACATGGATCGCCATACCGGGTATCGGTACCGGTACTTAGTTATATTATATATTACAGATATAGTACATTGGTGTTTGTACCAAAAATTACTTTGAGGCACAAAACACAATTGATTTGATAATGATGATATGAAATAAGTGTTAGAAAACGAATAGAAGATAAATAAAGGTGACACTAGATCAACATGGTTCGGGGAATTATGCCTACATCCACATTTGAATCCCCTTAGTGAGAGGTGTTTTATTGATTAGCATAATACAATAATTTTCCTCGGTTAGCTAACCTAGGAATGAGGGAGGACCCCATGAATAATTTTATACGTACAGTTGTAAACTATCAATACAAGATTGGACCCAAAACAATTTAGAGTCCAAATGATAATAAAGTAGAACCCAATATTCTGATGATATGTTCCTCTTATTAAATTCTAGATTCCTACACTATTTTGATCTAATTAATCACTTTTCATTGACAGTCCTCCCCCAAATCCGTGCAATGGCTTTACAACAAACGATTATATGGAAAAGTGGAAATTTTTTATTCAATCCACGAAAATGTAACTTTGTGTAAACCTATAGGACGGCGTGTGTAAATATTTTTCCTTCTCAATACAATCCTAATCTTCCACCTTTAGGGGGAAAAAAAAAGTCTAAAGCACAGATTTACATAGAAAGAACATTATCTGTATTAAAGCATCTTCAATTCTTAGGGTCAAGATTATCCTATGCAGAAATCTTATTAACACCTTTTTAAAAGATTAAAAAAAAAAACAATCAATAGAAACAATTTTCACATAAAGTTATCTCAAATCTCCAAGTCCTAATCTAACATTTTTTTCCTCAAAATTTAGAAGAAAATGATGAAACGATGATGTGGACTTATGACTCAACGTAATCTAGACTTTCTCCTTTATCTTCACTTAGCCACATTAGTATTTTTCATAGGTATCACATTATTTTAAGACGTTGACCGAGATGCTCTTTGTCTTTTAAGTTTATCTCGTCTCTCAAATAGGGGACCAACCATTTCATCAAAATCAACTTTCTACTATAAGAATTTTTTTACATTAAACAAACATGACAAATTACATACAAGAATTTTTTTACATAAACACTTCATGTTCAATTTTTTTTTTTTTTTTAAGAATATCTCATTTTAAAAATCTGGAAGGGAGTCTAGTCACCATGTTGGGCACCAACACCCTTATTAAGGACAATGCCTAGCCTATGAAAAAAGAAATTACATTTCTTTGCACTAACATCAACCTAAACAAACAATTATGCAACCTCTTCATAAGATCCACCATATCCTCTCCAAGCTCCCCAAATGTCGTGAAAACTAAGATAAAAAATATGACAAATTACATTAAACAAATATGATAAATTACATAGGAGGGGCCTGCAAGTAAATTGTGTGTTAGAAACATTGTTTCGATGATCATGTGAAGGGGAAATCATTCATTTTGAATGTTAGAATATCGCAAATGAAGGGGAAATCATTCGCATGAACATGACTAATAATAAAAGAGGTGAATTTTAGTATCCTATGGAGATTTACTTGCTTTCACCATTCTCAGGATGTTCGGTTACTTTCACTATTCTTGAGATGCCGGAGAAAATTGACTTAATCTTCACTGTAAAAGGGACATCATTTGTTTGGAATGTTAGATAGTTAAAAATATCACAAACAAAAAAGGTAATATTAAATTACATTTTCTCTAGGGATTCTCCCATTGGCTTCGTCAAGTTCCATGATGAAACCAAGGTTTCGCGGCGCCAATGACAAAAGTTAGCTTTTTATTCGCCAGAAATTGTCATTCAGAAATTTGGAATTCCTAAATGGTGTATGTCTAGTAATGGGAAGATTTGTATATGCAAGTGGTATTGTTCTTCAATATTCAACTCCCCATTTGTTTATTCTTTGCGTTGTACTACTATATTGATATTCGCAAGTTTGTAGTTATGGTTCCTAAGATACATTATTACACTATATGATCATGTCTTGGCTTTATGTGTGTATACGATTATGCACTAACATCCCATGTGCCATGATAAAAAATTAGTCCGGCAAAGCGGTCGCACATAAAAATCCTAGTGAGTTTCCTTGGCTCAAGTTTTCCATTACCTACGCATAATGCTAAGAAGGTTATTCTTACTTTCGCAACTGTCAATGCATATTGGCAACACTCATATTTTAAGTGGATTTTAAGCATCATAGTATGAAGTCGTTAATTTATTCGGTATTCGACTGTGAAGATACCTAGCTATATCCTCACCTTAAAAGAAAGGATGAATGGACAAAACATTTATAAGCAAGGTAACCCATACATATATTATACAGTAAATTGCAACTCAATACTCAAATCCTCGGTTCCTCATATATCACTGGAACCAAGAATACTTTCTTCAATGTCAGTAACATCCGTTATTCAAATGTAGCTAATGAGTAGTAGAATTAGTAACATAGATTTTCAATTATCATTGTATCTAAAATAATTCAATTCTAGTCCAAGAGTGTGGATATCCCATATTAAGAAAAAATTAGCTATTTTGGTTTAGATTCATGTAGTTTATTTCAATTTTCATAATATACTGTTGGTTTTGCATTATTATTCAACAATGTAGATACCATATAACGATAAAAACTAGGTTATTGTTGATTTCCCATTATGATCCAACAGTGTAGAAGCCCTATACTGATAAAACTAGGTTATTTAGACATACAAATTATAATGGAAGAGCATAGATATCTTATACTAACAAGTTTTCCCTAAAAATGCACAGTACAGATACCCTATACTAATAAAAACCTATCTATTTTTGGTTAAAATGAAAAACATTATTGATATTGAATAGTATATATTACATGCACTGTTGGATCATAGTATAAATAACAAAAGAAAAAAAAACAAATCTAAAAATAAACATAAACAAACATGAAAAATATGTTATTCTCATCAATTGAATAAAAATCGATATCAATTGCAATCAAAGAAATAAAACCTGCAAAAGAAACTAATCAATTCAAACAAAAAAACTAAAAAATTAGTAAGAATATCAAAGTTATTATTATGTTCGTAATTCATATGATTTTAGCGTTCATTCCATACTTGTTTTAGTTATTATTATGTTCTTGCATGTATTTGTGTTATTATATTGTTTTCTCTTATTTGCCTCTAATAGGTGAATCATCCAAAAAGGAGCTACAAACTTCTGAAAAGGCCTAGGAAGAGAAGTATTCCAAGTATCCAAGTGCCCAAGTCAAAGAGAAGTGGAAAAAGTGTGACGAAAAGGAGCAAAATGCTCAAAATCAAGAGACGGATCAAAGACTGAGATTAACTCATTCAAATTAAGAATTTATCATCACTATGTTGAATAAAATTTAAATATAAAAAATAATTCAAAAAGAATGAGTAAATTCCGAGTTAGGACGAAGAAGTTGTGGCCAAAACGAGTTTTTATCGAATACCGAAGACAGTAAAGTTCGCATACCAAGTTCGCATACCGGGTACGCATACTTAATTCCGAAAATTTATGCTGGAATTTGAAGTTTGCGGACCAGGTACGCGTATTTAGCAAGAAGGAAAACGTGTATACATATCTTAGAAGTCCTAAGGGAACGTTTGGGGTCGCTAGTTCGTGTTTTCGGGTCGGGTTCTTGAACCGAACTAAATACTTGGAGACCAAGCAATGTAAACCTATAAAAAGGTATTAGGTTATGTAAAGAGGATATATCGTCTCATATCACAAGTTCTATATCAAAACCTAGGATTTACCCCTTTAAGGGGGTAACCACCAATATTCATCTTTTTTGTAATATGAGTAGCTAAATCCTTTGTTGATTAAGGATGAATTCAATGTTCTAAGTGTGAAGCTTTATTAATAATACAAATCTATTGAGAGTATTTATCATCATCGTTTGTTTTTACCATATCTAGGGTTTATGAGTGATTTTTAGATTGGAGTGCACGCTAGATTTATCTATTGATCATTTTATTGGAAGTTAGGAGATAAGTAATTGTCGAATAACTCTCTACACAAGTAGAAATCACGAGAAGTTACAGAGGGATTATGTGGAGGAATCATGTTTAGAAACAACACAAGTAAGTACACCTTGAGCTAAGAGTTTAACTGTTGGGATTAACATAATTCACAAAGCTTATAGCATTCGATTGGATTACACCTTGAGTGAGCTACTATTTGGTGGTTCGATTGAATAGAATCTGATATTGGAGAGCTTTCGTATCCGTGGTAAAAGGAGTTTTGGGGATAGCACTGAGCTAGATGATATTCTATGGTTGGTGATGAATGGTTCTTACGAACGATAGATAAGTATTCTAATCCAGTAATCGCTTGGTAACTGCGAAGGATTCCTTAATCATCATTTTCTTTATTATTGTCTTTATATTTATCTTTATACCAACCCCCCTTTGCTATTTACTTTATCTTTCTATTTAAAATTACCAATCAATTACACAGATCTCTGTGGGAACGATCTCTTACTACCACTATATTACCAGTTAATTAGTGAGAAATATATTTATTAACTTGTTGAGCCTAAGACAGCCCATACAAATTTTGGCGCCGCTGCCGGGGAGTAGTCGCTAATTGATTTGTTATTTGTTTAGCTTGTTTTTATTTTTATTTTTGTTTTTAGATATTTTTTTTGGATTTTCTGTTTCTTGTGAGTCGTCATGTTTCCTTACGGAAATAACATGTACGGAGCAAGAGATTACAAATACAACAGTGGTAATCAATATGGTTTTCAATATCATTCATATGACAACTACCAACCATCATATGGGTATTATCAAAACCAATCCTTTGGTTATGATCAATATCCCACAGAACCTAATGGATATTCACCACCTTATGGTGGGTATGTAAGTGAACAACCACGAGGATGGGAGGATAGTTATGCTTCTAATCGTTTACCCCCTGAGCTTGAGCAGAAAGTTGATTAGATTATGATTCAGTTAAAGTCCAATATGTCCATGCTGGAACCCCTGAAAAACTAAGCATGGAGAATAACACATCAACTGGATCTTACTACAATATATCTAACCAAACTCCTGATCATTTTTATGATCGTTCATCTATTCAAAAGGAGGAGAATGGGACTAGAAACATTGTGGTGAGTGAAAGTGTAGGTTTTGAAGAACGTCTTGACGAACTGATCCAAGTGATGACGCAACATTAACAAAGCATTCAACAGATGCAAGGATCACTACAAAATCAGCAAACCTATGATTGGGAGGAGTCATATTGAGAAATTCAAAGGAAATCGAATAAATTATACGAACAAATTGCTCAACTCGACAAAAATAAGAATGATGAAGAAGTTTGGTCTCAAAGCCAAATTGATTCTGAAACTCCTAAGGACGATCACAAATATTTTGGAGATGAACAACCTTTGAAAATTTCATGTAACAATGATACAATTATTCCAACTCCAGATCTTTATAATGATCCTTCACTTATTCAAAAGGAGGAGCCTTGGTATGACTGAACCATTGTTATGAACGTTGTGACATATTCAAAAGCATATCGACGTTACAATAAACATCCATATTACAATGTTTTTAGGCCGGTTGATTTGCAAGGAGAAGACCCGATTATCTCTTTGTCGGAGACTCATAAGGAAGACCCTAAGATTTGCACCAATGAACTAGAAATTTTTGGGTAGGATTCCGATTACAATGATGAGAGTATTGAAGATATTGAGAATGAAACCAAATTGATTGAAGTCGTGGAAAAGCGAATTGAGCTAGATACTAATAGTTCGATAGAGGACCACGATATACTTGAGGTAAATAATTCACTGAAGATAATTAATGAGGATCCGGTATAAGGTTTGTCTAATCCTTTGCATAATTCTATATCTATTGATCCTTTATCTTTAATCGAAGTAAATTCTCAAAGAGTTTTTAACCAAACTTTAAGAAAATACCTCATTTAGGATTGGAGTTATATGCTTCTAAAGTTTTAATGGATTATTTTGCTTCTAAGTATCCACCACTTGATGCGTTTGATTCGAGTATTGTGCAGGTTAACCAAGCTGAGGAACCTTTTGAAGTTCCTGAATTCTATGTTCTCTATCCACTACCGAGTGTAGAAAGGACTAAGTGTGGGGGAAACTTCAATAAAGTGATAACTTCAATATTTATATTTTTTTGCTAATGTTTTTGTCAATCTATTATTTGAATTGCAGATTGTTATTTGGGAGGATTACCAAATTTTCAAATTATTGGTGTATGGACGATAACAATAACGTCGGGCTGACTATGTTTAAACCAAGCACTGCGTGGGAGGCAACCCATCAGTTTTGTATCTCTATTCTTTTTTTTTAGTTTTAGTTTTCTTAGTTTTATATATCATATCTTGCATTCTCATTTTAGATTTCACAAAGTCCTATATCTATAATGAAAGTTTTGACGAAGCTATTCTCGTCAGGAAAATTCTGATTGCGCAGTTATCACGAAAACAACTATCGAGACTTCATACGGAGTTCGATTTGAGTGGTTGACCGCAACTTTTAAAGAGACAGACTCATATTTCTAATCTGTTAGGTTTGACCGATTGGCCTGGGCATCTGAGTTTCGGTATTTTTCCAGAACATTTTCAGATTGCATGTTAGTCAGTCCGGAGGCCATCAAAGTCAAACCATTTATCCAAACACCGTGCCATTTTGAAACTTTATAGAAAAGATGTAGGTGGAAAACTTTAGTTTAAGATGTTTTTCCTAGTTCCCTACCCATTTGTACATTGTTCGAGTTTTTCGGGGTTGTTATGTCAGAAATCAGAATTTTTGGGCTTGAACATTGAGGACAATGTTGAGTTTAAGTGTAGGGGAGTAGTTAAGCATGTTTGGCTTGCATAAAAAATAAAAAATAAATAATACTCTTTGATTTCTTGTATTCTTGAGACTTCATATTTTGGAGTTAATTATGAGCTATTTAGGATGACACTCTAAACCTTTTCAGGTTGAAACAGTTCTTACAACTATAGATTGAGTTCCACTTTATCGTTCTAAAATCATTAATTATATATACATTCATAATTGATTGTGAAACTCAGCTATGGTAGTCGTTTGAAAGATTCATCCTTGCAATTAATCATTACTGAATCACATTCCTTTTTATTTTTGCAGTTTTATGTTTCTCTAAAGTGATTTAGTAGGATCTTGATACTGCCGTGGATGTTGTAGCAAGGTAATCATTGGTTGAGTATATAAAATCCCCATAGAAAATTGTCTTACACTCATAAAGAGTGAGCCAAAAAAAAAATAAAAAAATATATAAGGCTCCTCTACATTTATCGACACTAATAAATGATAGGTCAGGAATTGCGGACTAATCATGTAGTCGATGAAAATAAAAACCATATCATCATTATATATCAAGTAAAAAGACTATTAATGAGGTTCTTCACACTTGGATAGCAATATGTGTGAAACGTTGTCCCTGTCTTCGTCTCCTAAACAATCGGATAATGCAAGATCCAAGGAAACTATCATGTACTTGCTGAAAAGGAACATGCTCTTAGAGTATCTAATCATGTGGTCGAGTTAAATGGGTGCTTCTCTCAACTATTGCACTATAAATAGAATCCTTTGACGACATTCATACAAGTATAATGGGTAACATCTTTCACTTTAGTCAACATTTGTACACTTCACTTTTCTATTTCCATTTTCTTATCTATCCATGTGATTTCAGTATGCGAGTGTTGTGACAAACGTTGAAACAAGTACGATGAGTATCTTAGTAGAGTTTTGCAATTAGGTAGAATATATGTGATGACTGGAATGTATGTGGGATGTTTGCAGCTAAAGAACTTATGCAAGCTAATTATTTGGCTTTATACTTTTTGTCTATCCTTAGTGGTTCTTCCAAGGAAAGAAATTGAAGTAGGGTTTGTGGGTATACCTCTTGTAATCCCTCATGAGACCATAACTCGTCCACTAGGGACACCTAGTGGTTTAAAGGCTTGTTATACATGCTAAGTGTAACCGTTTTCTCGACGATATGGAGTTGTTGTATTTAGGATTACTTTATTTTAGTTTTCTCGAGTACTAGCAAAATCTAAGTGTGGGGGAATTTGATAAGTGCATAATTCATAAGATTTTAGTGTCTATTTGTGTTATTACTATTGTTTTCTCTTATCTACCTCTAATAGGTGAATCATTCAAAAAGGAGATGAAAAGTGCTAAAAATAGGTAGTAAGAGAAGTATTCCAAGTATCCAAGTGCCCAAGTTCAATAGAAGTGGAAGAAGTGCGATGAAAAGGAGCAAAACACTCAAAATCAAGAAATGGGCCAAATACCGATATTAACTCATTCTTATTAAGGATTTCTCATCACCACCTTTAATATAATTGAATTATGAAAAGAATTCAAAAAGAATTAGGTCATTCCGAGTTCGGACGAAGAAGTTGTGGCCAAAACGAGTTTTTATCGAACACCGAAGAAAGTAAGGTTTGCATACCGGGTACGCATACTTAATTCCAAAATTTTATGTTGGAATTTGAAGTTTGCGGACCAGGTAGACGTACTTAGCAAGTAGTAAAATGTGTATAAATACCTTGGAAGGCATAAGGGAACGTTTGGGTTCGCTAATTCGTGTTTTCGGGTCTGGTTCTTGAACCGAACTAAATACTTGGAGACCAAGCAATGTAAACCTATTAAATGGTATTAGGTTATGTAAAGAGGGATATATCATCTCATATCACAAGTTCTACATCAAAACCTAGGGTTTACCCTTTTAGGGGGAAACCACCATTATTCATCTTTTTTGTAATATGAGTAGCTAAATCCTTTGTTGATTAAGGATGAATTCAATGTTCTAAGCGTGAAGCTTTATTAATAATACAAATATATTGAGAGTTTTTATCATCATCGTTTGTTTTTACCATATCTAGGGTTTATGAGTGATTCTTAGATTTATTTGGAGTTCACACTAGATTGATCTATTAATCGTTCTATTGCTAGTAGAAGTTAGGAGATAAGTAGTCGTCGAATAACTCTTTAAACAAGTAGAAATAAAGAGACCTTACAGAGGGATTCTGTGTGGAAACAAAACCAGCAAGTAAACCTTGAGCTAAGAGTTTAACTACTGGGATTAACCTAATTCACAAAGCTTAAAGCGTTCGATTGGATTACACCTTGAGTGAGCTACTACTTGGTGGTTCGGTTGAATAGAATCTGATATTGGAGAGCTTTTGTATCCGTAGTAAAAGAAGTTTTGGGGATATCGCTGAGCTAGATGATATTCTACGATTGGTGATGAATGGTTCTTATGAACGATAGATAAGTATTCTAATGAAGTAATCGCTTGGTACGACGAAGATCTATATCAATTCCTCTTCTAAAAACCCTAACAATTCAAAATATGAATTTTTTGAGCTTACCTATTGATTTAATTAACAACAGTTGTTACTTGATTTAGGTTAACTGAGAGGTTAATAGCAGAGATTCGAGCATAAAAACCAAAAACGAAGAAAGAGAAGGGAAAAAAAATCGACGTAGATCCCTTGAGGTTTAATTAGTATTTGGGTCGTAAGTTTTGGTATGTCTTTGAGTTTGGGTCGTAAGTTTGTCCGTTTTTGAGTTTGGGTCGTTGACCCCGTTAGTCAACGACGTCACTAGTCAAAGTTAACTTCAGTTAGCCAATGTATTTACCCAGTTTGTCGAGGCTCTCCAGACCTCGTTAGAAGTCGGAATTAAGAGTTTGACCCCATCTTAGAAATACGAAATAACCACCTTCCAAACGCACTTTAAAAATCTAGATTCAGAGTTCAAATGGTCAATTAAAAGTATGCGCAAACTAGGTCACAAAACTGCGTAGCTACAGATTTAAGCTCAGGCCAGCTAGTTTCCGGGGAACAGATCTCCTAAACGATAAATCCGATTTCTAAGACCTTTTAACTCATTAAATATGAGACATAGAGGAACGTTTTTCATTAAGAAAGTGTCGCCTAAATCCCTACCTGTTGGTGCCAGTTTCTCAGAACCATGCAAGTCATAGTCACAGGCAGGGGCGGAGCCAAGATTTCTTAGTTTGGAAGGTGGTTATTTCGGCTTTCTAAGATGGGGTCAAACTCTTAATTCCGACTTCTAACGAAGTCTAGAGAGCCTCGACAAACTGGGTAAATACATTGGCTAACTGAAGTTAACTTTGACTAACAGTTTGACTAGTGACGTCGTTGACTAACGGGGTCAACGACCCAAACTCAAAAACGGACAAACTTACGACCCAAACTCAAAGACATACCAAAACTTACGACCCAAATACTAATTAACCCATCCCTTGAGCACAGAGCTCTTGATTCAATTGTAGAAACAAAAAAATGGGAAGAAATCTACACTAGTATATTTACATAGGGGGTAATCCTGGAATATTATAAACAAGTTCAGTAAACCCGTCCAAATGGACGGGCCAGTTCATTAACTTAACCAAAAGAAGAATTCCAAAATCACTTCTTTTCCAGAACAGGTGATTGGATGCAAATGGCCTAAACCTGATCCAAAACCTTGATGTTTGTGTGAACGGCCTAGACCTCGAATTTGTCTGTGATTTACATTTGCATATAAAATCCTTCTTTCACTGCAGAAGAAGGCCAATAACTGTTATCACCCTGCATAGGAAAATACTTAGCCAAGTAACGGAACCAAGAATTCATAAGAAACTAAGCCAAAAGTAGATGATACTTACTTGCTTTATAGTGCTTGAACCTTTACCTTCCACTTCCTGTGAATCCAAAACTATAGCATAAAATCCTTCCTTCCCGACAGAAAATCAATAAGTGTGACTATCCTGTATAGGAGACATACGGACCCAAGTAATGGTCACATGAAGAACCTTAATATTTTTCTTTGTATCTGGTATCCAAACCATGTAACTCTTCTCTCTTCATCCACCCTTCATGCGACCGTGTTGAATATATTCCGGAATTCAAAATAGTAGAACATATAAAATGTGAATGGAGCCCAACCATGATTTTTTAACAACATTCGAACAACATCCTTGATAGCTAGATTCAAACAACCCAGAAGAGAATATTTAGAAAATAATGAAACATTAGTCAGCCATCTAAGAATGGAAAATAAGACGTAAATGTGAATCAAGATGACACCATTTGGAGAGAATCAAGCAGTACTTACCCCCACTTGGAGTAAGGACACTATGACAACACTGGTAATCCTGAACGCCGCTCACCTGTATACTTATATTAGTTACCAAGAAAAGAAAATAAGATAAAGAGCCATGAAGCTAAAAGAATGATACACTATAGAGTTCCAAGAAACAAAAAAAGGGGTCATCTCAAAGGTAGTGTTAAAATGCATATTTTCTAAGTGGGCGTTCTGAGCTTATTTTGTGTAAAAACACCTTGAGAACCATCAAGAATACATTGCTCTTCAAGCGCATTCTCGCATATTTCACTGGACCATGATGCAGACGAAGACATTGTTAATAAGAAAAAGAGCCGAACAATCAACCATGTGCATGAAAAGAACTTTAACGATGTGATACACGTTGAATTTATCTTCTTGTAATAATAAAGAGAATTATACTTTAAGTTTTGCAGTCCCCACCATTTTTTGTTGGACACATTCTCCCACCCGAGGTATATTCCCTTGACAGATATCTTTTACCATATTACGGAGTTTGCACCCTCATCCAAGATCCAAGTTTTCTTTTACCGTATTACTTGAGTTTTCTTACTGCATTTATCTTGCTGGTGATTTTTTGGCAGACACCCTAGCAACTTTTTATCTTGCTGGTGATTTTTTCGCAGACACCTTAAAGCAAGGGCTATGGGATAGAGTGTTTTAACACTCTATCCCTTTAAAAACGAGCAAGAGTAGAGATGATAGAGTGTATTTTCTACCGTGGGATAGGGAAGGAAAAGAGTCTATACGGATGATGATATGCCATGAAGTAAAAATGGTTAATAGAAAAACTAATGTCTGACACGACAGGGGAGTTCTATAAATTTTAAATTGATTAAAAGATTGAAGTTTGATGTGGGCCCTACAAATTGGAAAGCAGAAAACACTAAAAGGAAAATAATGAGCCGTTTGTTTTTACTTCCATTTTACACGGCAAATGAAATGCCGTTTTTATAGCCATTTTTTCAAACGTCAAACAAACAGCCGTTCAGTGGAGACTTTCGCTCACTCTTTTGACTGAAAGAGAGTGTGATAGAGTTTGGGGTGAAAGGGGGTTACACTCTACCCATAGTTTGACTTAATTTGATCAAATTTGATCAACTTTTTTATTTTGAAAGAGTCTCTCAACCCCCATAGCCCTTGCTCTTAGCAAATTTTTATCTTGCTGGTGATATCCAGAAGTAATCCCAAATCAAACCTTTTTATCACATCCCGTTTTGTAAAATAAGACCTTTAAGAAAATAAAACTCCTAAACCCTCTTACTAAATCAAACCACAGATAAATAGAAGGATGAATTCTACTTAATGATTTTTTTAACCAAAATTTTTAAGAAAAGTAATACAATCAACCGATGGTAATTTTGTTAACGATATAAACATAAATCCTTGAGAGTGATTGTTTTTTCTTTTTTCTGACAAAGATTGAAGGTTAGATTCAAAGAGGGAGAAGAGTTTCAACATAGATATTATGATAATGTTATCAAAACGTTCAGGTATATATTTGAATTACCTTGATAGGGAGAAAGAAAAAGAGAATTGGGAAGGTTCTTACTCGTATGGTAGGTTGCAACATGAACGGATTCCAGACGTGCACATGTATATCAGAACTTGATCACGAAATTGCAACAAACTTTCTTGTTGGATGCCAACTCTGTTGTCATCAAATATCAAATTTATTTTTGATGATTTCGGGAGATCTACGGTGACTATATATGGTTTTCAAAGCAAAGAGTCATAACACTTGAATTGAAAAACATTGTGTGAAAAGTTTCTTTCTCAAGGGACTCCAAGGTAAGAGTTGTATCCTTTCAAGTATTGTTCTTTCCACATGGTCATGGCCGCACTCTTAACTGTTATCTGACGTGGAGCTCTATATTTAGTGCAAAGTTGAAATTGGACGTGCTCTCGACACGTCAGCATGATTATTCCCTTTATATAAAGAAGTATTGATTCGCATTAAAAAAACTTGTACGTGTATCGGATCCTGAAAGAAAAAGTTGGTCCAAAAAACTTAATTTGGACCTTCAGTTAAGCTGGGCTTTATGAAAGTACCCGTCATTAAGCTAAGCCCACCAGGATATGACCTCTCAGTAATTCTTAGGTAAAAGTTTTACTACTAAATCTGATCGTTGGATGCCCTTATCATATATAAAGTGACAATAATAACCATCTTATCTTTTTTTTAGGGCCGGAAGAACTTAAAAAATGGAGATCTAGATCCATATCCATTTGACGAGCAAATAACTTCGAAATCGAAGTCGGTAAAACCAAGTCTTTTGTTATAGGGAGGAAGTATTTGTATAAAGGGAGTGGAAAACTCGGGACCAACTCACCTAATACGATCCATCCAATAATTTTCTATGAATCAGACAAAACTGTCCTCGCCCAGATATCTTATACGTTTCAAAACTTAGAAGAAAAAAACATACTTTCCTCTCCACTTCTTAGTTCGTGTTCTTCTAAACCGTGAAGAACAAAAGTATGCCCTAGAAAAAAAAATCACATCTTCTAGAAAATCTTAACCGAAGTAAACATATCTATCAGGATCAAGATATTATGGGACGATATGAAAAAACGAAATCATCTTCACAAGATCTGTCTAAGTAAGTTGAATCCAAAATAAGAATTTTTTATTTTGTTTTTCAAAATCCAAAATTCATTAGAAATTCGTTAAGTATCAATTCTTTGAGATTGATTGTTGCATGTATAATGCTCAAGAAGTGTGTTGTTTATTTTTTAACTTGTTCTTAGATGATTTTCAATTTCAAGTGGGTTTTTTTTTCTTTCAATTTTTTGTTAAATGTAAAATTTTATTGAAGGATTAAGGTCAGGTGAGTTTTAGGTTATCTAATTAGAAGTATAATTATGTAAAGTTCATATTGAATTAGTAATGCCCCTTTTCAGTTCCGCAATAAAGTTCAAAGTTCATCCAATTTGCTTAATTTTGTTGCAATTTCTTGCTAGTATAAGTGGTTATCAAATATTTAGTTATGTTGTAACTAATACCGTGTTTTCATTGTATTCCCTGCTGATTTAGGTTGCCTGAAAGGCCAACAAAAAAGTCATCAGCATTGATTAAAATGGGTGATCGAAAACGTAATGTAGATATTGTGGAAGAGATAGAAAAGGATACTGCGGAAGAGAGTGATAATGCTAGTGGGAGTAGTGACGAGGATAGTAGGATCGATGAAGAGGATGAAAAACAGAATGTTGATGAAGATGATAATGAGGATGGTGATGAGTTTGATGAAGAGAATAATGACGAAGACGATGAAGACAATTTCAGAGAGGTTGATGGTGTAAGAGCTTCTTCTCGTGAAAAAGGAAAAAAGACAGTTGAAGGAAGTGAAATCCCTGGGAAACCTATGAATCCATGTCTTTTATCATATTATAAAGACCGCGCGATTAGTGTGGGAAAATGAGGTATGTTGAATTCTTTATCTATCGTTGTATTCGGTAATTGTTTTTTTGATTAATTTGATTATTTTCTTGGTAGAATCCTAGAGAAAACCCAATATCATTGCTTAAACTCCATCAACACCAAGATATGGTAAAAACAAAATGGCCTATTGATAAAGAGTGCGTTGAAGTTCAAGAGTATGTAAAAAAGAGTGGTTTGTATTCGTTAATTGAGTATGGCCATGATAAGATTGATCGTGCTCTTATCAATGCTTTTCGTGAACGTTGGTATCCGGAGACCAATACGTATCACCTACCTTTTGGTGAGATGACTGTTACCATTGAAGATGTCGAGCGCATCACAAGACTTGATGCTAAAGGAGAAGTAGTTGAAGGAGTGTTTGGGGCTAAGACAATGACTTGGGATTACACATACGATTTGATAAAACGGACACCTGGTAAGACTAAAAAAGAACTTGAGATTGAAAAAGCATTCGGTGGAACTGCAAAAAAATTGGAAAGAAAGTTGAAGCTCAGCTGGTTAAGGAAAACGTTTACAAGTAAAAATAATGATTCAAAAAATAGGAAAGAGCAATGTGCTAGAGCATACCTACTTTATGTAATTGGCTCTATTGTATGCGGTGATAAATAGGGTTCAAGGGTTAATGCATATTTCCTTCAGTATTTAAAAAAATTAGATAAAGTGATTACCTACTCGTGGGATACAGCTTGTTTGGCTTGGATCTATCATCATTTGGGTCAAGGTTCTCGAGCTGAGGTGTATTCCATGGATGGTTGTATGACCATCCTTCAGGTAACTATCTGTTTTTCCATTTCTTCTCCTATATTGTATTATTAATATTGAAACTAATGTAGTATTATATTTGTTAGGTATGGTTTTATGATCACTTTCCAACTCTCGAGAGGCATACAATAAAATATGGATATGAGGAATGTAATCCTCGAGCTTCATTGTATGTACCCATACAACCGGAAAGAAGTCTTGAACTTGATTTGGTTGATTTGCGTGAAAAGCTTGATGACCTTATGGAACAAAAAGTTACATGGGATCCCTATAAGTCAATCCGAGATGGTTCTATTCATCAAGTTTCTCACTACATCAGACCATTAAAATGTTTTGATGTGGTTGAATGGCATAACCCGAATAGAGTTCTAAGGAAATTTGGTGTTATACAAGATATACCCCAGGGTGTTTTCCTGGATAAATAAAAAACGTCTTCGAAGCCCATCGGTTTCAAGTCTTATTATCCTCACTTGGATGGATATAGTTGGAGTGCATGGGATTCAAGTTTGATACCCAAGCGTAGTTTGCAATGTGAAGTTATAAATCCATGGGATTGAGAGGATGGATACAAGAAATGGTTTTCTGAAGTTTCCCATACCCGTGTAGCTAATCTTAATACAAGGATTCTTGGTAAACCTTTTATCGATGAACAAAGAAGCAAATATGCAACTATGGTAAGTTGTACAAACATATTTTTTTTTGCCTATTTTCATTCCTGACTATATTTTATTTCTCTCGCTAAATTGGTTTTTATTTGGTTTAGAAAAAGAACGTTGGAAAGATATGGAAGTTTGTTTTCTACTCTGTAGCTGAAGATGAGCCAATAAGCTAGACCTTCTACAAAAGCTCATTTACTTATGATGGTTGAAAATTATGATAACCCTAAAAGATCGGATCTTTTCCCTGATTCTGATGATGATATGTGTATTGGAAGTTTGTCGGCGCCCCAACAGAAGAAGCAGAAGAAGAAGCGCAGGAACTTAAGTATGCTATGGATTTTCTTTCCTAGTTACATGAAATTTTTTTGAAAAACTTGAAATATAACAATATGCTTGTTAAACATTATACTTCTTGTTAAAAAACTTGACATTAAACTTCTTGTTAAACATTCTTATCAATGCTTTGTGATGGATTTCTTGTTATACTATGTGATGAATTTCTTGTTAAACATACACTCTTATGGTAGTTTTTTTTTTTTACAGACTTTTTTGTGGAATTCTCGTCTTACCTGGTAAACAAGAATGTCACATTCCTCACTCTCTAGAAAAAACGAGAAACAAACAAAGACCTGTTTTTCAGTTAAAGAATTTTATGAAAATCCCGTCTTACCTGGTGAAAGATAAATATGTACTTCTTTCTTTCCAGACTGAAAGAGAAACAAAATCACACACATGATGTCTCTGGTTTTATTTTGCATTCACGTTATATCAGCTAAACGTGTAAATGATATTTCTCGACCTCCAGACAGAACGAGAAGCTAACATTTCCACTTTTGTTTGTTTCAGAAATTCACGTTGCCTCTGGACAGCGTGAAAATTGGATTTCCCGTCCACCAGACAAAACGAGATTCGAAAAGAGAAATAGTAAAATTCTATTTATGCATTTTTGTCCCAAAAGTTCAAAGCTCCAGGTAACAAAAGTCTAACAAAAAAGCTTATACATTTAATTGAAAGATTCAAGTTACACCAAAAAGTATATATATATTGATTAATATATGCATTTCACTAGTATATGAGATGTGCCCATTATAAATTTACAAAAAATAAGGTGTGTACAACGTCTTATAAACTAGAGCTCATCAAGACGAACTTTTGTTGGTTCTTCGATCCCTGCCAAATATTCATATTTTTTCATTCTTCCCAAGTATCGTTTCGGAAAAGCAATTGAGTTTTCATTTTTTTTGTTTCATCCAATATGAAAATCTTGGAAGTGAAGGCAACGGACTACATCGTTTGAATTTTAGACCGATTAGATGATTTTTGTTGATGTGGCCGATAGCTACCATATTCTTTTCAATACTGGGGTAAAGTACCAAGGTTGTTGGGACGAATTTTATACTTTGTAGTTCACTAAAATACACCACAACTATGGTGAAAGCTTCAACAATGATGAACCCACTCTCAGGCATTCTGAACCAATCATTTTTATCCATGCCTTCCTTCAATTCTTTCAACAAATTTTTACCCCACATAGCCTCATAATAATGCCTCTTTATTTCTACATTCCTTAGCATTGTTTCTCGCAAATACTTACAAGGTTTGTGATGCTTTACCTTGAGAGTCAATTGCTCCAACAACACGTGATAACCAGAATTTTCATCCATTGGCATTTCTTGCGTAGCGACAATAAATTTCTGCATTATTGAATGCATGCAACTCAAGTATTGTGGGTTAATTAAGGTGCTATTTTTTTCTTCTTCTCCTACTAGCATTTCACGATTCCTTTTTTCATCAAATTTTCCCATAATAGCCATAGTTTTATTGACATGTTTATAGAAAGATGGCTCTCTTTCATTGGATATATCTTTTATTAGTTGTTTCTTGGACTTGCGCCCCCTTTGCACTTCTGATACTTCTGGCTCATGAACATTGACAGTGCTTGGAATTGCAATTGGCTGCAGTTGAGATTGCATTCTCACTTGTTCGTTTTCTTTCGCTCGTCCCCATGCAGCCCATATTGCATAGAAGTCCGTTGTCTCTTTAAATGGTATTGTCCCCAGGTTTGGACACCAAGGTGAACTACTCAATTGCCTCCAAAAATGATCAATAATATCGAGTGGTATGACTTTATTTTGTCTTTTCAATGAACGTATTTCACATGCACATGGAAGACCATTGATTTTACGAGCCAGATAATTGCATGCCATATCAATATCCATACTATCGACAGTGTTCGGTATCTCATTATATATGATATTCAAATCTTTAATCGACACAAAATTAAGGATTTTTGTGAACAATTCTTCCACTCTATGATCATGCATTTGTGTTGTTTTGCTTCTCTCAAACTCAGGCTCAACATTAACATGTTCATTATCGTAAGAACAATGCACGCGAAGGAAGGAATTTGCGAAATACAGTTTTAACTTGGCATGAGCACTCTCAACTCTACTTTTTTCAATATTATCTAAATGTTTAATGTTATTGGTCCAAGCCGAAACAAACTTCTCTTTATATGGGTCTAACCAAGTTTTGATAACATACCTTACAGCATCCTTGTGTGTAGGCTCCTATGTAGAGATTAACTTATTTAGATTTTCTTGGTAATCCTCTTTCGACAATGACTTAACAATATGTTTCCATGCCTTATAGCACTTTCGAAGTTCCTTCATTTTTTCGTCTTGTTTTTCCTTTAATTTACCCTTCGCTTCGTTCTGGGTTATGATGGTATCAATCTTCTTTGGTTTATCTTCATCATTGGTTGTTGTAGGCTTGAGCTTGAAAAACTTTTGACCATGAGCATATACATTCTTCCCTATATGCCATGCACAAAGTAGATAGGACGATGTGGGAAACACATGTCCAATTGAGCTAATCAAACCAACTTCACAATCTGTCACAAAAACTGATGGAATGTCATTCTTTCTGTAAAGCCGCTTAACACACTTTAAAACCCATATGTAGTTTGGCTCTTTTTCACGGCCCATGAAGGCTACTTAAACTGTGAATTTTGCTCCTGTTGATGTATGTGATACAACATGGAATAAAGTTAACCTGTACCTATTATTTTTATATGTGCAATCCAATATAAGAAATTCATGAAAACATTGTGACAACTTTATGGTCTCCGGATGGGCGAAAAATAAATCAGTTATCTTCTTTGTTAGAGGATCAAACTTATACTCAACCGTGTAATGATGTTCTTGATCTAACTTGAAGAAATGTTGCATCAACGATTTACCTTGCATTGCATATATTTTTAGTTTACGTCTTGCATTGTAGATGGTTCTCAAGGTTGAATAATTCTTTCGATTTTTATTCTTGATGCTTGTAAGAATTTCCCGAGGTCGACACCCACTATTTGTCAATTCAAGAACTTGTAACTTTTCTTCTTCCGCCAACCTCCCTGCGTATGCATGTCCCGTTATTGTAGTTGGAATAAGGTGATTGTGAAAACCGCAACAAACTCGAACATTCCATCTCTCAAACTTATCACAACTAGCATTTAGACGGAACGGACAATCACATTTGATGGAACCGAATTTTCTCTTTTTTATTGTGGTCTTTGGAACATGGTTTTTCGCTTGGTGACTAATGGCCTTACCACTTCTTTCACAACACAGTTGTAACCAAGATCCTTGTGCACAACCGCCCAAGTCCTTAATCTTTGAGGATTTGCATACAATTACAAAGTTGTGTGCTTTACCAACATCTGTACACCATGACTGTAACTCTTCTCTAGACCCAAAACCATTCGGTCTTTGAAAATATTCCTTAAAATCGGGATGTTCCGAGGGTACTGAGGAAACTGGCATAGGTAGAATTTCTTCATTCATAGGGACAATAGCAAATGGAACAACCTAAATATTCAAATCAAGTGTGATGATATAAGTGAGACTAACCAAACAAAAATTGGAAGAAGAAAGGGGGAAAATATGGACAGTAAAACGTTTATATATGTCATTGTAACTCAAATGGTAGATAAAGAATGCGTTTCACTTTTATGGTATTTCACCATCACTTAAATTCTGAGTTTTCACTACACTCAAATGATAGAGAAATATGGTATTTCACCATCACTTGATACTGAAAGTTTTCATTTCACTTATATCCACTAGGTAGTGAAATATGAAGTTTCACCGTTTCCTGTACGGCGGAGAAATTTTCAGTTCACGTTTTTAACACCAGACGTGAATCTTTGATTTCTCCGCTACTGGTATAAACGAATGAAGTTTTTACAGACTGTTTTTTTTAATACACATACATAGAAAGAAACGAAAATCATGCTTTGATCGTTTGGGTACCTGGGATTCTTCGTTTTCGGTAAACTCAGGTACATTTGATGGAAGAGATTCACATGGAAGAGGAAGGGTTATGGACTGATTTTCATCTTCCCAACCTTCAAAATCTATATATTCACCTGTCATTAACTCTGTTTAAGATATAGATTCAATACCAAAATTTCCAAAAGCTTACAATTTCATGTTTGATGATCATAATTTTTTTTGGGGTTTTAGGGATTTTTTCTCTGCTGATAGAGAAACCAAAAACCCAAATCAGTGACCAGTATAAATATTTAGGACCGGACTTTAAAGGATGTTATGGTCCAAAAAATATTAAAATGTGAATCATTCCTAACTCAGTGAGTTAAAGACGGATTTTCCACTCCCTTGATCCAAATACTCCCTCCCTATAACAAAAGACAAAACCAATCCCTAAAATCCTTCTTCTGATAATGAATTAAAAAAAAAAAAAAAAAAAAAACTGTGGAGATTTTTGATGCCTGCAAATTAATGAATTAAAATGGCGAGAATCATCAAGAAAGCGATAACCCCAGTATTACTGGCGTATTCGAGGACCGCTCGTAGAAATTACAGCTCTTCTTCTTCCATCTTCATTACCCAACAATTGAAGAACAGCAGCAGTACCAATATCAGCCGTAGTAGCAGTTTAATTTATCAAATTCGGATTCCAACTCGTGACTTGTCTTCTTCTTCTTCTTCTATCGGTAAGAAGGGACTGCCTGGATCTGATCAAATCATAGGTACCGGTGAGGAAGCTGCTGAACATCTTCTTAAAAAGGTATGTTTGTTTTTATAAAATTCTATCTGTCGAACTTACATTATTCTTTAGCCGGAAAGAGTGTGTGATTAATTGAAACAGAATTGATGAGACGCCAACACTCCACTTATATTATATCTCCTCATATTAGAGTTTCAAGTGGGTGTTGCACACCACGAACTGCTTTGCAATTCCCACTAGTTATTAAAGTGATGTCTTGTTGTGTTGGGTAGGTTGTGGAGACACCAAGTGAGTTCCCCTTCTAAATTGAAGATAAACCATGGGAGCAAACCATAACGTTGACTAGAGATTACGGTGGTGATGAGATCAAAGTCATAGTTCACATGCCTGCATGTCATTCCTCTACTACAGAGGAAACCGGTTATGAATCAAATGACCAGAATCATGACCAAGACAAGGAAACTACTGTCAGTGATCCACAGTCCAGCATTCGCTTAGTTGTAACTCAAACGAATTTTCTCGGGACTACTTTGGAGTACGGTGTCATTGCTTATCCAGATGACTTTTCGATAGAGTGTCTGCGTCAAGTATGCAAGTATTCCAGAAAAAAATATCTATTACAGAGGACCTGACTACACGTAAGTACTCAGTCCATTGCTAGTTTTAATATATAGTTACTTCGGTTTCTATCAGTTGTTGCATTCGCTTTATCTTGTAACATTATTTTTATTTTTTCTTCAAGGAAATTGGATAAGAACTTGCGGAAAGAATTTCACAGACGTTTGAAGATCAGAGGAATCATACCCAGTACCACCAACTTCTTACATGAGTACATGGCTAACAGAGACATGTGCTCATCAGATTCATCCAATTCTCCTACTCCTGAGCAGTCTACTCCTGAATCTGTGGAAACAACAGTGTTTAATGATGAAGGATTTCCTGTCGACCCTGACATTGGTAATACTGTTTGATGTTTCGATTTTGTTGGACGAGTATATGTATTGATTCTTACTGAATTTTTATGGTTTACACAGAAATATATAGACAAAGAGGACATCCACTTGTCAGGTATTTTTCTCAGCTTATTGTAATCATCTTTTTTATTTTTCATCATGCGTAAAGGCATCTCCCATGCTAGGGTAAAAACACTTTATCTGATATTTCGTATAAACAAGCTTGAAATAAAAAAGAAAAACACTAGGATAAAAAGAAAAATCTTCGTGGAGGTCTATTTTTGGGTCATTAATATGTAGTGTAAACAAATGGAAATGGATCTCCAAAATAATTTAGTCTAGATCAAAGTCAAGAAGGAAGTCTTGTTATGACTTCAGTTTAACTTTTTACCTAGTATTCGAAATGTTTTATTAACCACTCAGAAATAAAGGACGCTAGCATTGAAGTACTTTTTATTGTTTTCTATTAAACTTCACACGTATCAGTTGACATATTCACAAGATTGTTGTATCCTAACTTAGTCCTCCTATTCTTCTGTAACTCCTATTCTTTAGCTATTCTTCAGCGCATTAGTTAGGTCATAGCTGCGCCTATTCCTTTGCTGATTTCTGTTGTAATCTTGTTCACTTAACCTTGTAACCGTGTATATATAAAGATCTCAATCAAGTAACTCTTTACACAGTTGTGAGAGATAAAACACCAAAACCATATTTCTTCATGGTAATCTAGAGCTAGGTTATTATTTTATTTTTTTCTCTCCTTCGATTTTATCAGCAATTGTGCTATCATGCCTGGAGAAGATGATCAAGTCCCTCCTTCTTCTTCCAATGGAACTACAAGTCTTCCTCAATCCAGCCCATATTACGTTCACCCAGCAGACAACCCAACCACTGTTATTTTTACCCCACTTCTCATAGATGATAACTATTGCATCTGGGAAAGAGGTGTTCGCAAAGCACTCAGTGCCAAATCCAAACTAGGTTATATAGATGGCACCATCACCAAACCCACGGATTCAACAGGTCTTCTCCATTGGACTCGTGCAGACGATTTGGTAGGTAGCTGGATTTAAAATTCAGTTGATCCAGTTATCCGATCCAGTATTCAAGCTTTTCCATCTGCACGTGCACAATGGTTGGAGATTAAGAATCATTTTTCTCATGCCAATGCACCGAAAATTTTTGCCCTAAAACAGTCGATCTCGGCTTTGAAGCAAGAGAACAACAATGTTGCAATGTATTTTACTCAAATCAAGACACTGTGGGATCAAATGGATATGTTTCGACCAATTCAACCATGCATCTGTGCTGCCTGAAAGGATGTTGTGAATCATCATGATCAGGATAGAGCAATGGAGTTTTTACAGGGACTACATGATCGCTTTTCTCCATTGCGCGATCAATGTTTCTTGATGGAGCCTTTCGACGGCGTCCAAACTCTATAATCTGGTGAGGAAGGAGGAACAACAGCAAGGTATCAATTCCTCCACTATTACTCAGGTAGAATCTGCCACGCTTAATGTTTCTCGCAGCCATACTTCATACTCTGAAAGACCACATCAGCGATCTTTCTCCAATCCCGGCTCATCATCCAACAGCAACAATGGTGCCAACAAGCGTCAGAGACCATTTTGCGATCACTGCAACAAGCATGGGCGCACTAGAATGACCTGCTGTAAGCTTCATGGATATCCAAAGGACACACCTTGGTCCCGAGAAGCTGATCCTATGGCATATACAGCTGCTGCTGCTACATCAGTTCCGCCTGCTGCTCCGAGTATCACTGCAGCTCAGTATGCTAGGCTGCTAAATTTTCTTGAATCTGGTCAGGCGAGCACTGATGTTCCTCCCTATGCTAACTTCGCGGGTATTACTCTATCTTGATCTTCGTATATTTGGATTGTAGATAGTGGCGCAAATCATCATATTTGTTCCTCTTTATCTTGTTTTACGGCATATAAACCTATTTTGAACCCAATCACGGTTCAGTTACCAGACGGATCAATCACCTCTGTAACTCATATTGGTACTGTCAGTTTATCACCGACAATTCGACTACTTAATGTTTTTGATATTCCTAGTTTCAAGTTTAACTTGATCTCTGTAAGTCAACTTACAAAAACAGCAAATTGTTTTATCAATTTCTCACATGACTTCTGCACATTCTAGGACCATCTCACGAACAAGGAGATTGGATGGAGTAAGCGTATCGCTGGCCTTTATCACTTCAGTTTTCAGCCATCAGTTTCTTCGTTAGCTGCAAATAAGCCAGTGGATATATGGCACTGCCGTCTAGGCCATCCCAATGTGGATTGTTTTAATTTTTTATCTCGTAATTTTACTTATGTTCGTTCTTCATTTAAACACTTCTGTGATGTATGCCCACGGGCAAAACAATCGCGTCTTAAATTCAATAATAGTGTTTCTTTATCTACTCATATGTTTCAGTTGATTCATGCTGACATCTGGGGACCATTTTCTATCCCTTCTTTAACTGGTGCCAAGTATTTTCTTACTATTGTTGATGACTACTCTAGATGCACTTGGGTCTTCTTAATGAAGATGAAATCTGAAACTTTAAAGTTTCTAAAGTATTTTTTTGTTTTTGTTATTAAACAATTTGGCCATAAGATATCCAGCATCTCCTCTGGTGTTCAATCTTTGGTTATTCCGCATTTACAGACCTTTAGGTCTGACAATGGTTCCGAGTTCAAATGTGCTGAACTACAGTCATGGTTTCGTCAAAATGGAATTCTCCATCAAACCAGTTGTGTATATACGCCGCAACAAAATGGTATCGTTGAACGCAAGCATCGCCATTTACTAAATGTTGCAAGGTCCTTGCGTTTTCAAGCTAGTTTACCCATTCAATTTTGGGGAGACTGTGTTTTAGCTGCCACTTACCTGATCAACAAATTACCAACGCCGGTATTATCTCATAAGTCTCCACATGAGTTACTTCTGAATTCATCCCCTGATTATTCACATCTTCGTGTGTTTGGCTGCCTGTGTTTTGGCAGAAATACTCGTATTAGTAATAAGTTCGATGAACTTGCTAAGCCTGGCATTTTCATTGGTTACCCACATGGTCAGAAAGGTTACAAAATTTATGATTTATCATCTAAATCTGTATACGTATCACGTGATGTGGTATTTCATGAGCATACATTTCCCTTTAATGATATTCCTACTAATCCAACAGCACCAGTTTCTGTTGTGAATCCACAGACTGACTATTTTTTTTCTGATTCGATTGTTCAGTCACCAACATGCAGTGATATTCCAGGTCCTGCACCTACTTTAGTTCCAGATTCACAGGATTTTTCCGGGAATTTAGATCCTGCTGTGACGTCTCACCATTCCGCTGCACAACAACAACGTTCTGTTACACGTGATTCCGTAAGTATCACCTCTCCTCTTCATCATATAGAATCAATCCCTTCTAATACTACTACTGTTTCAGTAGTTCCGTCATCTGTCACCTTGCCTGGTGCATTATCATCACAACCTGCACCTAGTCCAGTATCCCCTACTACTGTGCCAGTAGTTCCGTCATCTCATCACCTTTCCTGGTGCATCATCACAATCTGCACCTAGTCAGGTATCCTCTAATCCTGAACCCGACTCTTCAGTGATACATTCTTCTTCCACTCGTCCACGTAACCCGCCTTCCTACTTAAAGGATTATCATTGTTTTGCCACTACGGATACAACTACCTCATCGTATCCAATGACTAATTATTTATCCTTTCAAAATTTTACGCCTTCACACACAACTTTTTTGGCTTCCGTCATTTTAACTGACGAACCGAGATCATTCTCACAAGCATATAAATGTCCAAAATGGCGTGCCGCCATGGCCAAAGAAATCATTGCTTTGGAAGCTAATAATACTTGGATATTAGTTGATTTACCACCGGGTAAAACGGCAATTGGGTGTAAATGGGTTTTTAAAATCAAGTTCAATGCGGATGGTACCGTAGAGCGTTACAAGGCTCGACTAGTCTCTAAGGGGTACACTCAACAAGAGGGTGTAGACTACTATGATACTTTTGCACCAGTGGAAAAGTTGGTTACTGTTCGTGTCTTATTATCTGTTGCTGCTATTAAGAGTTGGTCTCTTCACCAACTTGATGTCAACAATGCGTTTCTTCAGGGGGACCTTGATGAAGAAATTTACATGCGTATTCCACCAGGTATGGCACGTAAAGGTGAGTCCAAGTTTTTCAAACTCACAAAATCCCTTTATGGTTTAAAGCAAGCTTCTCGTCAATGGTTTGCAAAACTATCTTCCGTTTTATTATCTGAAGGTTTTACAAAATCATTATGTGATAATTCCCTTTTCACTTACCATCATGGTAATACCTCTATTTTTGTCCTTGTATATGTTGACGATATTATCATCACTGGCACCGATGATAATTTTATTAAATCTCTCAAATCTCGTCTTGCCTCTCATTTTTCAATCAAAGACCTTGGTTCTTTGAAATATTTCTTTGGTATTGAGGTTTCTCGCTCATCCAAGGGTATATTTCTCTGTCAAAGAAAGTATACTCTTGACATCCTTAAGGATTCAGGCCTCACATGGGCTCGTCCATCATCTTTTCCAATGGATTCGAAAATCAAGTTACTTCCGACAGATGGTTCGGATTTAAAAGATCCAAGCTGCTTTCGTAGATTTATAGGACGTTTGTTATACCTCACAGTCACACGACCAGATATTACATACTATGTTAATTATCTCAGTCAATTTTTGCAGCATCCAAGAACTGCTCATATGGATGCTGCTCATCGAATTCTCAGATATCTCAAGGGAACCATTGGACATGGTATATTCCTGTCCTCATCTAGTTCTCCTTCGCTCCATGGTTACACAGACTCTGATTGGGCTGGTTGTCCTATGACTCGTCGATCTACCACTGGATATTTTGTTACCTTAGGTAACAGTCCAATTTCTTGGAAATCCAAGAAATAGCCCACTGTGGCGCGTTCTTCTGCTGAAGATGAATATCGTGCTTTGGCTAATCTAACCGCTGAGCTTCAATGATTAGTTTATCTATTAAAAGACATGCATTTTTTGTGTACTCTTCCTATCACCGTTTCCTGTGATAGTAAAGAAAGAATTCATATTGCTCAAAATCTGTTTTTCATGAACGTATTTAAACACATTGAAATTGATTGTTATTTTGTTCGTGAAAAGTTATTAAGTGGGTTGATTTTACCAAAACATCTACCATCTTCGGATCAGCTGGAAGACGTCTTCACTAAACCTCTGGGAGCTCCACAATTTGGTCGCCTAGTGGGCAAGTTTGGCGTTCATTCTGGCTCTACCGCTCCAACTTGAGGGGGGTATTAAACTTCACACGTATCAGTTGACATATTCACAAGATTGTTGTATCCTAACTTAGTCCTCCTATTTCTTCAGAACTCCTATTCTTTAGCTATTCTTCAGCGCATTAGTTAGGTCATAGCAGCGCCTATTCCTTTGCTGATTTCTGTTGTAATCTTGTTCACTTAACCTTGTAACCGTGTATATATAAAGATCTCAATCAAGTAACTCTCTACACAGTTGTGAGAGATAAAACACCAAAACCATATTTCTTCATTTTCGGTGAAAAAACCTTATCATCATGTGTTTTCAAAATTTTAAAAATGATTCTCATTGCTCATGTTCTAATTGTTTATTGTTATTAATTAGTTTTTTTTTCTTTTAATGGCAGTGCTGAGGATATCCGCAACAGTGGAAATAATCCAGAAGACTTCATTTGGATTCCATATCCATATACTCGGTATTAGATATTACCTAGTTTTTCTTCTTCTTGTTGTAGTCATTGTGAGTACAGTTATTTCTCCAATCGTGGAGAGAAATGTGCACCATCGTCATCAAGTGGGGTGCACAAAATTGGACTTGTTTGTTAACCATTGAGACACAATAACTGCCATTTTTGAAGGTGCAAGCTTTCGTGAATGCTTCATAAGAGTTTGCATCCATAAGAGTCAGCCTAACAATGTTGCCAATTTACAATACTAACTTTTATTATTTTATTATCATTGTTGGCGTTCTGAATCAACTAAAGTATTTTGTTTTTGTGACAATAGTAGTGAGAAGCTATTGTGGATTGAAGTTCCCAGCGAGGGTTTCTTCGCTTCTGAAAGGTACTATTGTTATCACTATTTCTTTTTATTCTTTCTGTCCTAGTTGGCCAGTGGGCGAACTCTGATACTTAAGGTTAGAAGTTCGAGTTCCCGCGCTGACCATCTACAACAAAAAAAAATAATTATTAACAGTTTGGTTTTTTACTAATGGCAGTGAACATGAAGCTGATGATTATGAATACAGTAGAGGTGAGAATTCTAACTTATTCCTAGATGGTGAAGCTTTCAATGCGAATCCTTATAGATGTATACCTCCCAAAGTATTTGGGGACCCCACTGTTATCTCGGAAGAGATGGATAAGATATTGTATCCCGATCTTATACATGCTAATGATCCTGTAAAAGCTTGGGAAGAACTTGGTGTGGCCCTAAAAGCACACAATGATGAGATGGATAAGATAAAGTATCCTGATGGACATGTTCTTATGAGTGATTCAGATCTTGAATATTATCAAGTACATTGTATGTAAATTTGAGAATGATTTAGATCTTGTCTATGTAAATATGTAAATTTGAGACCGAGTCGCCGTTTCTGCATTATTACTAAATTTCTTGTTGTATATTCTATAATGATTTTTAACCCCCGATCATTTCACTCGTGTGTTTTTCTTTTACTGGAAATTTGGTATTTTGTTTAGTGCAATATTTGTTAATAATAAAATTAACTAGCTCATCTCCAAAAGCTTAGGCATTCTGAGTCACCTAGAAAATGGGACATATGCAGAGAAAGAACTTAGGCAGACCGCAGACAGGGTATTAAACCAAATCAAGCATCAAGCAGCAACCTGTCATCTCAATCCCTTTGATATGTTATATCAAGGAGGGGGGTATCTTCTAGTTTGATGATGGGAACTTCTGGAAACGAGGAAGAAGACTGTGGAAGTGAACCAATGGATGAAATAGAGAATAATGTGACAGTGGAGACTTGTGAAGAGTCGATTGAATTTGGAACTGACAAGGAGAATGAAAGGTCTTCAAGTGATGAACAAGGAACTGAAAAATTGAAGACTCTCAAGGATATATCTATTAGACAACCTATACCAAAAAAACTAACAGGTGGAGAATTACTTGAAGGTAAGTGCATCACTTGGAGTCCAGGGAAGTAAAAAAGATGAAACTAAAAACATCTTTAGTGAAATTGTTGAAAAGCATAAGAGCGACAAAACAATTGTTGATAGAGAACTTGCGAAACTAGGTTGGAAAGGAGAGCAGCAAAATGCGAACCAAGGCAGAGGTAAGAGAACTTCTGCTAGGTTGGCATATTCGGTGTCTCCTCGGCACCTTGGCTTCTATCTTAAATCTTATTTTCAGAAAATGAACTTTTGCTAAAATGAAGAAATAGGTGCCAGGTGTGTTGGTCACTTTATGTGTGTGTTTTTTCCTGGCATATTTAGGGGCGACTCAAACGCAATTAGGGGCAACACTAAAAGACAAAAAAGGTCACCCAAACGTAAAACTAAGCCACCCCTTATCCGCCATTTTTCGAAATGGCAACTATGCCCCTACATTATCGGTAGCCAAAACAACAATCGGTAGGTTAGAAACAATCGATAGTTTAAAATTAATGATTATCTACCGATTAATGCATGGATATTTCGTCCAATGTTCCCTTTTATCATTGGTAGTTACTTTGACTTGCAAACCTACCGATTGTAATAATCGGAAGTTTAACTGGTTACATTACCTTCCGATTATAGGTTGCCCCAAAATGAGTTTTTTCTAAAATCCATTTTTTCCAAAATTTTGAAATCTTCCATAATCAGTAGGATATTTGGCTACCTATTATAAGTAGCCCCACATCGAACCTTTGCCAAATTTCCACAGGTTTTAGGGTGCAAAGCCACCCCTAACCATTTGGTTCGTGTTTGAGATGTAGCCATAATCGGAAGTTTAACTGGTTACATTACCTTCCGATTATAGGTTGCCCCAAAATGAGTTTTTTCTAAAATCCATATTTTCCAAAATTTTGAAATCTTCCATAATCGGTAGGATATTTGGCTACCGATTATAAGTAGCCCCACATCGAACCTTTGCCAAATTTCCACAGGTTTTAGGGTGCAGAGCCACCCCTAACCATTTGGTTCGTGTTTAATATGTAGCCATAATCAGAAGTTTAACTGGTTACATTACCTTCCGATTATAGGTTGCCCCAAAATGAGTTTTTTCTAAAATCCATTTTTTCCAAAATTTTGAAATCTTCCATAATCGGTAGGATATTCGGCTACCGATTATAAGTAGCCCCACATCGAACGTTTGCCAAATTTCCACAGGTTTTAGGGTGCAGAGCCACCCCTAACCATTTGGTTCGGGTTTGAGATGTAGCCATAATCGGAAGTTTAACTGGTTACATTAACTTCCGATTATAGGTTGCCCCAAAATGAGTTTTTTTTAAAAGCCATTTTGTCCAAAATTTTGAAATCTTCCGTAATCGGTAGGATATTTGGCTCCCGATTATAAGTAGCCCCACATCGAACCTTTGCCAAATTTCCATAGGTTTTAGGGTGCAGAGCCAACCCTAATCACTTAGTTCATGTTGTAGCCATAATCGGAAGTTCAACTGGTTACATTACCTTCCGATTATAGGTTGCCCCAAAATGAGTTTTTTCTAAAATCCACTTTTTTCAAAATTTTGAAATCTTCCATAATCGGTAGGATATTTGGCTACCGATTATAAGTATCCCCACATCGAACCTTTGCCAAATTTCCACAGTTTTTAGGGTGTAGTGCCAACCTTAACCATTTGGTTCGTGTTTTCGACGTAGCCATAATCGGAAGTTTAACTTGTTACATTGCCTACTGATTGTACAATCGGTAGTTTCATGATGTTTATTGCCTCCCGATTATGGTAGTGCCCCAAATTCGAAATTTTCAAAAACCAATAGGAATTTTAGATTTCATTGTTTTCACAATCGGTAGTTTCATGATGTTTATTGCCTACCGAATGTACAATCGGTAGTTTAATGATGTTTATTTCCTACCGATTATGGTAGTATCCCCAAAATTCAATTATTTCAAAACAAATCTAGGAAGAGAAGAACATAGTCACAATCGGTAGATAATTTTTTTTTTAATTAAACTACCGATTATGAAGGGACATATAAGTATTTTCAACCTATTTTGTCTTTTTGTGTCGTCCCTAATTACGTTGGGGTCGACTCTAAATATGCCAGGTTTTTTTATGTGCTGTGAGGAATTTTGTCGTGGGGTTATTTGTGATGCCTTGCTTTTGCTTAGGCCCATCATCTATCACTTCTAATTTCAATCAATGAAGATTAACGATTGAAGATTGAAATTAAAATTTATAAATGGTAAAGTTTCGTTTCTCATAATATGCTAATTTTTAGTAAGAAAGTATATCTTTACAAGAGGAATATGCCATAGAAATATTGGCTTCGAAATCACTGCCATTTGTGTTTCACACAAAAACAAAATGACGACAAAATGTCAACCAAATATCGTTCCAACTGGATCCTCTTCCTTTAATAAAAATATGTGAATATTATGACTTTATTACTTAGTTCTCACTTTCTAGAATTTTCATCTATATTTTCCCAAGTATTGGCATCATAATAAGAGAACCTAAATTATTTCGATAACATTATAAGGGATTGATTTTTCCTTTTTATTTTTTAACAAGTTCTGTAAACCCGTGAAAATGCCCGGGATAGTTCATTAACGGACCAGAAACAATTCATAAGAGATTACCATTTACCCACAAAACTGCATTTACATAAAAAGTTTAAGACCGTCAACTTAAACTAACACGTCAGAAGAAATTTAAAGAATGCATATTTTAAATGTGGAAATTTCTAAGAAACCCAAATTTAGACCCTCTTTCTTCTAAAAACCCATCAATAAGAAAATATATATGTCTAGCCCAAAAAATAAGATCTACGATCAAGATTTACAATTCAGATTGAATTTATATCTTCAAACTTTCAACATGACTAGTTTAACCTTTATCCATTACAAATTATTAGTGAAATGATCTTTAAAAAAAAAAAAAAAAACGGTCAAATAGTGGGCGAATTTGTGGGATTTATTTGTGGGCTTTATATTCACTAATTTATACAGATCCGTAATTATAGTATTGTACTCACGCAACTGACCAACTAATTAGGCTTAGATAAGGGTAATCAAGATTTTCTATCTCTTCTCTTGTTTTCTTATTCTTCTCTCTTCACTCACTTTCCTATTTATTTTTTTGATTGTTTTTTCTTCAACTGTGGTCGATTAGCTATCAAGGTTCATATAAGTTCCGATAGTGCAATACAAAGACGCGAAACGATACAAATTAACTGTTTTAGATTTGATATGGGGGCATCTAAGCGGTGGATCTTGAAGACAAAGACATGGCGGTGAATTGATCGATTAATAAGATAAATCTCCATGGCTTCCCTTGAAACCATGTTGATTCTATGGGATTTCCATGATGATACATGCTCTTCCAGAACCGTCTATCATATTATTCGAACCCGAAATGACAATTCACATTTTTCAAAACCTCTACAAGGTCACAGAAATGGTTCGAGAATTTATATTTGTTGTTCCCTTGTTTTTGAGACCAATATCTCCATCGTATATTAAACATGGATAAATTACTTCGGGAATCCATATCCGTTAGTACGGATAGACGAGAGAAAGATAGTAGAGTCATTAACTAAAACATTTGGTAACCATGGGCTACTTCAGGAACCCAAAATTTTATGGCTTATTTATGGAACCCATAGACCACTTCTGAAGCCTAATATGGATTATAATAGAAAACCACATATTACATGTTGGACTGCTTCTAGAGTCGTCAACGTCTCATGGATTGCTTCGGGAATCCATTATTTACAAAACAAGTAAATAAAATAAACAGAACTTAAAAATAAAAGAAACATAAACATATATGGTACTAAAAGAAATAACAAATCTCCATTTTTAATTTACAAGTGTGCAGATGGATACGCGCTTTGTAGGAAAAATCCTCAATATCCGTCACAAGTCACTTCAGGGACCTCTGATACAAACATGCTAGCACATTATAACGGGTCACTTCTGGGATTGACCGGCTATCGGAGCGCGCCTTTTGCATCCATACTACGCTACACATATATATTCCAGCTTCTGGTGGAGTATTTCAAAATTTCTGGAGATTATCAAGGCTGAGAAAATCAAATTTACGCTATCCTTCAGGGATGCGATAATTTCTCACTTTATCGGTATTAAAACCGTTAGTACCATAGTTAAATGAAAAAAGAAAATTATCAAATTTTCGGGATCGCAATCCTAACCTTTTTGACAAATACAGACTTGCCAAAATTATTAGCATCCGTCTTTAGAAAATATAAGTATATTAATGGGTCCTTCACACATGTATGATCTAATAGTCATCAACAGGTGGAAAAAATAATACCTCATGTTCACAGTAGAGAAGATATAAGTAATTAGTATTAGCTTAATACAAAAGCTAAAGACAAAAATTAGTAGGGGGAGAAAAATGATGATCTCTTCCGGTCGTCGGCATCGTTGCATCTCCTCTACTTATGATTTTTGATCATCGTTCACCACCAAACGGCCAAATGAATCAACCGTAGTTACCGAGCAATTCGCGCTGATAACGTTTTATGTAATTACTAATAAACTAACTAGGCTTAAGGTTTGTGTGAACACTGATTATCTAACTTGGCTTAAAGTGTTGTATACATAGTACTCGTGCTAATTACTAACTTTAGAAAATGGGAAATAAGAAACGGAAATGAAAGGATTTTTTTGCTTCTTCTTTGAAGTTTTTGTTACACAGAAAAGTGAGTGGGGAGGCTTATTTATAGTGGTGCCATTGACTCGGAAATTTACAAATGCTCACACTTTACATTAAGTTGACAAAGTTTATCCTAAAACAGTCGGTTCCTTAATAGTTAAGAATGTCTAGTTTTTACCAGACTATTCTGGGCCTAGTCAAAGGAGGTGAGTATTCTCCGGAAGATGCTGGAGTAGTTTGGTTGCTGAGATAAAATGGTGGGCCACCTTATAAGCTATGATTACGTAACACTCTCCCTTGGACCACCATTATAAGAACGTTGTCTCGTTAAAACCTTGCCAGAAAAATCCAACGGGGCCAAAAACTGGTAGAAGGAAAAAGAGTACAACACTGGTAGCTTTAATGTGATGACGGTCGCCATGAATTTTCTCACCTTTCCGAAACTGTGCCAGGAAAATCATTTAGGAAAAACCTGAACTTGGAGTGAGATTGATCACCGTCATGAAATGCTTCCTCTGTCAAAGTTGCGTCGGGAAAACCATTTAGGACAAAACCTAAACTTACAATGAGGGTGGTCGCCGCCACAGAATTTTTTCTTTGGCAAAACTGCATCAGGAAAACCACTTGGGACAAAACCTAAGCGCCCGCACCAGGATAACCACTTGGGACAAAACCTGAGTGCACGATATTCAAAAATTATGTATATTGGTACTTATTGATTTGCTTACTTGTTATGACGTTGAATGCGTTCACACTCTTTAACCAATCAAGAAATATCTACATTCTTAAACGGTAACCTTTGGGTACATGCAAGGAAGGAGGTGGATCTTGGGTTTTTGTCGGATAATGGTACTTCCTTGAGACCTGCAGATATTCTTGTTCATGGTTGGGAGAACGGTAAGATGTCTGTTTTGATGTGGCTGGTGTTTCACCATTCACTTGCGGGGGAGTTAGTATCTTCATACCCGGTCAGGCCATATCTAGGGATACTAAGTGTAAACGCGATAAATACCTAGAAATGTGCTCCATTCATGGTTATGAGTTCTATGTTTTAGCGTTCTCGACTTTGGGGGAACTGGGTGAAGAAACTATCGTTTTCTTGAAGAGGTTGAAGAATTGTATCTCGAACTATGACGCTAATTACAAGATAGGCGATACTTTTTTTTATAGAATAGAGTTAGCTATCCAAAAAGGTGTTGGTGCCCAGCTTGTTGCCAGGCCACCCACCAACTTATTGTAATTGATCTTGTAGTCTTGAACTTTTTGGGAATTCTTAAATGGACTATGAATACCTTATTAAAAAGACCAGAAGATTTCAAGTCACTAGTTATATGTTGTATATTTTGGTGACCTAATAGATATCGGACTGACACTCAACAAATTTACACTGATAAGACTTTAGAGACATTTCGGCGACGTAATAGATTTTGGGCGCTTGGAAAATTACACTGATAAGACCTTGGGGTTTAGAGACAAGCTGCAAGATATGAACAACGGGGCAACAACATTATTTTCATGTTTGGAAGGTGGTACTATTTGTTGGCATTTGTGGTTACGTACAGTTTGCTGGCCTTTGTGCAAAGCTACAGATCCGGGCCTGAGGGGTGCAGGAGGTGCGATGCACCAGGCCCATCTCAGGCCAAGGCCTTTTTTCAAGCAAAAATATTAAGCCCATTAGTGACATATTTATGGTTTCTCTCTTCTATGAAACTGATTATTCTCATTAGTACAGTACATATGAAACTGGTTATTCTTGCTTTAAACAATACCAAACACTTTTGCAACTAGATGAAGTATCTTGGATATGTTATGATGGGGCTTCCCAACTTTGCGAGTGTCTGTTTTTCTTTTCAATCATTTTCATCGTTCTATCTGAATATGTTGAGGCCTTATTTGGTGTTATCTTTTCGTATATGCAGTTTTGAGTCTCAAATTTTGACATCAAATTTTAAACTTAACTTCTTTTTATGCCTTGTCATTGTTTATGCCTGTTTTGAATGGCGATTCTTAAATGCAATTGCCTGCAGAATTTTTTTGGTTGTTGTTTATGTACATTTCTATGTGAATTATTCATTGTACATATTAAAATTACTTACATGCATTGAAAATTTGTTTGTTTCCTTTGCAAAGGGAAATGCGTTCAAAAAAGATACAAAGCTCATCAATTTGGATGAAGTTCTGCATACCGCGATGTCGTGCAAAGCAAACTTAAACAAACCATATTTACGTCACTGTGAAACGGCACGGGTAATTCCCTGGTATATATATATATATCAATCGGCTTAGTTTCATTTTCTCATTGCTACTCGAAATTGTAGGGAAAAAAATTGAACTTTAATAGGCCCTGCGATTACGTTCGCATCGGGCCCTAATACGCACAGGATCGGCTCTACAAAGCTAGGTGTGAATTAGTCCTTAGGGAACTTGCCTTTTATGATGATGATGTGATTTATTCTGCTGATGACTACTTTTTCAGACAAAATAATTGTCCGCTTAGTTTCTGACCATGAGGGCACAAATCTTCCCTTTATCTAAAATAAAAAAGATTAACTAACAAACATCATTATTTAATCAACAGTTCTTAACAGATCGAGATTCCAGACAAAGCCAAAACAAAATTTGCTTTTTATCTCACAAAATTTTTTGTGGGTCCCAGTGGGCCCTGCGGAAGCCACCAGGGGCTGTGAGAGCTTTTCTCGATTTTTTTTCCCCTCGGTTTTATTCATTGTCTGTCAAGAATTTTTGTTATTTAATTTCTTGCCGAAAATTAAGACGTTTCTTTTATTGTTCACTAGTAAGACCACATGTGCGATGCACATGCTTGATTTTGATTGCTTTAACAACACCAAATTTGATGGTAATGAAAAAAAAATCTTAATAGTTTTTTTTTAATAATCTTATTTATACTTATTACGTAGATAATTGAAAGAGCTTTCCGAATATATTAATTTTACAAAAATCCGGTATGTATTTTGAAAGATAACAAGTTTTAAAATTTTTAGATATAATTTTAAAACAATGACATTCATGTAAATATATAATCATTAGTTTAATATACATAGTTACCCTTAAATATATATGCATAGTAATGATTGATGTTTAAGGTCATATTAGTAATATCAAGGTGACATCAAACTATTTTGTTTTTTTGTGACCAACCAAAAAAGGCTTCATCAAAAGAGGTCTTTTCTTTTTTATATAGTAACTTTATTATAGTAAGATACAACAACCACGGAAGAAATAGTCCAAATTACGAAAATGATTTTTGAACAACCTTTGTAGCTAGCTTGGTTGACTAGATGCTCATGTGGCGCCTAGCTGTACCAAAAACAAAATTAAATTTTGACTTGTTGACTTCATAACAAATAAAATAAAATTTGTTTAATTCTCTTTTTCTGGATATACATTAACTGTTTTCCTTCATCTTCCTTATAAATCATAATCCGATTTAAGAGTTTCAAAGTTTATGGAGACATGGATGAATAACACCTTTAGCGTAGTAGAGAGATGGTCTTTATCAAATTCACTGCATAGATTCAAATCTCTTCAAAAGTCCAATTTATAATAAATAATCCTTCTAACTAGAATAAGGTGACGGACCACATGATAATCCGATACATGTATCCGCTAACCCTTTTTGAATAGCATAATCATACTCAACTTCAGCATTTGTATGAATCTGGGTGTGTGTTGATTATAAAATTTATGATTTTTTTTCTTCATTTTTTGTGTTAGTTATGATCCCACTTATCTATCTGTGGAGTAATCAAGAACATACCCATATGTTGAGATATGTTGTGGTGGTAGTAGGAATTGTGATTTACTAATTTGAATTATTGCTTTTCTCTGATTCGATGAAGTAGAACACATATGGGTTTTTATTGTAATGGTGGTGGTCCGGTGGAGCTGGTGGTATAGAACACAGATGGGTTTTTATTGTAATGGTGGTGGTCCGGTGGACCTGGTGGTATAGAACACAGATGGGTTTTTATTCTCAACTTGAGTCTTTATTTCAATTATTGATGGTTTTCCCTCTTTTAATTTGAATCCTAATCACCTAAGAAACACAATTTTACAGTAATCATCATGTTTATCCAAAGAAATCTCACAAGAGAAGAAATCAGAGTCAAATAGATCCACTTGAATTTCGGCCTTGTTTACTTTGTTACCTTTCTCTGATGATCAAATGCATACAAACAAACCTTAACAATAGATCCAGCGTGAAAATTAAATTATTAATCAAATCAACCAGGACCCATTTCTTAAGAAGCAATATTACTACGAATTGTTGAACCAAAATGGGATCTTGATTCTAAATCTTTATCATCATCTAAATCTGCATCTAACTTATTGCATATTTTTGCCTTGTTTGGATCAATCTCAAAGCCAATTTTAAAATTTCTATCATATTTGGGTTCTTCAATTTACATCAAATTTATACTTCTTTTGGTTTCTTATTGGGGAAATTTCAATGAAAGTGAAGAAGAGACAGAGTCTAATCAAAAAAAGAAAAGAAAAAACAGAATAGCATTTCCGTTTCGGGAAGATAAAAGTTAACGTTTCAGTTTTTTTTTTTCTAGTCCATCTGGCTGCCATGTTCTGGAGCTAGCTACAAAATCTGTTTATGAACGCTGTCTAAATAGCATGGTTGCCCAAATTATTGTGGGCCTACATGCAACAACAACCACAACAACATGATAATACTACGTATATGATTATAAGCAAAGCCATTGTAACCACATGATACCAATGGACTATATATGCATCTTAAGGAAGAGAATTAAGAAGAGCATTCAAACCATTCACTAGTACAAAAGGGGATATAAATGACGAATGAAGTCTGTTATAAAGCATGATTTATCACGGTTTTTATCTGTTATTCGAACCGTTATTTATTTGGTGTGACTCTTTATAAATGACAAATAAAGAACGTTATTAAGTATGGCGAATAAAAAATTGTGACTTTAAGTCACGAACATAATATGTTATTTAGAACCACGGTATTAGTATGTTAAATACAATCACGGATGATGTCCGCCATAAGAGATGCGGTAAGTACCACGGTTATTGGTTGTTGCATAAAACAACGGCTAATATCTTTCATAAGAAAGGCGTGTTCATAAAACAAGAATCTTACGCCATTTTTATTGTACACACTTAGATTTTGGTATCCAGGCCTTGTGGATCTGAAATTCATTCAGATTTAGATTTGATCTAAAACTAATTTTGGTTCAACTAAATCTGGACATAAAACAAAATTTTGTGATAGCAGTTGAATCTGAAACAACTTGAAATTAAATTTATATTAATTACCTTAAATAACATTCTACAAATTAAATCTTTGAATACAAATTGCAAGATAAATTCTAAAACTGAATTCAATCTACTATCACTTTACCAACACGAATTTGGTCACTCTCCTACAGGAGTTACATAAGCTTTTGGCCACTTAATCATCTCACCTCGAGAAACATCTCCATATACTTCATCTATAATTTATTGAATCACGCAATCATAATCATCACATTACTGTGTGGTTGTAACATAATGCCAAGAGAGTAATATGTATGTAGGTTCACCTGATCATGTTATCCAGTGCTATTTCTCTGTCTTTCCGCATCCAACTTTGCTTTAAAGCTTCGCTTTTCTACCTCTTTTCCAGCACCTTGTTCTTATCTTCCAGCAACAACATCGCTTATGAACATAAATTCTGCCAAGTCTTTCGCCATTATCATCACTTATGTGCCGTAGTGCGTGTCTTCAGCATATAGAACTGTCCCTCCCATGTTTTCTCAATATAATCCTGGAAGAGAAAAAACAAGGAAAGATATAGCTTAAGATAAAGCACAACATACACGATACACAAGATCTAAGTTAATAGAAGAAATTTGCAGCAACAACAGTTCAAAGATTAGAGTTTCGAATTTCAGTATCTATAAGAAGCACCAAGAAATCAATGTCTTACAGCATGAGAAAACAAGGAGACTAAAATGGTGATTATAATTGTGCCTTGAGGTTAAGAATAGCAAAGGCATCAACATTATGATAAGTACATCGGAAAATAATATGGTTCCAAATAAAAAAGGTAAGGGTCAAGAGGCAAAATGCCCCAATTTCGACCACCAAGAAACAAAAATGCCCCAGACATTAGGCAAGAAACCAAAATGCCCCAAAACGTGACCAAAATGCCCCAATCTGTTAGATATTCCGTTAGGCATGGTTAAGTGGTCAAAACAGTGAGCATGTGGCCACGCACGTGCAAAAAAATGACACTTTTGCCCTTCTGTCAAAATGGGGTATTTTCACTACCTTTAACTTCATTACACCACCGCCACCGCCATCATCACCATCGTCGTCGCCACCAACAACACCACCGTCAACGCCACCGCTGACGCGAATTACACCACCGCAACCACCAACACCGTCGCCACCCCCACCACCACCATCGCCACCACCAACACCGTCGCCGCCACCATCACAACCACCACAACCCTAGGTCTTGAATCCTGAAGTTTAAACACTGAACCCAACACCACCACCACCACCACCATCACCGCCACCACCACCACCACAACCACTACCGCTGAACCCTAAACCTTGAACCCTAGGAAAACACCACCACCGCAACCACCAACACCGCCGCCACCCCCACCACCACCATCGCCACCACCAACACCGACGCCGCCACCATCACAACCACCACCACAACCCTAGGTCTTGAATCCTGAAGTTTAAACACTGAACCCAACACCACCACCATCACCATCGCCACCACCACCACCACCACCACCACAACCACCACCGCTGAACCCTAAACCCTAAACCCTGAACCCTGAACCCTAAACCTTGAACCCTAGGCAACCACCACCACCGCAACCACCAACACCGCCGCCACCCCCACCACCACCATCGCCACCACCAACACCGCCGCCACCATCACAACCACCTAGGTCTTAAATCCTGAAGTTTAAACACTGAACCCAACACCGCCACCACCACCACCGTTGAACCCTAAACCACGAACCCTAGGCCTTGAACCCCTGAATTTTAAACCCCGAACCACGAATTTTAAACATGTGACATAAGGGCAAAATAGACTTTTCATCCTAGAGTTGACCAGTCAAAGTGAACCAAAATGCCCCGGCTTGACTATAATAGGTAAAACTAACGGATTGGGGCATTTTGGTTTCTTGCCTAACATCTGGGGCATTTTTGTTTCTTGGTGGTCGAAATTGGGGCATTTTGCCCCTTTGCCCAAAAGGTAAATGAGTAGGAGTACCCACTATGCAGCGGGATAAAGCACTACCATCACCATTTTCACGAGAAAAATCAAGTTTAACAGGAAGTCCCATGTTCATCACTGGAATTAAAGTTGTGGAAGACCAGTAAAAGAGAATTGTACAAGCTCACACCTTGTCCATGGTGCAGATTCCTCAACATTTGCTTGGGGTTAACTAATGAAAGGGAGAGAAGATGAAGAAGCTGAAATGACAACTCAGGCAACCTGTGGTGATTCGGACATATCTAGAGCTGAACTACAAAACGATAGCTCCTCGCCACTAGCAGAGCTGATCCTGTGTCTCGAATGGCCTTGTGCTAAATTTTTCGCAAGGCTTTTTACAATGTCGAATATTTTGTAACAACAATAAGCAAAAAAAGATAAATAATTTTTATTTAATTTGTAAGATTATCGACGATACCAAAGAAAAATTTACGACTCAATAATGGTGCTATTGCGTATTTTATATAGAAAAAATGAAAGTATTAAATAAGAACTTTTTTTTCTCGATGTCAATAAGAATACGCACGGATAACATAAATGATAGTAAGTTTATTTTTGGGAGGTAATGATATTAGGTTAAATACGGTCAAATTTAAATTCAAATCAACAACCAATTGATTGCTCTGTGGATGGATTGTTTAAGTATAGCCCCATAAGTTATGTGTTCGAGTTCTTCCAGGGTAAAGATTTTTATTTTTTATTTTTTTTAGTGTACGAATTTTGGGATGGAAAAAAGGCCCTCAAAGAGTTGGGCCATGTGCGGTCGCACACCTTGCACACCCTCAGGGCCGGCTCTGGCCACTAGCAATATCCTGCAAGGTTTCAGAGGATGCACGACTCAATCGCTTTGCTGTAGGAGCATTCCCTTCTATATCTCCAACCCAAATTTGTCGATATGAGAGAAAAGATAAAATAGTATGGAGCCAACCGAAGTCAAAACTGAAGCTCAAAATTTTGAAAGTTCCAGCCTTTGCACGACCCTGAACAAGGAAAATACAAACACATTCATGCATGCCATATTAATAAGCGAGCACAAATATTTATTTAAATATTGAAATTTGAAGGTGTTGCCAGGGGAACGGGCATGATCCTTAAAAGACACTTCGTGTCCATACCTCAGTTCATAGTGACTTTTGATTTAAGGTAATATATAAACAACTCCACAGAAACTTACTGTCCACCGGAAACCAATGTGAGCAATAGTAGTTCTCCTGTTTTGGTCGAAAACATGACATGTTCAAATACACGTAGGTCGGAAAAGTGAAACTTCTAGCAGCCACTAACAAAACAATCAATGAACTCCAGCAAACCAGGTAACAACTTACTTGACTGTGATAGTGTATGGCATTTGCACTAATTACGAGAACTCCACCAATTTCAGAAGGCACTGCAAGAAGTTTGTATGCATCATGCGGAAGATTCTTCCAAAAATGGGAAACGAAAAACAAGATTGAGGCAGTAATTATTTGTTATATGCTTCCGCCATATACATAATCATGAAACTTCAGTCTTAAGTGTAATAATCGAACAACTGAATAAGTAATGACATATTTTGCCAACTTCAACCTTCTCTCAATTAAGTTGCAAAATGTGTACTCCTACACTCCCTGAATATAATTTGTGGCTAGCAAGTTTTGATATAGCCATTAAGGTAAGCCACCTAAAGTACGGAGAGAAACAACGTTTACGCAAGTGTAGGTAGTGCGGTAAGTTAATTAATATAGTACCCACATATGTTTGTGATAATTGAATTCTTCAATCCAAGTATGACATCAGATAATATACCTGGACAAGTTCGCCAGCACCAGTAGCACACTGCGCTGAATCAGGCCTCTATGTCTGCCACTTACACCCATCAGCTCAAGTAATGTGAGCAGTTTCGGTAGTTTCAACAATTTGAGATGAAGATAGTTAGGTGTACTGTTAGATATTGCAATTGTTTCCATTTGCAATACAACAAAAGACAAGACGAATAAGAATCCTCGGATAACTAACATGAGGATCAAAGCAAAAAAAAATATACAAAACAACAATGTACATCTCAATGAACATATGACAATGATATCACCAGTTAATAGCAAACTAAAAAACCTATCACCAGTTCTGAAAACCAACAAACTCAATCCAAGAAATCTATCACTAGTTCAAAAAAACAAAGAAAAAAAATGAAGTTCTTATCAACAATCTATCAATAACAAACAAGAAATCAAAATATTCAAAATCAAATGATGAAAATAGAAGAAACCTCTTTCAATGGAATAACTAAGCCAAAAAAATTCCAAAGCGCACCAATTATGAACAACAACATAAGAACAACAAAAGAAAAACGAACGAGTTTTATATCCTGGTTTCTTTATACAACTGATTTTAGATCTGAAGAAGAAGATAACCCTTTTCTCAACACCCAACTATTCTATAAACCGATTAGCTCTAATCTATTGACAGATATAAAAATCAAATAACCATTTTTCAAATAACAAACCCTAATATAAATAAACCCTAAGAGATTTAAAACAAATCAAAGGTTTCATGAAATCACCTCGGCAATAAACAATCTCTAGCAGCAAGAGAAGATACGAGTAGCTGTGAATAGATAGGAGAGGAAGAATCTGAGAAAGATGCAAAAGGTACCCCTCCTCGTCAGAGACAGTGAAAACATGATGCTGTTGGAGACCTTTGTTATAGAACAGATTCAAGGCGAATTGAAAGTTGAAAGATTCGAAAATTTTGATTTGAGGGAGCGAAAAAAATTGGTGAGCGAGATAGAAAACGAGGGGGGAATTTTGGAGCTCGATTTTGAGTTAAATTTTCAACCTAATTTGAGATTTTGGTGAAATTTTAGTCTTAAATCAATTCATACTTGTGGGCCGTTCCATGTCAAAAAAAAAAAAAAAAAAAAAAAAAAAAAACTCGTGTTATGGAAAAACAAAACCCGGGTTACAGATACACGGTTAATATGGTGCAGTGATCGGTGGTTAATATTGTACCATTTTCATGGCACAATAGGTGGCTAGTTACTTTGGGCACCCAATAGAAAATTAATGTGGGGCGTATAAAAACTAAAATATTTATCGGACTAGATCTGTTATTTAATGGTTCATTGTAAAATCACACGCCTAGTAAATTATCACGTTTGAGAATAACAGTTTTTTTGTGTTAAATGAGGGGTCCCACTATATTCACGTTATATGACGGAATTTGTTTGTAATATCTTATTCACGTAATTAATCTGTCATTTAAAAGCGTGATTAACATCCCTTTCTGGACTAGTGATTGGTAACAGGCACAGTAAATCTTACTAGTTTCATCTTCGTTCATCTGGGCACATCCTACAGTATCTCCAAATTCCTGACACCAATCTATACAATCCCCATGTACATCATCTGTAGGGAAATACCTCCAACGCATGACACTCTAACCAATCAAGAAATTTCTACATTCTTCCCCCATTCTGAAATGGACATAACTTATTAAGAAGTATAATTACCAAGACCAGAAGATTTCAAGTCACTAGTTCTATGACCTTATCAATCCAAACAACACTAGGAGACAACATTCCACAATCAACAAAGACCATCTACAGCTTTACGATGTGGCACCTATGGTTAGCTAGAAATCAAACAGTCTATCAAAGGCAAATTCAAACACCGATTCAAATAACTCAACTGATCAACACAATGGCGAAAGAATATACATGGGCACAATCACACATATTACCAGTTCTACCAGATCTTTAGCAAGGAGCCCAACAAGCAACATCCCGTGAAAAAACAACAATATAGTCGGATAGGAACCACCAACACACAACTGGATTAAAATCAATACAGATGGAGCAGCTAAAGTGAATCCAGGACCGGGAGGCACATGAATAATATGCAGGAACGACAAAGGAGAAATTCTGATGGCAATGGCAACACTGCTAGGTATTACAAACTCAACAACAACAGAAACATGGAGTCTACTGTTAGCAACAAGAATCGCAGTCCAACAACAATGGTCCAATGTCAGATTTGAAATGGATTCAAAGGCAGTTATCCAACTTCAACAGCAGCACACAAAGAATCAACCATGGTAATGATGATATATACAAGGAATGCTAACAGAAATCACAAGCCTCATGGAAAATATCCCACACAAAAAAATCGTCCATACATATAGGGAAACAACCTAAGCAGCTGATGAGCTCGCAAATGAAGCAGTACGGAAACATGCACATCACCCAAATTGCCACACAACAAAAATTTGGCAAAATGTATGCCCACACTTTCTTTCTAACATTGTACAAGAAGATGCTAGGGGACAAAAATTCCCTAGAATTGTAACCCTACCCTGAGTTTAATGAATCGGTTTACACCTTCAAAAAAAAAAAATGACCTTATTATAGAATGGTCAAAGGAGGCGGATAGTGTCCATATGAGATATGTTCACACAATACAAACATCATTATTTAATTTCTTTCCGAAAATTAAGACATTTTACAACAACCACAGAAGCAATAGTCGACCCAAATTCTTGTGGGCCTACATGCAACAACAACCACAACAACATGATAATATATGATTATAAGCAAAGCCATCGTAACCACATGATACCAATGGACTATATATGCATCTTAAGGAAGAGAATTAAGAAGATCATTCACACCATTGGTAACAGGCACAGTAAATCTTACTAGTTTCGTCTTCGTTCATCTGGGCACATCCTACAGTATCTCCAAATTCCTGACACCAATCTATACAATCCCCATGTACATCATCTGTAGGCGAATACCTCCAACGCATGAGGTCTCCAGTACAAGATGCAGACGTCCAGGGTAACCAATCTGTACCGTGAGCTAGATAGGTTTCACCCCTACCGGCCATTACTAAACAAGCATGCATAGAAGCATTTACATTCCTGCGTGTGATAATCAAATTTCTTAACAATCGATCACAAAACAAGCGTAACCATCTAATCTAATATGCTTTGGGCACTTGTTGTGGATTAAAGTAAAAAGGAAATTATTATTAGAAAAGAGAAGAAAGAAACCATTGCATATACTTACATGGAGTGGATTAGAATTGATGTGAATAATAATACACCAACAAGAGAAAGAGTTTTAGCAGTAGCCATGAAGAACTTGTAAACTAGAGCGTATATTTTGATGAATATAGTCTATTATCTTAGCAATTTGATTTGTGAATGTTAACAACCAATCTAGACCTCCTTTTATAGGATTTTACAAAATGAGATAAGGATCGACTAGCTGGATTAGTCTTAATCCTTAAGTGAACTGTGTAAAGATAAACACAAGACTAGCCTAGTTTTGTACACTGCCACGTGAACAGCTGATGAATCTTCCATATATGCCGCCTTGTTTATTGTCTTCTCCCTTCATCTTTCTTCTTCTTTAATTTCAGTTACATACTAACAGTAACTATGTTTATTTGTATCGGCATAATATATAGAAGAATGTCGCACGAAAACACAACATCTTTTAAATTCTGAATTTAGTTAGTCGACTTATTTTTAGGAAGGTTAGACACGCTTTCCAAGAAAGTTTACTTTAGACTTAATTTGATTACTTAAGAGAGGGAGAATCTTATGTATTAAATATACTTTGAATTATAAGTAAATAAACTCACTCAATCAAAAAACTGTTAAATCACCAAAAAAATGTTTTGTGGGTATATATATATATAGTATGCATATTTACAATATCAACGCTAAAATTTAAGAAACAAAAAATAAGAAAAAGAGAAGGCGGTGCCGACATGTTAATTTTTCTTTATTTTCTACACAACAGAGAAAAAATAAAATGATAAGTACAAGAAAAAGCTAAAATTTAAAGAGGTTAGAGCAATTATTAATCTAATCGATGTTTAACAAATCTAAGGGCACAGCTTACCCAGTTTAAAGTTTAAACAAAAACTATTTAGAAAAGATATGGCCTCTGATCTGCTTTGCAATATTTTGGGTAATATGAGATGAAAGGAACAAGGCGAGGAAAAAAAATTGAGGGACAAATGTTTTGATCGATGACGTAAAAAGTTCAGTTTTTTTTTATATGGTCTGCCGATACTAACTGGTTTAAGGCAATTATGTTTAGAGTTATAGTTATTCACTGGAAAATAATCATGAGGAATAAAAGAGTTTATGGAGATCGTCACAAGAGTGTGTAAGAAAATATTGATTTGGTTAAGTAATTGGTAGTCTTATGCTCTTGTGTCAACGATACTCTTAATACATTGATCGTAGTTTAATTTGGAGTAATTGGAATACTCTAATGTGTATGTAGTTTATGTTGTATTAACCTTGGATTGATCCTCAGTTTTCTTTTTTCTTTTTAGTATAAACTTCTCTTCGAAAAAAATCACGAGCGGAAACCATAATTAGTAGCTAAATTCCATATTGCAGGACTTTGGAGGTTATTATTGTAATTGCTTATGTCTTTCTCAATATTGAATAAATCATTGCTTCTCAAGAAAAAACTGTTATTTTGCTATGATGTTATGATGTTGAAAGTGTCCATTTTGTCAACTGTTTCAACCAATCATAATATTTGTACATTTTTAAATAGAATAGGAATAATTAACTAGAATCTATAATTGTTCCGATAAAAATCAAGTATCATATCATATATTTTGGTGACCTAAAAGATTTTCAGGTATTTGCCAAATTACATTTCTAGGACTTTCTCCGAGACACTAACGAATTTGAAATAAGAGGCGCTAGACATTTTTCATTCGGAAAATGGGTCATTTGTCAAAATATTTTTAAAACATGGTTCAAATGGACGAGTAAAATTTTTTATGGGTGAAATGGACAAAAAAAAAGTAGCAAGGATGAAACTGAATTCATCCTGGCTTAAACTTAAAAAATAGCGAGGATGAAACTGGATACATCCTGATGTAAATTAAAAACAAGAAAAAGTATTTGAAAATAGGTAGGATGAAACTGGTTACATCCTGGATATTTTTATATTTTTGTCCATTTAAGCAGTATCAAAATTTAGATGTCTTTTTCACTCAGAAATTGTTGATTTTGGTCTTTTTAACCAATTTTATGTTTTTTATTTCATATGGGTAGATTCTTGTATATAATAGAGATGTTTGAGTGCCAAAATATATTTTAAGTCACAACACCAATCCATTTTGGTAAAAGATGTAATCACGAGACAAGTTGAGACGACAATTTTATGCCAAGTTTGTAGGTAAAATGTATGTGACTAGAGGTGCAAACTAGGTTGTGCCAAAGACGAGCACAAACCCAATCCAAAGACGCTAAAAAGTTGACCACAAGCCTTGACCAAAGAGACACGTGACTTAGCCCGCACGGCACAACACGTTAGTTAAATGGGACGTGCTGGGTTTGACTAATTGGCACATTAGCCCAACACAGCACGCGGCACAGATTAACACGTGGCACGACACAACACAACACGTTAAGAAAGCACGTCATAGCAGCATACACAAGTACACCATATAACAAGGCATAATACATCATATTCTGTGTATATTTCACAAAAGAGTCACTATTCTAGCTAGTTTTTGACATTTTATGCTGACTTATTTTTATAACAACACATATAATACCTAAATATTTGGAAAATATATTCCAATATCGTTGTTATAATGTCGTTACCTATATTTTTCTAGAACATTAATTTACTTGACAATGATCCAATTTTATATTTGATGGGTTATTTCTTTTTATTGAATAAACTTGTTGATTTTACTTGAAAAAGATTCAAATGATATGTTGTCTATTTAGATTCTCCTAATAATGTCCGACTTAATGTATACCATCAAGTGATTTCAAATTATTTATAACACGTGTGCCAGCACGGCACAGCACGTTTATTCGTGTGCTGTGCCCGTGGGATGTGTCGTGCCTAGCTTTTGACTAGTAAAGCACAGCACGGCACAACACGTTTAAATCGTTGGCACAGCACAGCATGGCACATGGCACGCGAAGCACGCGACTTCGTGTGCCGGGCTGTGCCGGGCCGGCACGTTTTACACCTCTACTTTATCGAAGAAGTAAATGGTCCATATTCAGTAAATGTGACACTCATAAATGATGGATCTTGATGACAAATTTAGGTTAATGATATAGATTTTAAGCCACAAACTATTTGCTTGGCCAGGGTGCAAATTTTGAACCACGAATCAGAAGATTTCAGAGGATTTAGCCAATTAATCTAATAACCATGGATAACTAGACAAAACAGGCAAGATATGTAAAAATTCAGGAGGAGGAATAACTGGACAATCCACAGCCACAGATCCACAAGAAGCGGAGGCTTTAGGAGTGCTACAAGCAGCTATTTGGGCGCAGGAGAAAGGACTAGCAAACTTCAGCATTGAAGGGGATTGTGAAAACCTTTTCAATTACCTTCAAGGAAATAGCTCTATAATATCATAGCATTCAAAAACGTACCCAGCAGAGGCAGACAGAATAGCTCACGTATGCAACATTTTTTAACTTCAAATCTTAGTAGATAAATCTAATATCCAAAGATCCACTAGTGAATTGATATTAGATGGCTCTACTTCTTTTGTAATTCAGGCCCTTTTAGAGCCTTAGCCTTTTGAATGAAACTAGTTATCCAACTTGGGACCATGAGTTTTGGGGTTTCTCACTTACAGAAAGCTGGGAACTGTCATCTACCCAAATTAATGGTAGTTGAGGAATGCATTGACAAACAGCCATTTTGAGTCATTTTCAGTATATGAACTAGGAGTTGAATTACAACGATCACTTTGTCTATTTCTTCAAATTGCATGTAGATACTTAATTAAAAAAAGTTCATTTCCCACATGACTTTTTGGTTCAATTTGTATGATAGAAATGATATTAGTACGTTGCGTTAATCACATCAATGTTGTTGGAATATTTTTAACTGCTCTATCAAAGGGTCGACATGTTACGACAGTTACAAGCATATCCAGAAACTTTGTTTCCAACAGACACCATTGATGTCTGATGATGAAGAGACTCGTCGTTTCGTGAAACTTGTTGGTGAAAAGATGTCTTTTCCTAACAGATGCGAAAACCTCTATAAATAGCATCTCCCAAAACTTGTTCAAACATATATCAGAAAAAACCTTTTCTGTTTTCTCTCTTTTCTAAAGCTTCATCAGAACTTTTGCTTACATATGTTCTTGATTGAATCAATGGGTACAAACCTTGAATTCAATTTCTGTTGTAAGGCTTTCATTGTATCCTGAAGGCATTATTTCACATACCTGTTGTAATCGCCAATTTATTGGGAGGGTAGAAATAATTGTCTAAAAGAAATCGTATGAGCCTTGAAAGCTTTTGAGTACAACAACATTTTCCTGTGTTATTTCATCTTCTATTGCAACCCAATTTTCCAACAAATGTTACGTCATCAATTTGCTATATTTGATTTTTAATCTGTTTCAAAGTCTGTTAAGCCAAGGTTTGCAGAGATAATAAGAGGAAAACCCATGTAAAATGAGAAGACATCATTAATAGTATAAATAGTGCATATGTTCTTGATTATACTTCAGCCTTGAAAGCTTTTGATCAAGTACAACAACATTTTCCTGTGTTATTTCATCTTCTATTGCAACCCAATTTTCCAACAAATGTTGACGTCATCAAATATTTGATTTTTGATGATTGATTCAGATGAATGACTTTCTTTGCACCATTAAATACTTAACAATGAATAATTAGTTGTTGGCCAACCATAACTTGGCCCCTCTATGAATACATATCTCTTCTAAATTCGAAAGCTTGGACAACGACGAAGGAAGCACACTATAGTTGACATTCATGGTAGAAATTAGACGTACCATGAAAATATCTAGTTCGATAAAGGTCTCATTCTCAAAATATCTAGGTCGATAAAGGTCGCATTCTCAAAATGAGATGCTACGCATACCCATATTGTTCAATTCTTTTCTAAAGTCTTTCATCATTAGATTATGAGTTTGCTGCAAAATATCTAGTTCGATAAAGGTCTCATTCTCAAAATGACGCTCCCGCCACACGCACTTTCTCGTTATCTCATCTTGCGCAGCAACTAGGTTAAGTCTCAGGATAACCACTTTTTGGTTAACTTAGCCAGTGGCCACAACGAGCACCTATATACGCCATAGCTTATACGACTAAATAGTACATTTATTTTAGGGGTTTTTAATGAAATGCCCATGTGGGAAATGCATTTAAGAAAATGCCCACGTTTTTTTTATTATATATTTTATGGGCATAATTTGACTTTTTTCGTCCCGTTTTTTTGAAAAACCTGTTAACGGACGTTACTGTGTACGTGACAATAATTAATGTGTACCTGGCAATAATTCAGGCTTTGGAAAAGACATCCAAGCCCATGAATCGTGCAACTAGGACCTGTTTATACCGTGTTAAAAGCCCATGAACCATGCAACAAGGACCTGGTTAAACTGTGTTAAATGCCCGTAAACCCATTCATATAATGAACGATTAAGATTAGGGCTGCACAAAACCGAACCGGAACCGAACCGAAACCGAAGAATTTAAACCAAACCGAACCGGAACCATACACCAATGGTTCATTTATGGTTATCAATTCCAGATAACCGACAATATCGATTTCGGTTTAGGTTTTATCCCAAAATCGAACCGAAAACCTAATGGTTAATCGATTGTTACTAGCCGTAGGATTGAAATATTATTAGCGGTGGATGTTAGACTTGTTAGTAGATAATTCACTTATGGATGCTCGCAACTCGCAAGAACAACGATGATCTTTGCCGAATCTGTTGGAGTTTTTGCTTTAGCTTTTGTTTTAGGTATGTCTGAATCAGATGAGATTTACGTTGTATTGGTATTAAATCTCATGCCTTAAAAACTATGTTTGTAGCTGGTCGAATTTTGTCTTGTTGACACGTTTTAGTTTTTATTGAAAAATTTAGCCTGTCGGATATGAGAAACTGACCAAAGTAAAAGATTCTTTATAAATCATTCGGTTAACCAAAAACCATCTAGTTTTTAACCAAACAGAGTGAAATGAAATAGGCCATATGGTTTCATTGGTTTTCAATATTGAAAAACCGAGTATTTCGATTTTGGTTTTGCCAAAAACCGATAAAACTGAACCATGTGCGGCCCTAATTAAGATCGTCCACTTTTGGAGGGCGTCCAAGATTGCACCACTGCGCTATTTCTTCTTCGGCGCTGATACCGTCTCCGGTCTAGAAATCACTGGTGATAATATTGACAATCATAAATCATCCATTCATTTAAAATTACAATGACCCAATTCATGAATTATCAAAAGAATTGATATACAATAAAATCCCCAAATTTCTATAAGAACCAAAACTAGTTAGTTCATCATTTATGCAAATTCATACTCCACTCTTTGCCATCTTCATTCAATTCCATTCTAAACAGATCCAACTTCCATCTTGTGATGCTGCGAATTCAAATTGAATATAACCTAATTATCAAGCAAATCCAGATACTTTATTGCTGCAATCTATAACAATGGAGAAACTCTTACGTAAACCCAATTCGAATCTGTTCTTAGAAATTCCCAAATCTCTTGTTGCTGCTGTTGGCATCGGAAGAACAAGAAGATAACCACGAACCTCACATCGATTTCCCCTCTTTATTTTACACTTTTCAGTTAGCAGTAACACAAGTGAATGAACCCTAAAAAGAGAAAGAGAAGGAAAAAAAAAATGAACCCTCGGAGAATAGACTCCCTAAGAAACGTGGTAGGGTAGATGGACACGTACTCCATCTATACTCCTTCACCTATTTGGATCGCACTACCTTCCTTTTTAATATGCAAAACGCTTTATACTACATGAGTCGTTGATTAATTAATGGATGGTGGGAGATGATGTTATGATATTGGACAGTTTAGTAATTGCGCCCATTAAAATCTCATCTATTCAAATGAGAAATTGACTAAGTCTATGAGATTTTACTGGTTTGGTGGGCCTAGACGGAAAAGAAAACCGTATAGGCACTAAATATATAATGAAGAAAACGTGGGCATTTTCTTAAATGCATTTCTCCACATGGGCATTTTTTTAAAAATTCCCTTTATTTAATTAGGTTTTTGATCGATAAAGAATATTGTACACTAGCGAATTTCGAACTCAGATCACTGGTATCATCACCACTGTACTATAGTGACACCGACACATTTATTTTATGAGGGTTAACGTAATAGTTTGTTGGTGAATTTCAAACTCAAATCACTGGTATACCAGTGTACTACATTGACATTAACTCAAATATCCTAAAGTAGACCTCATATCATCGTATGACCCACCATAGTCAGAATCAGTATATGCGTTCATACTTTTGAAGACTCGACCTCTCTTAAACAAGATCCCTTTTCCTGGAGCAGACTTCAGGTATCTTAGGATTCGCATTACCGCATTCATATGTGTTTCTCCAGGATTATGCATGAATTGACTAACAATACTCAATGCATATGCAAGATCGGGTCTTGTATGTGCCAAGAACATTAGTCTTCTTTTGTTATGCTTTGGTTCGACGTGAATCCGTCCGACACACTACAATGAACAAAGGAACTGAAGTTGAAACTTTTGCAATGGCAACCCGTCGTCAATACAACATTAAAGATAATTCTGCCACCTGCACTCATTGTAATAAACGTGGTCATACCAAAGACAACTGCTTTGAGATTGTCGGGTATCCAGATTGGTGGGATAAATGCGATCCCATGAAAAAGAATTCTGCTGCAACAGTACATGTGGTTAGCAATCTAACCTCCGCTATGGAAACAACCAATGGTAAGGTTTTTAATGTTTCGCAAGTTGTTCCTAATAGCTCATGGATAATTGATTCGGGTTGCACAGACCATATGAATTTTGATTCCAGAAAGGTTTCTCCTCTTAAAACATCCATACACAACTCCGTTTGCACAGCAGATGGATCTTTGGCTCCAGTAATTAGAGAACAATCATTAAATCATACTAATACATTGAGTCTAGATTCCGTTTTAGTTGTTCCCTCTCTAAATTATAATCTATTATCAGTTTCCCAAATTACTAAAGTCTTACATTGTGTTGTTATCTTTTGGCCTAATTCTTGTGTGTTTAAGGACATTCGAACACGGCGGACGATTGGATTTGGGGTTAGAAGAGGAAAGCTATACTATCTAGATTTGGCGTTAAAAAGTTCAGAAAGATTATCTAATGCTCTAGTTGTGAATGGTACTCAGGGGGAGAAGGGGAAATCACAAATTTGGTTATGGCATATACGGTTAGGGAACGCTTCTTTTGGCAACTTAAAAAGGCTATATATTTCCTAGTTTATTTTCAAAGATTGATGTTTCTAGTTTTGAATGTGAAGAATATGAACTAGCTAAAAGCCATCGTACTCCGTTTCCATCAAGTTTAAATAAAAGTCTTATTCCATTCATGATTATTCATTCTGATATTTGGGGGCCGTCTAAATTTAACACTCTTGGTAGCGCACGATGGTTCGTCACCTTTATTGATGATTGCACTAGGATGACATGGGTTTGCTTGATGAAATCAAAAAATGAAGTGAATAATTTATTTCAGAGGTTTCACAAAGTAGTCAACATACAATACAATACAAAGATTCAAGTTCTTCGAAGTGACAACGGAGGCGAATATTTAAGTACTGATTTTCAACATTATTTAAGAGAATGTGGTATTGTTTATCAGACAAGTTGTCCTAGTACTCCTTAACAGAATGGGGTAGCTGAAAGGAAAAATCGTCACTTGCTTGAAGTTGTGCGCGCTTCATTAATATCAGGTCATATGCCGTTCACTTATTGGGGTGAAGATCTTGCCTCTGCAGCATATGTGATCAACCGTACACCTTCCAACACTATCATTTTTCAGACACCATTTCAAGCTCTTAGTGAGGCAACAGTTTCACCAACAGTTCCAAACTTTCCTCCACGCATATTTGGTTGTGTATTTTTTGTGCACTTACACAAGAACCAACGGAGCAAGTTATCTCCCCGATATTAAAGATGTGTCTTCGTAGGATATGCTGCAAGTCAGAAAGGATATAGGTTCTACCATCCTCCAACTAAATGAATGTACATCACATTGGATGCTAAGTTTCACGAACACGTGATGTATTACTCGAAGTCTGAACTTCAGGGGGAGTATGAAAATGAAATTCAGACTCTTGACTATGAAGAAGACATAATCGAAGATGTTGTGATAGAAATTCCAAAAGAACAGAAAGTTAGTGAGGAAGAAATTAACGCGGATGGTGAAATTGAAGCTATAAATGAAGTTGAAGAAGATGGATCAGAAGATAATACAGATGAAGTTGAAGAAGATAATGCAGATGGATCACCAACCCCAATCCAACCGTTAGCTGAAGATGTTCTTGAACCTGCAAAGAAATAATTGCCAGAAAGTCGCAATAGAGGTATCCCTAGAACCATGTATGAACCTGATATTTCATCAGAAACTAAATATCCCATGAGTAATTATGTCTCTAATCACCGTCTGAACGAATTTGCAGTTAAATACAAGGCAAATGGTGAAATTGAACGCTTTAAGGCAAGATTGGTTGCTAAAGGGTATAACCAGACTTATGGTGCATATTATAATGAGACATTCACACCTGCAACTAAAATGAATACAATGCGAGTCTTGTTGTATCTTGCTGCAAATTTGGGTTGGCCATTGCAACAGTTTGATGTCAAGAACGTCTTTTTACATGGAGATTTTTCCGAAGAAGTGTATATGAAGCTTCCAACAGGAATGATGGTGTCAGAGTTGCATAACAGAACATTTTTCAAGTTAAACAAGTCATTGTACGGTCTGAAACAATCTCCGAGAGCGTGGTTTGGAAGATTTACCAAGTCTATGAGAGCAATTGGTTATCGCCAGGCAAATTCAGATCATACTTTATTCTTAAAGAGAAATAGAGGTAAGATTACAGCTCCAATCATATACGTAGATGACATGATAGTTACGGGAGATGATCCAAAAGAAATAAAGGCTCTCCAAAATGATCTATCAAGTGAATTTCAGATGAAAGATCTTGCTTCTTTAAAATACTTCCTTGGAATTGAAGTATCTCGATCAAAAGAAGGAATCTTCTTGTCACAAAGAAAATATGCCCTTGATTTGTTGGAAGAAACAGGTATGACAGCCTGTCAACCTGTAGAAACACCAGTGGAGCCAGGTTTGAAATTATGTTCGGATGTCAACCAAGTATAAAAAGGTTCTAATTCAGGTATTGGATCCTTCCTTAGAATTTACCCACATATTTGTTCAAATTCACTGTCTAACCCAGCAAGAAAAATATGCACCCTCATATGTTGAACTGATTTTCGATATAGTTCAACATATTTTTTATTTTCCATAATCACCTTATCACGGTGATCTAGATCACTGAAGATTTCTACTAATTCCCCATAATAGACCGGGAGTGCTCTACCATTTTGCCTGGAAGAGAAAGCTCTTTGATTTAAGATATAAATTTGTAGTTCATCTGCTCCATCATAGAAAGCCTTAGAAACAACATCCCATATCTCACGAGCATTAGGTAAACGAATATATCGTTTCATTATTTCTGGTGACATAAACATTAATAGCCATCTCTTGACCTTTTGATTGTCTTCGTACCACTTATCATACTTATCATCATTTTTAGATGGAACTGGAGACGTACCGCGAATAAAGGAGAGCTTCTCCTTCTCAGCAATATGCATCTCAATGATTTGAGACCACAGATCATAATTTGATTCATCCAAAGTAATTCCTTCCTTGAACGATGACCCATCGGATTGAAAAATAATTTTGTCGGAAGGTTTTGTGTTATTAGAATTTTTTGTATCTGAATCTCCCATGGTTTAATACTAGATACAAGGGTCCTTCTCCTCTCTCTGATACCACATCAAGATTGAATTAAAACAGAGAGTTTCATTGATTGAGTTTTTTAGATAATAAGAATACAATCTATTTGATATTTTTGATAATAATAATCCTCTACAATAAGAAATGTATATATAGATTACAAAAAAGAGTAGGTAAGGGAGTAGATAAAGGGGTAGGTAAGGGAGTAGGTAAAGGAGTAGGTAAAGGGGTAAAATTCAACAAACATAATGGATTCGCTACCAAACATCTAACAAAGAGACGTGCATGATCTTTGAAGAACGGGTTTTTCGTTTTTCTTATCGTGCATTTATTTTATGGAGTATAATAATAAAAACAATAATAATTTGCAACAGCTTTACCGTAGAGATGTGTAAATCAAATTATCTAATGGCTGGCAAGCTCACACTGCGAAAAGAAAAGACAAAAGAATAAACAGTTACAGCATAAACTCAACAGTTTAACTGGCAATTAGATTAGAACTTAATAGAAATCGAAAATAGGATCCCCACTCTTCAATCGAATCAAATTGCATCCAACTTCTAGATCGTCGACAGAGTCATATGTGATCTTGATTCTTGAGCAAATATGCTGTATCAATAATCTGCTGCCCTTTGAAGGGGTAAAGTCTGGTGGGTGGGCTAGTTTATTTGGATTAATTAGGTTGCTATCTAATTAGTCGTCGTCATCATCATCATGCATCGAGCTGGCTAAGCTATTCATTTGCTGTTTCTTAATCTCATATGGGAAGGATGTAATGTTGGAGATAAGTTATTATATTATCGACTAAGCTTAATTTGAATACAAAAACTAAGGTGTGAAAAAGAGGAAGAGTGAGAAGTGTGAAGACTGAGAAGAGTTAATTAGATAGATGGTGTATCTTAAAGTTTCCAACTTGGAATCTCCCTCTACTCGCTGAGGCAGCAAAGGCATATATACATGAGAATTCATGATTGTTATATTCCAGCCTGCATTTGTTATAAATCAATACCGCAAAAAAAAAAAAAAAAAAATTTGTTATGTGATCAAAATATACTCACTCGATACAATATGTAATTTGCTACTTAGTAATTGAGTCACACTTGACACTAGCCACAAAGGAACAAACTTTTCAACAACTCCTCGTGCCATTAGGATAGTTTAAATTAAAAAAAAATGTACAAAACACAACCCAAATCTTAATTTAGATTGCGCTCTCTTAATGTGTAATTATAATCTAAATAGACAATCTAGACCCAAATTATGATAACTAATGACAAAGTAACGACTAATAAAAACAAGAGTAAAATTCACAAAAAACGTTCCTTATCAACGGGATCAAACTTCTTGGCTTTGGGGCCAAGGGCTCTTATCTGTAGGGATCATGAAGACAAACCCTCCATGATTCAGTACATCTCATGGACTATACGCTGACTACACTGCAACCTTACTAAACTGTTATTTCATCTTTGCCCTTTCGTATCCACATTCTGCTCTTTTTTATTAGTAGAAAGCAACACGAAATGATATAAGTTCGTTCAATCTTCAGACGCCTTGTACACAACAAGAACAACAAAAGGGAATGGTAAAATCCATAACAACTCCAGAACCAAAGAAAACAAAAGCAAGACTTTCAAGATTGTCATTATTGGAATACCCTTCCCAACCTAATCTTGGAAGCTCCTTCTTCGATTTAGATTTATGTTGCCTCTCAACGTATAATCACCGACAAAATGTTCTTCATAACAGCTTCCTTGCCTCTATTGCAAACTTCAAGAATTTGTCCAAATTTTTGTTCACCAGTCATAGATCTCCTTCCAAGAATTGCCTCAAGTGGCACCATTCTGAAGCTTCCATTTGGAATTTGAGTTTTAGTTTGCTTGCAAGTCTCTGCAAGTTGGCTCCCCTTGGAGTTTGGTTTATTTGGAATTTGTGATGTATAACTTTGGTGGTTCACTTGGCTTACTAGGTTCACTTGGCTCACTACTTGTGACCTTGTGAACCTTTTTCAATCAATTTTAATCTTTCCCGAGGGATAAAAAAATGAAAATCTGAAGCTTCCATTGAGGCATGTAAATTGTTATCACAAGCCTACAAAGCAGCACAATTTGCATCCTGGTTAGTGTAGTGATCTACACTATAAAGTGAGTGATTCAGACTGCATCTAGTTCTACGAGTAAATCCTAGAGGCACGCACTACTGTCACAATGAGGCTATATTACATGGCTCGGTGTCCCCAAAACAGAAGTTAGCCCATAACAAGGGACACGACAGTCTGTCACCGCTAGCAATTGCTCAATTCCTAACTCCTCGCTAACAAAAATAGTTGGAACAGGAGTAAGGTTGAGACTTACCTTGCTGACTTTTCTTTATGCATGATATTTTGCCATCGTTCGAACATAAAATTCTTAAGTAGCACTAGATTTTATGCCGGTGCTATGCCCGGGCGGCTCCGCAAACTTGCTTCGCTAATTCAATCTGCAACTGCAAATAAAATGGCATAGATGTGCCCGTGCAACGCACCAGACATTTTTTTTCTTCTTTTAACCATATTTCTGATTTGGTAAAGCTCGGCTTCGGCTTCGCCTCGCCTTGCCCCATCCCCATCGTGAACAGGAAGACCTACACATCCACTGATCAGTAGATTGTTCTATACTTGTTCTGCACATTATGATGATAAATTTTGTTTTAGCTCACTGATCTTTTTCGTCCAAAACCTAAAAAACCATATGCTAATCAAAAAGCAGAATAAATACATAAGAGTTAAAAAAAATTCCTACGCAAAAAGTCCTTCAAAATCTCTATTAGAGATTAATAAACCTAATTAGCTACACAAACCTCATGTACGGAATAAGGTCTACCCGTTTGTAACTATTTGAAATCAAAACAATAATTTAAAAGTCATTATGATATACATAGACATAGAGGGACATGTATAAAGTGGGTCAATCACTTTATGAGCTATAAAATCATTTCATGGATTTTGGAATACACAAACAACTTAATTTGGCTTAAGCAACTTCAAATTGTCTTTGGACTTGGAGCATTCAAATTTCAAAACAAACAATTCAGAATTTGGCCCTAATTTTATTAGTCGGTGTGCAATATTTTGTGTCTGTACTTTGCACCAGACATTTTTTTCTTTAACCATATTTATGATTTGGTGTGATGAGGTTTTGCTTTTTTTGTAGTGTATTTTTGATTTTGTATGGCTTGGCTTCGACTCTCCCAGTCGTTTTGGATTTTTTATTTGGTGTGGCTCGGCGGACTGATGAATTTTTGGTTTGGTGTGTCTCGTCTTCCTCTCGCCCCGCCGCTTAGGGTTTTTGATTTGGCGTGGCTCGGGCTCCGCGTCGCCCCATCGTGCATTTTTGTCTTGAATTACCTCCCTAAACCTCCATACAGGTTTGCTGTTACCCTTCATTCATTCATCATAATAATTTTTTTTTTTTTTTAAAACCTTATTATCCAGTGAAATTTATGAAAACACAAACAGAAGAAGCACAAAATAGAGTACTACCTAGTATTGTTGACATATCAATCCATCCAGCCAACCAAGTGAAGCGAAGGAAAAAGGAAGGCGGAGCAGCGGTGGCGACATTATGGATCTTATCCATGACCCTGCACCACCATTATAACATACCAATTTAATTCGATGCTCACAGTCGAGCATGATTCTACTCAATTATATTGATGTGAATTTATAAGAAGCTATCTACCTTCGGATTTGAGAACAAATAGAGCATCAGCATCAAGGATATCAAATCGGCAAAAAATCTCAGAATAGGGATGTCATTCAAGGATATACTAACACAAACCGATGATTGAAACCCACAAAGAGCTGCACGCAGCGAAAAGATATGTTAGTTGCGTAACTACGGTTTTGAATCAATGGAATTAGAAAGGAAATTTTTTTGATTACTTGAAAATCATTAATAAAGGAAGAATTATTATAATCTAACATGACCACATAAGTACAAAATAATTATTGGCAAACAAAGCATAAATGATCCAGGCCTTGGCTTTTAAACAACTAAAGATTTTGTTGCATATGAGGAACTAATTCTTGAAGGTGCCCCAATACCTTAAACTGTGAAATCCGGTTCATGACAGGGGCTGAAATCTTGATAGAGGTTGTCAGTGTAAAAGAACTTATACATAACCTGATACTGTGGACTTAACTGCTTAATTAAATGATACGTACTCTTTCATTCTTTACTTCAAGAAAGCTGTGAATAGGTAACTCAATGTGTACCTCTCATAGCCAAGACCATCAAGGATAACTTCTAGGAATCCCCAAAACTTAATTGACACCATATTGGTGATAAAGTAGGCCTGCAAGCAAGCATCATATTTTAAAGATGAAATATATCCCAGAAAATAAACCGATAATGAACGCGAAACAAACTAAAAACTGAAAACACTAACAAAAAGAGTAACAACCTCAATTCAAAATGTAAAAAACTTATTACACATAATCAAGGGGGAAAATCATATGCCTGCCACTCCCATTGGTTTAAGATGACTTTTGGTATTTCTTCAATATCATCATACACTGGAAATAGGGAATGCACATAAGTAAATCAGGGGTATACTCTGTAAACCTTGCCTACATAATGTTTTTACACCTATAGAAAACAGAAAAAAATAATTGAAGAATACCCTTTTGAGTATGGAGTTGATGGCTGCAAAATCAAATCAATATTCGAATAAAAGCATCAAACCGCTGTTCAAACACCCATACAACAACATGCCACATAATGAAGTGTCACCAAATTTGAGAAAATGCAAATGAAAATTGCATTGGCATAAGATGTTGCTAACATACTAAACCACCCTCCATGAGAGAAAACTGATTACAATCAAACTGAACTAAAATAAATAGAAGGAGAAGATTTGCCATCACTTACATCATAGCGCGACGTGGGGTCTCATATGACTTAGTATTCTAAAGTGGGTATCTCAATTTCCCTGGCTTTATATCACCCAAGTGGCCAAGATGTGGAATTTAAGTGACCCAGAGAAAGACATATTAAATTTTCAAATATTTCACTGAAAATCGAATTCATGCCTGAATCAATCACACCTAGAAGAAGTAACTGGGTGACGGGTGTTGCATGCTGCTGTTCTCAGTAGGGGACTCTCTTCTTCACTGATATTCGTCATTTGTAACAATGTTTACGAAAGTAAAGAGAAATAGAGCTCCAATCTGTAGCAGAATAATCGTGCCATGGGAAAAGAATACACTAAAGAGCAAAATGTCAATAGTGAAAATAAATCTATCTACATAAATAAAATAAATGTCAGCATAAGTTCACTCTTAACAGTCACAAACTGTTTGAAGTCTGGTACTGCGCAATACCTTCGATAAGTCTATTGGAAACGGCTGAACGCGATAGAGAAATTCTCATATCCGTAACCCATCACGGATGAACAACAAAACACTTTTTCTTTGTTCTTTCAAAGCTCAAAATAACCTAAAACTCCATCCAGAAACCAAACCAATATAAAACCCATACATCATGAATTACAGATGAACTACAAAACATTGAATTTGGAACAAATTATTGAAGCTATTGAGTTTATTTACGCTGATAGTGTAAACTTTGTCACCATTGTCGTTGATATAGTACTATGATACATCTACATCTTCCTCGAGTCTGCTAAAACCTAGAATTTATAAGCACAGAAAAAAAAAGAAAAAGAAAAATAATACTTGTTAGACGATCAACAATGTCAAAGCATAGAAGAAAAAAAGAAGAAGCTTATACTATATATCAACCCGAGCACCTTGATTGTTGATCAAAGTTATAAATTTTTTCCATCCTGCTTGATAATTAAGACGAAGAAGAAGATATGCTTTACACTACTCACTCAAATTATAAACAGGGAAAAAAAAGCTAATAGATTCTAATACTTAACCCTACAAGGTTGCATACCACAACCGTCCATTTAAAGAGAGAATAGTGATTCTTTACCTTAAACTAAGTCAACTCCACCCAATTCTTCCTCTGAAATCAGGAATTGAAGAACCGGGAAAGAGAGATTAGGGGTTAGGCTGTACTGAGAAACCTATATTCAAAATCAAGGATCGAACCAACAACCCCAGTAATGCGGAACAATATTGTCCACACCAACTATTAAATCGGTGATTCACAACCATTAAATTGAACCAAATTTGTCCCAAGCTTTAAACCCTAGAAACCAAACTTTAAACCCTACCTGCAACCTTCGGGATCTCCATTAATGGAACCTTAAAACCGGGTAAGGGATCTGCCTGAATTCTTTAACCAACAATATGAAACCGTAAAAAAAAAAAAATCGTAACTGATATTCCCTGTATAATGAAACTCAAGAAGAAGAACCCTAGCCGAAAGAAGAAAAGAAAACTCGAGAGGAGAATAAAGAAAGCATTTTTTTTCTCCGGTGTTTCACTCATTTTTTTTCAACCTAAAAAGTTTTTTAGTGTTACATTAATTAGATTTGAGGAAAAGTGGAATGGAGAATTTTCAAGGGGGCGGTGACACTCACCCAAGAATGGGTATTCTCATCACGCGACGTGTGGCCTTATATGACTTAAGGGTTTAAAGGATTAGATGCCTTATTTACAAAAATAAATAAAAAAACATATTATACTCCTGTCTATGTAACGGCTGTGAACTTGCGATGGCCCTGCCTTTTCCTTTCTATAATATAACCATTCTAAGAAAAAAGTTCGTCGACCGAATCCCGTTGGATGATTTTGAATTGAATCTTGATAGTAACTCAGGCTGAGCTTTGGTAATAGTCGTTACTATTTTTTGTTGTTGGTGCCTGGGCCAGGAGTTGACTTTCCAAGACTGTGTTTGGCTTAACAAAACAACATACCATTACCACCAAGGCAGTGAAGGGACGGCCATTTAAGCAAAGTGAAACAAGAAAACATTACAGGTTTTCTCTGAAAAATAATCCAAGTATATGGTACTAATCATTTATCTTTCCTTCCATATTATAATGTGTTCTGTTCTGTCATTGTTGAGATTTAAGAGATATTAAGTCTCCTACACTCGACAGACACAAACAAGGCTAGACTCGAGAGGGGAAGTGATTGCAATTTTAGAGAGAGTGCAGCTTATAGAGCGGGGGAATGTGGATCTGTATATAAAGGACTTGATCCACATACCGCTGCCAGTGTTAGATTTTGATATGTAGATCAAAACTAACATGGATATCATTGATTTGATAAATAAAATAAAGATTAATCAATGATAAATAAATAAATCAAAGTAAATAATCTACATACCAAATCAAATGGAGGAGACAAGGATCAAAGTGGTTCGGCACTAACGCCTACATCCACTGACAAACCCCGTAGGGTGAATAATATTGATGATCATCAGTAGACACTGAGATGGTTTTACAGATACACTCGCACTCTTATTTATAGAGTAAATTAAACCTAGAATATAATATCTCATCAACATATCTTAGAATAGTTAATGTATATCTGGACAACTAATTGCATAATATTCTCTAGATTTTGTAGCTGGCTTGGTCTTCGTTTGACTGCAAGGATTACACCGTTACTTGGTCTTCGCTTCAGGTACGATCACCTTGATCTCTTGTGCACACGGTCCATAATATTCCAATAGCCAGTGCCGACTGCAAGATTTTGGACCGTTTGAGGTCATGTGCTTGCGTAGAGAGGTCTTCTGGGGTATTATTTTGTTCGAGGCAACATAGACAAGTATGTTTTGAATTTATGTTTCTGACCTCTACGAAGCTCTTCAAGTTTCTGGACAGATTTCTTATGGTGAATCGAATCAGGCATGCCAAATAGATGATTTTGAAGTAAAGGTTTTATAAACATAAACAAGTATGTTTTGAATTATACAAAATAATTGCGTCTTTCCTTCACAATCCCGATTCAATTTGCAAGAGAACATTTTACAGTTGAGGTTACAAATCCGGGCCGATCCTTGAACAAAATAGGCACCAATAATGCAGAAGTCTACTCTGGAGCCAGGGGACATTGCCTAAACTCGATCCACAACATATAGACAATCAGCTAAGGAAGGAGCAGAGGCGGTGGCTTTAAAGTGGGCAAAGAAATTACAGCAGATGAATTTTGATTTTAAATCCGACAGTCCAGAGGTTCTTAGAGATGTTAAGGAGGGATATGAAGATTCGCTCTCAACTACAACAATACTATCCCTTTGACACTTCTTTTATGTCAAGGAAATTGATCCAAATTAATTTCTCTACAAAACAATAGTATTCCTGCTCTTAGCTTACCTAGAATTTGTAGTAGGTCTACTACTCTTCTCGATCGACATGGAAACAATCTTAATATTTTGTTTCATTGTTGTAATAGTCAGAATCCACCTATGTTGGCTTCCTAGATGGCCAATAGGGAACTAGTATGACTTTGTAAGAGGTTCTTTGCCTCAATTGAATGAGCCACTCCGGAGTTCTTCCTTCTGTAGGGCCAATGTCTCAGATAGAGTTCCGAGAGCACTCCTATATGCTAGCTGAAGTACTTGAGCATATATATAGGTTTTAGCTTTTATCAGGCAAAATTTAACACAGATAATTATTAGTACAATTGTTCATAAAACAACCATGGAAATAAACAACAGTCACCCTATAATTGTGACTCACAGCGCAACACAATGCATATGCTGTTTTTATTTTGAATATAATGCATATAATTGAACCAGGATTCAAACCAAAAGATGAATGGAGTATATATGCATCTTAAGGAAGAGAAGAATCATGGATTCATGGACACCCTTGGTAACAAGCACAGTAAATGGTAGAGTTTTCATCTTCGTTCATCTGGGCACAATTTACTCCATCACTCTCCTGAAATTGGGTACACCAATTTATACAATCCCCATGGACATCATCAGTGGGAGAATACCTCCAACGCATGAGGTCTCCACTACAGGAACTACTACTTTCAGACCAATATGGACGGGGATCTTGAAATACATGAAATTCTAGACAAGAATTTTGAATAGCATTCACATTCCTGCACGTTCACAAATTAAATTAGTACAAATTTGTAAAAAACAAGAGAATTATTAATAGATAAAATGAAAAGGAAAAACCAAAACCCTTACATGATGGATTGGAGAAGAATCGAAGTGAGTAGGAGGAAACCAATGAGAGAAAGTGTTTTAGTAGTAGCCATGAATGAAGAACTTATAAGATAGAGGGAATATATTTTGATGAATATAGCAATTTGATTTGTGAAGATTAACATGCATCTAAACATCCTTTTATAGTAATTAAACCACTATGTTAGAATTAGTTAGATAGTTTTTTATTGTTGGAAGGTTGGACACTCTTTCGAAAGTCTACTTTAAGCTTAATTTCTCTTTTGGATTAAATAGACTTTGGATTGTGAGTAAACTCATCAATTCGTAATCTAACTAGAAATATGTCACACGATCCAAATAAGAAAAAAAGAAAATCAACCCTTGTCACCTTATCGAGATAATTTTGGTATTGCCTGTTATTATGACACGAGCAATTGGGAAAATGCAAATGAAAAATGAGATAAACTAAGTCATGCAATTAATATTAATATATTTTTTATTTTAACCATGCGTCGATCCTTCCCTCTAAACAATAGACAATGTGTTAGTTAACTTATCTTGATTCTTTCTCAATTGTCATGATGGTAATTGTGTTCATTTTATCATTTTTTCGACCAATCATAACATTTGTACTTTCTTAAATGATAACATCTGATTAGTTAATTGTGATGTAATACATTTGAGGCACCTAAAATCACATTGTTAAGACTTTTTATTAAAGATACATCGCCGTGTCAAGACATTTAATTAAAGGCACACCGCAAGATTCTGAAAAGTACGGCGTAATTTGGATCACGGAATAAATTTTGGTTCATAAGGGTAGATTTCATTCTTGTGCACAATGAAAAGCAAGTATAATAGTATAATTTTTCCTCAAAGGCCAACTTTATATCAAGATAATGGATATAAACTGCAGGATCGTAGATGCCCAGACAATGTGGGACTAATAATCTCAACACGCCCCCTCACGTGTAGCTTCGCTGGGTCTAACACGTGGACAATTAAATCGGGTGACGCGGAGTAAAGACGCGGTCAAATGACTCGTCGCAAATAGCCTGCTCTGATATCATGTTAGAATACGGACATCCAACTCAAAACCAATTGGCAATGTGTGGAGAGGCCCTAAGAGATTATAAACTGCAGGATCGTAGATGTCCAGACAATGTGGGATTAATAATCTCAAAACTTAGAGATATCAGCAAGAGAGGCGAGTAAGCTAATCCACAATGGTCCTCGATTATATCATTTTTGTTATTCCACTTGGAATTGAAGCCGTTATAGCCATATTATGCTACTGTTTTAATTGTTTCTCGGAATGCGAATTTGGCATTTAAATATTGCATGTGCCAATTTTGACCAAACCCAGCAGATTGAGCACAGGATGATGTCAATCTGAAAATAGGTCCCTCCCAAACTCGTTCTTGAATGAGCCACTCACGAGTTCTTTCACTTATGTGGTGAAGTGCAAAATAAACAGGAATACTTGATCAAATCTTGGTATAGTTAATTTTCTTAATGGGCATATATGCAGTTGAGAGCTAGCCATTATTGATTCAAGCATGCATTATAGTTGGATTCAGCGGTGATGTGCAAAATTGACGGGATTACTTGATCAAATGGTTACACTAAATTATTTATTTATTTTCGAAGGTGGAGGTTATATTAAGAAAAGAGAACTCATGCAAAAGCAATGAGAAAGAAACAGACCCACGGGCTGTAAACTAGCCAATACAGACAAAGTGAAAAGGCTACAGACACAACCCAATACAGAGAACCCAAACCTGCGAACTCTTAGAGAAAAAGCTGCAGTCACCAGCTGTAGCCAAAGACTAGAAAAGCTTACACAAAATACCACATCTGCTCCATATTAAACTTAAAAATTGATGACTGTAACCAAAACCTCGATTTCCTCTTATCACAGACGCCAGCAAACTTCTGACGCCAGCAAACAACGTCAATCAGACGAATGATTTCCTGCAGTAACTAACACAGTTCAAAACAGTTCAATGCACATACACTAGTAGCTCCCAATTACTCCATATTAGGCTGAGATCAATGAACTTGAATGTTTCAGTATCACACAACCATAGAACCACCAGATACTTAACATGGTCTATCACTTTTGCAACACTCTTCTTCCTCCCACCAAAGATTCGATCATTCCTTTCAGTCCAAAGAGTCCAACAAATAACGTAATGTAATATCTTCCAAACCTTTCTTCCCCTACCTTGCAAAACGTTAGTCCTCCAAGCATTATAAAGTTGTAACAAAGAGCTCGGCAAAGGCCAGGAAATCCTAAAAGCCTTCAAAAAGTAATCCCAAACCTCGAAGGAGAAAGAGCAATGCATGAACAGGTGATCTGCTGTTTCTCTCTTGGCAGAAAAAAGAACACAAAGTTCAGAGTCAATCTCGACACCTCTGTGGCTCAGCACATCCCTAGTTGGTAAGGATTTATGGAATGTAGCCCAAAGAATAAAACTGACTTTGTGGGGAATATAAGTCTTCCACAAATGGTTCTCAAAACTACATAATTCATATTCACTGGCAAGAAGTTCATAACATCTGTGAGAGCTAAAGTTATCCATAATCTTCATCTCATCATCTTCTTCCACCAGGTTTGGACGAACTCCAATATCTATTCTTAAAAGGTCCCATTCCAGTTGTTCATTGGCGTTCAATTGTTTCTTAAAAATGCAGTTCTACCCATTAGTTCCCAACACTTCAGCTATGGTCGCATCCTTATCTTTGGCCGCCTTAAAAATCACAGGAAAACAAATATTTCAAACACCCTGTATCCAACAACTTATCTTTCCAAAAGCGTATCCCCCTTCCATTCCTCACCGTGTACTGGGCAAACTCTTGAACAGCAGGAACCATTCTCATAACGTTGTTTCATAAACTTCTGCATTGAGGGTTATTGTCTACATCTGGCATTAGAACATCTCCACTTTTCTTGAACCTTCTGGTAAATTATCTTTCTCCATAAGCTGTTTTTGTTTGATGCGTACCTCCATATCCATTTTACTAATAAATCTTGGTTTGTTCTTCTTAGGCATCTCACACCCAAACCACCATTAATCTTTGGTTGACAAATTTTAGGCCATCCAACCCATACCAGCTTCTTCTTCCCATCCACATCCCCACACAAGAAATTTCGCATAAGCCTGATCATTCTTTTTTCAATGGTCACTGGCAAGTAAAATAGAGATAGATAGTAATTGGGAAGGCTAGCTAAGCAGCTCTTAATAAGAACTAATCTCCCTGCTTTGTTCATCTTTTTCTTCTTCCAAGTAGCTAGTTTTTGTTGCATTCTAAGAAAGACATGCTCCCAAACAGATGTACTTCTCCAATGTGCACCAATAGGCGTTCCAAGGTAAGTGAAAGGCAGCTTCTCTGTTTTACATCCAAGTTCCATTGCTAAAACATTAATAACCTCTTCAGCGCCTATACTTATCATAGTACTTTTCTCCATGTTTAACTTCAAACCAGTTAGGGTTTCAAAGACTATTAAAATAATGAACAATCTTTTTACCTCCTCAACACTAGCATCAATAAAAATAAGGGTATCATCAGCAAATTGTAGATGAGATATAATTGTACCATGATCCACCATTTGAAAGCCAGAAAGTTGATCCCTTGCCACTGCATCATTAATCAGTTTAGAGAGAATTTCCACCACCAGTAAGAACAGATAAGGTGACAGTGAATCACCTTGTCTTAAGCCTTTACTAGGCTTAAATTTCTCAGTGGAACTTCCATTCACCAAAATAGAGATATGAGATGAGGAGACACATCATCTAATCCAAGAAATCCACTTTGCGCCAAAATCATGTAGATGCAAAATTGTGAACAAAGATTGCCAATTGACATTGTCAAAAGCTTTTTCCATACCAATCTTACATAAAATTCCCGGTTTTTTAGACTTCAACCTACTATCAACACATTCATTGGCAATTAGAACACCATCCAAGATTTGCTTATTGTTGATAAAAGCCCCTTGGAAAATGAAAGATTAGCTCTGGCATTACTTTCTGCAACCTCTCCGCAAGCAGTTTAGAAATAATCTTGTAAACACTTCCTATAAGACTTAGAGGTCTGAAGTCCTTAGGACTACCCGAATCTTCCTTTTTGGGAATCAGCGTTATAATAGTATAATTTTTCCTAATGGGTATGCTAGCCATTATATAGTGACTGACTGGATATGACTGATGTATTTTACACACAACATATATAACCGGTCAGATAAGATAAGGGAGCCGTCATCGGTTGAGGGATGCATAGATGACCATTTAATTATGTGCTCTTGATTCGCTCTGGCCTCTGGAATTTAACTCACGTTTTCTCTTTTCACCGGTTTTGATCTGAGTTTCTGGTTTGGTCAAGCCCTGTTAATGTTCTTTGTAAAGGAGTAACATAAAATCCTAAATAAGCACAGTACATTTTTTTTTTTTTGATGAGAGAGAGAAAGGGATTTACAAAGTCTACCAAAGTTAGACAAACAAGAAATCAAAAAAATACAGAATCCCAGTTGTATTAACACAACCTTAATTAATTTTTGATACAGTAATGGATGGATTACATCGATCAAACATAGCTTAATTAACACCAATAATTATCAATCAAATTTATTGTTCACACAACAACCATGGAATTAAACACCAGTCGACCCTAATGGTTCTCTTTATTCATACAATAACAACAACAACACCAAATGAAGAAGAAGCCACCAAATGGTTCTCTTTAAGGAAGTGAAGAATCATGATCATGGACACCCTTGGTAACAGGCACAGTAATCCTTGGAGTCTTCATCTACGTTTATCTGGGCACAATTTACTCCATAACTCTCATGAAATCCCAAACACCATTGTATGCAGTCCCCGTGGACATCATCAGAATACGTCCAACGCATTAGGTCTCCACTACAGTAACTATCACGTTCAGACCAATGTATAGGAAAATGATCTTTAAAAGTGAAACAAGCATTCATATAAGCATTCACGTTCCTGCACGTTCGCAAATTAACAGATTCACAGTCAGATTTGTAAAAATAAGAAAATTATTAATTGAAAAGAAGAAACCAAAAACCTTACATGGATTGGAGAAGAATAGAAGTAAACAAAAGGAAACCAATGAGAGAAAGTGTTTTAGTGGTAGCCATGAATTAAGAACTTATAAGGCTGGAGTATATATGTTGATGAATATAGCAATTTGATTTGTGAAGATTAACAAACATCTAAATATCCTTTTATAGTAATCAGACCCAAATATTAATATCTTTTAAATTCTGAATTAGTTTGATAGTTTATTGTTGGAAGGTTAGACACTCTTTCGAAAGTTTACTCTAAGCTTAATTTGATTAGTTCTCCTAAGGATTAAATAGACTTTGGATTATGAGTAAACTAAATTCATTGCTTAACTTGAAATATATTACGTATGACCCAAATGAATAACAAAAAAAAAAATAATAATCAATCCCTCTTCACCTTATAGAAATAATTTTTGTGCTATTATTATGACAACAATTGGGATCATGAAAATGAAAATTCTAGAAACAGATTATAACTAAGCTAGTTGCTTTTTGCCATATGAAATCTACAAAAGATAATCAATGGAAACTGGCAACTGCTTTTGCAATATGAGATCTAGCTATAGAATCCTTCTCAAGCAATAACATTTAATATAGTTGATAAAATCTCCAACTAGAACATGATGGTTAAAATGATATTAATTTGACATTTTGAAGTTATTTTTCTTACAAAATCCAACGACAATGAATTTGAAATGAACTTTATATGACAATCTATTCTGATAAAAAAAATGTCATGAAAATGTCGAGATAATGATCATTCTAACAATGTTATTAAACCCTTCCCCTAATATCCACTATGTATTAATAATTTATTTTGATTACTTGTCATGATGTTGAATGTACTCTTTGTCAATTCTTTCCACCAATCATAATATTTCTACATTCTTAAATGTTTGAATAATTAATTAAATTTAAATATTTTGAGACAGTTGTTTCCGAGTCACTAGTTATCTTGTATATTTTGGTGATGTAATACGCTTGGGGTACCTAAAATCGCAGTGTTAAGACTTTAAATTAGAGGCACACCCAAGATTCTGTCCAAGTTTTGGTTCATAATGGTAGATTTCATTCTAGTGCACAATGAAAAGCAAGTATTATAGTATAATTTTTTGCTAAAAATCCAACTTTACATCATTCAAGACAACGGATGCTCATAGATATCAGCAAGAGAGACGAGTAAGCTAATCCGCAATGGTCCTTCATTATATCATTTTTGTTATGATTTCCACTTGCAATTGAAGCCATTATAGCCATATTAAGAAGTTTAGATATCTAACTTATAACTAGATATTCAAAAATGACTCATGTGTGACATGTGTTGCATACAGAACATACGCAGTCAGATAAGATCAGGGAGTCGTCATCGGCTATGGGATGAAAGGAGGACCATTTAATTATGTGCAATTGATTCCCCGTCTGAAATTTAAGTCACGGTTTCTTTTTTCACCGGTTGTGATCGGAGTTTCTGGTCAGGTCAAGCCCGAGTAAGCACCGTAATTAAACATATCATAATAGGGGTCGATTAACACAACCTTAATTAATTTTGACACAATAGTATGGATGAATTACATGCATCAAACATAATTAACAAGAACAAGAGGGACTATTAAAATAAACTAATCATGATCAGCAAGTTTGGTCAACAAGCTATAACTGTGATCACTGTTTTTATTTTAGGATCATAATAAGCAACGATTAGACCCAAGAATTTAAACATTGATAATACATGTATCATAGCAAGCACAGTAAATCTTATTGTTTTCATCCGAGTTCATCTGGGCACAGTGTACCCCTTCAGTCTCTTCCATTGACGCACACCAAGGCATACAGTCTCCGCGAAACTTAAGTTCATCATCAAGTTGTAGGAAACATAATTTTGTATAACTACTTCTTGCGAATACCTCCATCAATTTGTATTTTCAATTTTGATGAGACGACCATCACATGAAACTGTTGGAAAACAATTACTAAAAATTGATTTTAAGGTTTTAATAAAATTATAATTTATTGTTTTCTTTTGTGACTTTAAGAGAATGAAAAACCAAAGGTTAGATGGATATGCTTTAGTCCACATTTTGAATCATATTCTTAATTGTCTTGAGACTCCTTTTCACTTTTAGTTGTTTTAAGAGACTATATAAGCTTTTTAGTCCCACAGCTCAAGTATAAATTTGGTGTTCCTCTTCTTAAGTTGTTTTGTTCCATTATATAAACAAATTCACTACTTTTGTAAAATCTATGGGAAAGGGGTTGCTCTATTTATTTTCCTTGTCTCTAGAGTGATGCCATAGTAGGAGATGATGAGAAATTGTTCCCAACTCTGCATTGAATGGACCAAAAAAAGAGTTTGTTGTGATTTCTAAGCATGGTGAATTCGTAGGAAAAGGGATAACATGATTTTATATGTTTTCTTGAAATCAACACCAACAAGAGGTGGTAGAAAATGGTATATCACTTTCATAGATGATTACTCACGATCTTTTCCGGGTTCATCTTCTTAGAAGTAAAGATGAGGCCTTAGAGGCTTTCAAGTTTTTACTTGAAGTAGAAAACCAAAAGGAGTTAAAATTAAAACTCTTAGGTGGAATAGTGGCCGGTGAGTATGTGATACCCATAGGTGAGTTTGTAAACATAATGGAATCATTCATGAAACAACTGCACCATATTTCGAGATGGTGTAGCTGAAAGAAAAAAATAGAACACTCATAGATATGGTAAATGCTATGATTTTCCTTTAAAGTGTGGGGGTGTTTTAAGTTGATAATACGGGGAAAATCATTAAATTGTCCATTCAGCAAAATTTGGGAGCTTGTAGACTTGCCTCACTGGAAGTAAATCCATAGGTTGCAAATGGGTGTTCAAAAGGAAACTTGATGGAACTATAGATAAATATAAAGCTAGGTTGGTAGCTAAAGGTACAACAGGAAGGTAAATTTCTTTGATACCTATTCACAGTCTCTAGAATCACCTCGATTAGAATGTTGATTGCTATTGCTTCAATTTATGATTTGCATATACATCCAAGGCTTTTCTATATGATCAACCTGAAGGCTTTATAGTAAAAGGTTATGAAAACAAAGTATGCAAGTTGAACAAATCTCTATACGGTTTAAAACAAGCACCTAAACAATGGCATGAAAAAAATTTGATCATGTTATGATCGGTTTCAAGGCGATAAATGTGTTTACATTAAATACGTGTATGATTCTCATGTTATTGTTTGCCGTTGAGATGTAGAGATAATTTTGACATGAAAGACTTAGGCACGTGTAATCTTAGGGATGAAAATCGAGAAAGACGTCGATGGATATAGTCTTAGTCAATCTCATTATCTGAAACCGTATTAAAAGAGATTTAATTATGAAAATGCTAAATCTGCGTCTGCTCCATTTGAAAATTGAAAAAGAACAAGGGTGAGGGTATTGATCGGATATGTGGAGTGCAAATCTTTAGACAGGTACATCTTCTTGCTTGGAGGTGCGTCCTGTCATGGAAGTTACCAAGCAGACATGTAAGCTAAATCCACTATGAGTCTGAGTTTATAGCCTTGGAAAATGGAGGAAGGGCGAATGGATGCGATGTTTTTTAGCACATGTCTTCAATTGCCACATGAAAGCTGCTCTTGGTTGCGCAAGAACAATGTATACAACGGGAAGTCTATACATATACGAAGAAGACATAAGACGGTGAAACAACTACTCTCTTTGGTATTATCTCGATAGACTTTGTAAAAATCCAAAGATAATCTTGCCGAGATCCTTTGACAAAACTTGAGAGAAAGTTAAATTTACATCGAGGGGGATGGGACTTAAGCTCATTGAATAAATCACCATGAAGGATACTATTTCCAAGATCAAGGTTCAATGACAACTAATTTATGGTGATATTAGCACTATCTTTGTCCCTCATGCGTATCTTGAAATTAAGGATGAGATCTTAATGGGTACCATGGCTTTGATTAAAGCGGGGTGTGGCGGGAAATGGACCCACCTTTGTGGATGTTGGAAGTTGTTGAGAATTGAGCTGATTCTCTAGAGACATTCATTAAGTCCGGGATTTTGGCCCAAGGCCTGGGCACAACCGCAAGCTTGGCAGCTGTTTTCTTCGGTTGAGGCATCAAGTGTGGCTGTTATTCCTGGTGCATTCTTTGTTGGCGGTTCAAGACATTCGTTCACGTATCAACAAGCATTCCGAGGTAACCTCTCACTAAGTTAAGGTTCAATCCTTGGGACACCTTAATTTTGTTGCCTTATGTTTTATCGTGTTTTATTGACATGTTTTATTATTCATGTGGGGATTGTTAGAAAAAACAATGTTTTGTTTTAATCAAAAAAATGCATGGACCATGTTTTGATCCAAGACCTGTGCTCCCTATATGTTTTTTCATGTGAATGAATAAAACATTAGTCCCATATAGACTAAACACTAAGAGTTTTAGACTTAAATAGCATTGGTTTAGCCTTAAGGGTATGGCCCTTTGGGTCTTTAGACCTTTGTGTATGGGGAAAGCCCTAGACTATGGCAAGGTTGCCACGCTCGCTCGGCTCGGCGTGGGCGTGGGCGTGGGCGGGCGAGGGCGTGGGCGTGGCGTGGGGGTGGGTGTGGGTGTGGGTGTGGGTGTGGGTGTATCCGCCCATCCTTTCTTTTTTCTTTGAAATTTGCTTCTGGAAGTTTTGGAACAATAGAAGCATCTTTAAACGGTTAATTCTTGAATTCTCTTAACTGTTTTCATTAAGGTGTGCATCTAATAACTGTGCAATTATGCCACGGGATTTTTCGAGAAGAATCTTACCGCCAGATCGTTTTTCTTTTGTTATTTTTAACGGAATGAAAAACGTGATTTACGGATTATTAATTCTTACCTATAAATACGAGTTAAGGCTTTGTGGACTCTTATCTTGAATTTCTCCTTTTCTCTAATTATTTTTTAAGTTCTTAATATTTGTCTTAAAACTAAGAGAGTTCTTTTAAAACAAGTTGTAGTTTACGAAACATAATTTTGTATAACTACTTCTTGATTTGCAATTTTAGTTTATTATTTCCCATTTGCATTCGATTATTGTAATTAATTCAGGGAAAGGTAAATCTTATTGTTTTCATGTTCATTTCTATAGCCCCGGTCTCTTCCATTTACGATGCGGACATCATCGGTCCACATGAAACTGTTGGAAAACAATTACTAAAAATTGATTTTAAGGTTTTAATAAAATTATAATTTATTGTTTTCTTTTGTGAATGAAAAACTTATTAGTCCCACATTGTGGAGTTTTCACTTTTTAGTTGTTTTAAGAGACTATATAAGCTTTTTAGTCCCACATAGGGGGTGTTCCTCTTCTTAAGTTGTTTGATAAACAAATTTACTTTTGTAAAATCTATGGGAAAGGTTGCTCTATATTTTTTTTCGGAGTTGCCAAGCTCAAGTTTGAGCATCTACTATGTATGCTAGTAGTAGGTGTATTAGGGTATTTTATCCTGGAGATATCCGTCCTGTGAGGGATATAGCATCCCTCTTGAGTGTAGCCGGGCGCTAATGTCTTAAGGGCAACGTGTTGAACATGTGACTCACTGTGTTTTCAAAGTTTTGCCTTGTTGCTGTTGCGGAGATATGGGAAGCTCATCCGTTTCGTAAAATCTATCACTTCATTATAAAGGAGCTAAGTATCAATAACTTTTGCTTATTTGATTTTTTCATTGTTTATGATTATTCCACCCATCGACTTTGATGAAAGACTTTTGATTATAATTATCTCATCAAACCGGCAAACCAGTCTGCTGGTTGGAAGAATATATTCACCTAGCCCTACAACTCCGAATTGGGTTATTCAGGATGACTTGAGGTATTACCGATAATATGGACAGACCATTTGATGTGATGGTTGGGTTATTGAATCCATAAAGACCTTTTCTCTCTCCTGTCAATATAGTAGGATGGACTGATGGAGTAAACATTAAAGAGACCACGTGTTTGTTCGGCGCCATACGCATACGAGTTTTAAAAAGTGCAAGTGGTACAAAACGGTTCGGTTTCCAAAATAATTAATATAACAATGTATATGGGGTCCCATATAAAAAAAAATCCTAACAAAGACGTGGATCCCACCTCTATTTTGTAAACCCCATTAAATAAGTCATTCGTTATACAATTCACAACTATCGACTTTGATGAAGGACTTTTGATCAGTTTTGAGTGAGAGTGAAGAAAGAAACAGTGTTATTCAAAGACGCGGATCCCACCTCTAATTTGTAAACCCCATTAAATAAGTCATTCGTTATACAATTCACAACTATCGGCTTTGATGAAAGACTTTTGATTATATTTATCTCATCCAATCGGCAGACCAGTCTGCCGGTTGGAAGAATAAATTCACCTCCCTACGACTCCGAATTGGATTATTCAGGATGACTTGAGGTATTACCGATAATATGGACAGACCATTTGATGTGATGGTTGGGTTATTGAATCCATAAGTATAGTAGGATGGACTGATGGAGTAAACATTAAAGAGACCACATGTTTGTTCGGCGTCGTACGAAGACAAGTTTTAAAAAGTGCAGGTGGTACAAAACGGTTCGGTTTCCAAAAAAATTAATATAACCTTGTATATGGGGTGCCATATAAAAAAAAAATCCTAACAAAGACGTGGATCCCACCATTATTTTGTATACCCCATTAAATAAGTCATTCGTTATACAATTCACAACTATCGACTTTGATGAAAGACTTTTGATCAGTTTTGAGTGAGAGTGAAGAAAGAAACAGTGTTATCAAAGCGGGGAAGGATAGAATGGGAAAACGAGACTAACTTGAGGCGTTGATTATCAAGGCCTAGAAAAATATGATGCGTAGCAAGTTGCTGATAAAACTAGGGAATGGAGTGTCGGTTTAAATCTCCCCCTGAATTTTTACGTGTTTGTTCGGAGTCGTACGCAGAGAGTATTACAAGTCTAGTTTAAATCTTACGTGTTTGTTCGGCGCCATATATTATATAATTATCTCATCCAACCGGAAGACCAGTCTGCTGGTTGGAAGAATATATTCACCTAGACCTACGACTCTGAATTGGGTTATTTAAGATGACTTGAGGTATTACCGATAATATGGACAGACCATTTGATGTGATGGTTGGGTTATTGAATCCATAAAGACGTTTTCTCTCTCCTGTCAGTATAGTAGGATGGACTAATGGAGTAAACATTAAAGAGACCATGTGTTTGTTCGGCGCCATACGCAGACAAGTTTTAAAAAGTGCAGGTGGTACAAAACGGTTCGGTTTCCAAAATAATTAATATAAAATTGTATATGGGGTCCCATATAAAAAAAAATCCTAACAAAGACGCGGATGCCACCTCTATTTTGTAAACCCCATTAAATAAGGAAGCTGATTTATTTGTGGGGAAAGACTTTTAAGGGGAAAGCTAATATTCTAGAATAATGTATGGGGGAAGTATTTAATAAAAATAATTGAAGCAACAAAAAATTAAATTAAACAGAATTCAAAACTCCTGCAGTATTGTGCTACATGGAAGTGACTGACACTTCTTCTGTACGACGTTGCATTGTTTTATTGCAGAAAAGTACCACTCCTGCAGAGGTTTAAGATGAAACTGAGACCTTTCTTTTGTTATGCATATGCGCATATAATGTTTGGTTTTTCGTTAATTTGCCGTTTTCTAGGGGGATCTTTGAAATTTTGGATTTAGTTCTTATAAGTGGAACATATGAAGGCCTACAAGCCTATCTTCCACAAAAAGTTCGTCGAAAAGCATATGACCTTGCTAAGGAAATGCCCAATTTGCTGGAGTTGAAGCTGCATCCTCGTTCTAAAGTGTGGCCGGAGAAATTCAACCAACGATGCCCTACGGTGGATGATATTTCCCTCTATATTCTCCCTGATGATCATGAGAGGTTTGGTTTGCATCTGAATTTCGGGTTTCAATTTTTCCATTCAAAATTCCCTATTCCTTTGTTATTTATTTTCTTGTTATCCTTCCGCTGCAGATTAAGAAAGTGCTATCATTTGCTCGTAAATTTACTCATGAAGACAGATTCAGCATTAAGGAGCTCTTTGTTGGATGGTTGGGAATTGTTGATATTTTCCTCCAAATAATTGCCTACCCATTCTCAGGGTCTGTGCTTTGGTTGTATGGGATTACATCTTAGTTGCTGGCCTTAAAAGTTTTTACTAGCAATGTTTTGATAATATACGTGGGGATTCATGCTGTTTTGCTCATCTGCAGTGTATGTCTCTCTTAATGCAGGAATACACAACTAGTTTTTCCTATGGGGAGTCTTTCAGTCTGTAGGAAAACACCATTCTTCTTCTTCTTCTCAACCTCCTGTAAGGACTCAACATGAAAGTGGCATCTCTGAGTTCACCGGAACCAAAACGGAGTAGTAGCCACAAAGGTAGCAGGTGTAGACCGTTCAAAATAAAATCTGAAGATATTTTAGTCTTTGGACAACTCCCGGGAGGTGAACACTATTGAAAGTTTCAATTGTGTGCACCTCCTGGGAGGTGTCCATAGACTAAACTATCTTCAAGTTTTATTCTTAAGGGTCTACACCTGCTACCCTTGTGGCTACATAGACGAAACCGAAATGTATGAGAAATGACTGTGATGGTTTGTCTTTGTTTTTTTATATAAGGAAGCTGATTTAGTTGGGGGGAAATACTTTTCAGGGGAAAGCTAATATTCTAGAATAATGTATGAGGGGAAGTATTTAATAAAAATAATTGAAGCAACAACTTAAAATTCAATTAAACAAAATTCAAAACTCCTGCAGTATTGTGCTACATGGAAGTGACTGACACTTCTTCTGTACGACGTTGCATTGTTTTATTGCAGAAAAGTACCACTCCTGCAGAGGTTTAATATGAAACTGAGACCTTTCTTTTGTTATGCATATGTGCATATAATGTTTGGTTTGTCGTTAATTTGCCGTTTTCTAGGGGGATCTTTGAAATTTTGGATTTAGTTCTTATAAGTGGAACATATGAAGGCCTACAAGCCCATCTTCCACAAAAAGTTCGTCGAAAAGCATATGACCTTGCTAAGGAAATGCCCAATTTGCTGGAGTTGAAGCTGCATCCTCGTTCTAAAGTGTGGCCGGAGAAATTCAACCAACGGTGCCCTACGGTGGATGATATTGCCCTCTATATTCTCCCTGATGATCATGAGAGGTTTGGTTTGCATCTGAATTTCGGGTTTCAATTTTTCCATTCAAAATTCCCTATTCCTTTGTTATTTATTTTCTTGTTATCCTTCCGCTGCAGATTCAGAAAGAGCTATCATTTGCTCGCAAATTTACTCATGAAGACAGATTCAGCATTAAGGAGCTCTTTGCTGGATGGTTGGGAATTGTTGATATTTTCCTCCAAACAATTGCCTACCCATTCTCAAGGTGAGTGCTTTGGTTGTATGAGATTACAGCTTAGTTGCTGGCCTTAATTTTTTTTACTAGCAATGCTTTGATAATATACATGGGGATTCATGCGGTTTTGCTCATCTGCAGTGTATGTCACTCTTAATGCAGGAATATACAACTAGTTTTTCCTATGGGGAGTCTTTCAGTCTGTAGGAAAACACCATTCTTCTTCTTCTTCTCAATCTCCCGTAAGGACTCAGCACGAAAGTGGCATCTCTGAGTTCACCGGAACCAAAACGGAGTAGTATCCCCAAAGGTAGCAGGTGTAGACCATTCAAAATAAAATCTGAAGATATTTTAGTCATTGGACAACTCCCGGGAGGTGAACACTATTGACAGTTTCAATTGTGTCCACCTCCCGGGAGGTGTCCATAGACTAAACTATCTTTGGATTTTATTCTGAAGGGTCTACACCTGCTACCCTTGTGGCTACATAGACGAAACCTAAATGTATGAGAAATGACGGTGATGGTTTGTCTTTGTTTTTTTTATAAGGAAGCTGAATTATTTGGGGGAAAGACTTTTTAAGGGAAAGCTAATATTCTAGAATAATGTATGAGGGGAAGTATTTAATAAAAATAATTAAAGCAACAACTTAAAATTCAATTAAACATAATTCAAAACTCCTGCAGTATTGTGCTACATGTAAGTGAGTGACACTTCTTCGTACAACTTTGCATTGTTTTATTGAGAAAAAGTACCACTCCAGAGGTTTAAGATGAAACTGAGACCTTTCTTTTGTTATGCATATGCGCATATAATGTTTGGTTTGTCGTTAATTTGACGTTTTCTAGGGGATCTTTGAAATTTTGGATTTAGTTCTTATAAGTGGAACATATGAAGGCCTACAAGCCCATCTTCCACAAAAAAGTTCGTCAAAAAAGCATATGACCTTGCTAAGGAAATGCCAATTTGCGGGAGTTGAAGCTGCATCCTCGTTCTAAAGTGTGGCCGGAGAAATTCAACCAACGGTGCCCTACGGTGGATGATATTGCCCTCTATATTCTCCCCTGATGATCATGAGAGGTTTGGTTTGCATCTGAATTTCGGGTTTCAATTTTTCCATTCAAAATTCCCTATTCCTTTGTTATTTATTTTCTTGTTATCCTTCCACTTTGATTCAGAAAGAGCTATCATTTGCTCGCAAATTTACTCATGAAGACAGATTCAAAGCATTAAGGAGCTCTTTCTTTGGATGGTTGGGAATTGTTGATATTTTCCTCCAAACAATTGCCTACCCATTCTCAAGGTGAGTGCTTTGGTTGTATGAGATTACAGCTTAGTTGCTGGCCTTAATTTTTTTTACTAGCAATGCTTTGATAATATACGTGGGGATTCATGCGGTTTTGCTCATTTGCAGTGTATGTCACTCTTAATGCAGGAATATACAACTAGTTTTTCCTATGGGGAGTCTTTCAGTCTGTAGGAAAACACCATTCTTCTTCTTCTTCTCAATCTCCCGTAAGGACTCAGCACGAAAGTGGCATCTCTGAGTTCACCGGAACCAAAACGGAGTAGTAGCCACAAAGGTAGCAGGTGTAGACCATTCAAAATAAAATCTGAAGATATTTTAGTCATTGGACAACTCCCGGGAGGTGAACACTATTGACAGTTTCAATTGTGTCCACCTCCCGGGAGGTGTCCATAGACTAAACTATCTTTAGATTTTATTCTAAAGGGTCTACACCTGCTACCCTTGTGGCTACATAGACGAAACCTAAATGTATGAGAAATGACGGTGATGGTTTGTCTTTGTTTTTTGTTATAAGGAAGCTGAATTATTTGTGGGGAAAGACTTTTAAGGGGAAAGCTAATATTCTAGAATAATGTATGAGGGGAAGTATTTAATAAAAATAATTAAAGCAACAACTTAAAATTCAATTAAACATAATTCAAAACTCCTGCAGTATTGTGCTACATGGAAGTGACTGACACTTCTTCTGTACAACGTTGCATTGTTTTATTGCAGAAAAGTACCACTCCTGCAGAGGTTTAAGATGAAACTGAGACCTTTCTATTGTTATGCATATGCGCATATAATGTTTGGTTTGTCGTTAATTTGCCGTTTTCTAGGGGGATCTTTGAAATTTTGGATTTAGTTCTTATAAGTGGAACATATGAAGGCCTACAAGCCTATCTTCCACAAAAAGTTCGTCGAAAAGCATATGACCTTGCTAAGGAAATGCCAATTTGCGGGAGTTGAAGCTGCATCCTCGTTCTAAAGTGTGGCCGGAGAAATTCAACCAACGGTGCCCTACGGTGGATGATATTGCCCTCTATATTCTCCCTGATGATCATGAGAGGTTTGGTTTGCATCTGAATTTGGGGTTTCAATTTTTCCATTCAAAATTCCCTATTCCTTTGTTATTTATTTTCTTGTTATTCTTCCGCTGCAGATTCAGAAAGAGCTATCATTTGCTCGCAAATTTACTCATGAAGACAGATTCAGCATTAAGGAGCTCTTTGCTGGATGGTTGGGAATTGTTGATATTTTCCTCCAAACAATTGCCTACCCATTCTCAAGGTGAGTGCTTTGGTTGTATGAGATTACATCTTAGTTGCTGGCCTTAATTTTTTTTACTAGCAATGCTTTGATAATATACGTGGGGATTCATGCTGTTTTTCTCATATGCAGTGTATGTCACTCTTAATGCAGGAATACACAACTAGTTTTTCCTATGGGGAGTCTTTCAGTCTGTAGGAAAACACCATTCTTCTTCTTCTTCTCAACCTCCCGTAAGGACTCAGTACGAAAGTGGCATCTCTGAGTTCACCGGAACCAAAACGGAGTAGTATCCACAAAGGTAGCAGGTGTAGACCATTCAAAATAAAATCTGAAGATATTTTAGTCTTTGGACAACTCCCGGGAAGTGAACACTATTGACAGTTTCAATTGTGTCCACCTCCCGGGAGGTGTCCATAGACTAAACTATCTTTAGATTTTATTCTGAAGGGTCTACACCTGCTACCCTTGTGGCTACATAGACGAAACCTAAATGTATGAGAAATGACGGTGATGGTTTGTCTTTGTTTTTTGTTATAAGGAAGGTGATTTATTTGGGGGAAATACTTTTCGGGGGAAAGCTAATATTCTAGAATAATGTATGAGGGGAAGTATTTAATAAAAATAATTAAATCAACAACTTAAAATTCAATTAAACAAAATTCAAAACTCTGCAGTATTGTGCTACATGGAAGTGACTGACACTTCTTACGTACGACGTTGCATTGTTTTATTGCAGAAAAGTACCACTCTGCAGAGGTTTAAGATGAAACGAGACCTTTCTTTTGTTATGCATATGTGCATATAATGTTTGGTTTGTCGTTAATTTGCCGTTTTCTAGGGGGATCTTTGAAATTTTGGATTTAGTTCTTATAAGTGGAACATATGAAGGCCTACAAGCCTATCTTCCACAAAAGTTCGTCGAAAAGCATATGACCTTGCTAAGGAAATGCCCAATTTGCTTTGGAGTTAAAGCTGCATCCTCGTTCTAAAGTGTGGCCGGAGAAATTCAACCAACGGTGCCCTACGGTGGATGATATTGCCCTCTATATTCTCCCTGGTGATCATGAGAGGTTTGGTTTGCATCGAATTTCGGGTTTCAATTTTTCCATTCAAAATTCCCTATTCCTTTGTTATTTATTTTCTTGTTATCCTTCCACTTGCTGAGTTAAGAAAGAGCTATCATTTGCTCGTAAATTTACTCATGAAAGACAGATTCAGCATTAAGGAGCTCTTTGTTGGATGGTTGGGAATTGTTGATATTTTCCTCCAAACAATTGCCTACCCATTCTCAAGGTGAGTGCTTTGGTTGTATGGGATTACAGCTTAGTTGCTGGCCTTAAATTTTTTACTAGCAATGTTTTGATAATATACGTGGGGATTCATGCTGTTTTTCCCATCTGCAGTGTATGTCTCTCTTAATGCAGGAATACACAACTAGTTTTTCCTATGGGGAGTCTTTTAGTTTGTAGGAAAACACCATTCTTATTCTTCTTCTCAACCTCCCGTAAGGACTCGGCATGAAAGTGGCATCTATGAGTTCACCGGAACCAAAACGGAGTAGTAGCCACAAAGGTAGCAGGTGTAGACCATTCAAAATAAAATCTGAAGATATTTTAGTCTTTGGACAACTCCCGGGAGGTGAACACTATTGAATGTTTCAATTGTGTGCACCTCCCGGGAGGTGTCCATAGACTAAACTATCTTCAAGTTTTATTCTTAAGGGTCTACACCTGCTACCCTTGTGGCTACATAGACGAAACCTAAATGTATGAGAAATGACGGTGATGGTTTGTCTTTGTTTTTTTTTATAAGGAAGCTGATTTAGTTGGGGGAAATACTTTTAAGGGGAAAGCTAATATTCTAGAATAATGTATGAGGGGAAGTATTTAATAAAAATAATTGAAGCAACAACAACTTAAAATTCAATTAAACAAAATTCAAAACTCCTGCAGTATTGTGCTACATGGAAGTGACTGACACTTCTTCTGTACGACGTTGCATTGTTTTATTGCAGAAAAGTACCACTCCTGCAGAGGTTTAATATGAAACTGAGACCTTTCTTTTGTTATGCATATGTGCATATAATGTTTGGTTTGTCGTTAATTTGACGTTTTCTAGGGGGGATCTTTGAAATTTTGGATTTAGTTCTTATAAGTGGAACATATGAAGGCCTACAAGCCCATCTTCCACAAAAAGTTCGTCAAAAAGCATATGACCTTGCTAAGGAAATGCCCAATTTGCTGGAGTTGAAGCTGCATCCTCGTTCTAAAGTGTGGCCGGAGAAATTCAACCAACGGTGCCCTACGGTGGATGATATTGCCCTCTATATTCTCCCTGGTGATCATGAGAGGTTTGGTTTGCATCTGAATTTCGGGTTTCAATTTTTCCATTCAAAATTCCCTATTCCTTTGTTATTTATTTTCTTGTTATCCTTCCGCTGCAGATTCAGAAAGAGCTATCATTTGCTCGCAAATTTACTCATGAAGACAGATTCAGCATTAAGGAGCTCTTTGTTGGATGGTTGGGAATTGTTGATATTTTCCTCCAAACAATTGCCTACCCATTCTCAGGGTGAGTGCTTTGGTTGTATGGGATTACAGCTTAGTTGTTGGCCTTAAATTTTTTTACTAGCAATGTTTTGATAATATACGTGGGGATTCATGCTGTTTTGCTCATCTTCAGTGTATGTCTCTCTTAATGCAGGAATACACAACTAGTTTTTCCTATGGGGAGTCTTTCAGTCTGTAGGAAAACACCATTCTTCTTCTTCTTCTCAACCTCCCGTAAGGACTCAGCACGAAAGTGTCATCTCTGAGTTCACCGGAACCAAAACGGAGTAGTAGCCACAAAGGTAGCAGGTGTAGACCGTTCAAAATAAAATCTGAAGATATTTTAGTCTTTGGACAACTCCCGGGAGGTGAACACTATTGAATGTTTCAATTGTGTGCACCTCCCGGGAGGTGTCCATAGACTAAACTATCTTCAGATTTTATTCTGAATGGTCTACACCTGCTACCCTTGTGGCTACATAGACGAAACCTAAATGTATGAGAAATGACGGTGATGGTTTGTCTTTGTTTTTTGTTATAAGGAAGGTGATTTATTTGGGGGGAAAGACTTTTAAGGGGAAAGCTAATATTCTAGAATAATGTATGAGGGGAAGTATTTAATAAAAATAATTGAAGCAACAACTTAAAATTCAATTAAACAAAATTCAAAACTCCTGCAGTATTGTGCTACATGGAAGTGACTGACACTTCTTCTGTACGACGTTGCATTGTTTTATTGCAGAAAAGTACCACTCCTGCAGAGGTTTAAGATGAAACTGAGACCTTTCTTTTGTTATGCATATGTGCATATAATGTTTGTTTTGTCGTTAATTTGAAGTTTTCTAGGGGATCTTTGAAATTTTGGATTTAGTTCTTATAAGTGGAACATATGAAGGCCTACAAGCCCATCTTCCACAAAAAGTTCGTCGAAAAGCATATGACCTTGCTAAGGAAATGCCCAATTTGCTGGAGTTGAAGATGCATCCTCGTTCTAAAGTGTGGCCGGAGAAATTCAACCAACGGTGCCCTACGGTGGATGATATTGCCCTCTATATTCTCCCTGGTGATCATGAGAGGTTTGGTTTGCATCTGAATTTCGGGTTTCAATTTTTCCATTCAAAATTCCCTATTCCTTTGTTATTTATTTTCTTGTTATCCTTCTGCTGCAGATTCAGAAAGAGCTATCATTTGCTCGCAAATTTACTCATGAAGACAGATTCATCATTAAGGAGCTCTTTGTTGGATGGTTGGGAATTGTTGATATTTTCCTCCAAACAATTGCCTACCCATTCTCAGGGTGAGTGCTTTGGTTGTATGGGATTCTGACTTAGTTGCTGGCCTTAATTTTTTTACTAGCAATGTTTTGATAATATACGTGGGGATTCATGCTGTTTTGCTCATCTTCAGTGTATGTCTCTCTTAATGCAGGAATACACAACTAGTTTTTCCTATGGGGAGTCTTTCAGTCTGTAGGAAAACACCATTCTTCTTCTTCTTCTCAACCTCCCGTAAGGACTCAGCACGAAAGTGGCATCTCTGAGTTCACCGGAACCAAAACGGAGTAGTAGCCACAAAGGTAGCAGGTGTAGACCGTTCAAAATAAAATCTGAAGATATTTTTGTCTTTCGACAACACCCGGGAGGTGAAAACTATTGAATGTTTCAATTGTGTGCACCTCCCGGGAGGTGTCCATAGACTAAACTATCTTCAAGTTTTATTCTTAAGGGTCTACACCTGCTACCCTTGTGGCTACATAGACGAAACCTAAATGTATGAGAAATGACGGTGATGGTTTGTCTTTGTTTTTTTTTATAAGGAAGCTGATTTAGTTGGGGGGAAATACTTTTAAGGGGAAAGCTAATATTCTAGAATAATGTATGAGGGGAAGTATTTAATAAAAATAATTGAAGCAACAACTTAAAATTCAATTAAACAAAATTCAAAACTCCTGCAGTATTGTGCTACATGGAAGTGACTGACACTTCTTCTGTACGACGTTGCATTGTTTTATTGAAGAAAAGTACCACTCCTGCAGAGGTTTAAGATGAAACTGAGACCTTTCTTTTGTTATGCATATGTGCATATAATGTTTGGTTTGTCGTTAATTTGAAGTTTTCTAGGGGATCTTTGAAATTTTGGATTTAGTTCTTATAAGTGGAACATATGAAGGCCTACAAGCCTATCTTCCACAAAAAGTTCTTCGAAAAGCATATGACCTTGCTAAGGAAATGCCCAATTTGCTGGAGTTGAAGCTGCATCCTCGTTCTAAAGTGTGGCCGGAGAAATTCAACCAACGGTGCCCTACGGTGGATGATATTGCCCTCTATATTCTCCCTGGTGATCATGAGAGGTTTGGTTTGCATCTGAATTTCAGGTTTCAATTTTTCCATTCAAAATTCCCTATTCCTTTGTTATTTATTTTCTTGTTATCCTTAAGTTTGCAGATTCAAAAAGAGCTATCATTTGCTCGCAAATTTACTCATGAAGACAGATTCATCATTAAGGAGCTCTTTGTTGGATGGTTGGGAATTGTTGATATTTTCCTCCAAACAATTGCCTACCCATTCTCAGGGTGAGTGCTTTGGTTGTATGGGATTACATCTTAGTTGCTGGCCTTAAATTTTTTTACTAGCAATGTTTTGATAATATACGTGGGGATTCATGCTGTTTTGCTCATCTTCAGTGTATGTCTCTCTTAATGCATGAATACACAACTAGTTTTTCCTATGGGGAGTCTTTCAGTCTGTAGGAAAACACCATTCTTCTTCTTCTTCTTATTCTCAACCTCCCATAAGGACTCAGCATGAAAGTGGCATCTCTGAGTTCACCGGAACCAAAATGGAGTAGTATCCACAAAGGTAGCAGGTGTAGACCGTTCAAAATAAAATCTGAAGATATTTTTGTCTTTGGACAACTCCCGGGAGGTGAACACTATTGAATGTTTCAATTGTGTGCACCTCCTGGGAGGTGTCCATAGACTAAACTATCTTCAAGTTTTATTCTTAAGGGTCTACACCTACTACCCTTGTGGCTACATAGACGAAACCTAAATGTATGAGAAATGACGGTGATGGTTTGTCTTTGTTTTTTTTTATAAGGAAGCTGATTTATTTGGGGGGAAAGACTTTTAAGGGGAAAGCTAATATTCTAGAATAATGTATGAGGGGAAGTATTTAATAAAAATAATTGAAGCAACAACTTAAAATTCAATTAAACAAAATTCAAAACTCCTGCAGTATTGTGCTACATGGAAGTGACTGACACTTCTTCTGTACGACGTTGCATTGTTTTATTGCAGAAAAGTACCACTCCTGCAGAGGTTTAAGATGAAACTGAGACCTTTCTTTTGTTATGCATATGTGCATATAATGTTTGGTTTGTCGTTAATTTGAAGTTTTCTAGGGGATCTTTGAAATTTTGGATTTAGTTCTTATAAGTGGAACATATGAAGGCCTACAAGCCCATCTTCCACAAAATGTTTGTCAAAAAGCATATGACCTTGCTAAGGAAATGCCCAATTTGCTGGAGTTGAAGCTGCATCCTCGTTCTAAAGTGTGGCCGGAGAAATTCAACCAACGGTGCCCTACGGTGGATGATATTTCCCTCTATATTCTCCCTGGTGATCATGAGAGGTTTGGTTTGCATCTGAATTTCGGGTTTCAATTTTTCCATTCAAAATTCCCTATTCCTTTGTTATTTATTTTCTTGTTATCCTTCCGCTGCAGATTCAGAAAGAGCTATCATTTGCTCGCAAATTTACTCATGAAGACAGATTCAGCATTAAGGAGCTCTTTGCTGGATGGTTGGGAATTGTTGATATTTTCCTCCAAACAATTGCCTACCCATTCTCAGGGTGAGTGCTTTGGTTATATGGGATTACAACTTAGTTGTTGGCCTTAAATTTTTTTACTAGCAATGTTTTGATAATATACGTGGGGATTCATGCTGTTTTGCTCATCTGCAGTGTATGTCTCTCTTAATGCAGGAATACACAACTAGTTTTTCCTATGGGGAGTCTTTCAGTCTGTAGGAAAACACCATTCTTCTTCTTCTTCTCAACCTCCCGTAAGGACTCAGCACGAAAGTGGCATCTCTGAGTTCATCGGAACCAAAATGGAGTAGTAGCCACAAAGGTAGCAGGTGTAGACCGTTCAAAATAAAATCTGAAGATATTTTAGTCTTTGGACAACTCCCGGGAGGTGAACACTATTGAAAGTTTCAATTGTGTCCACCTCCCGGGAGGTGTCCATAGACTAAACTATCTTCAAGTTTTATTCTTAAGGGTCTACACCTGCTACCTTGTGGCTACATAGACGAAACCTAAATGTATGAGAAATGACGGTGATGGTTTGTCTTTGTATTTTGTTATAAGGAAGATGATTTATTTGGGGGGAAAGTCTTTTAAGGGGAAAGCTAATATTCTAGAATAATGTATGAGGGGAAGTATTTAATAAAAATAATTAAAGCAACAACTTAAAATTCAATTAAACAGAATTCAAAACTCCTGCAGTATTGTGCTACATGGAAGTGACTGACACTTCTTCTGTACGACGTTGCATTGTTTTATTGCAGAAAAGTACCACTCCTGCAGAGGTTTAAGATGAAACTGAGACCTTTCTTTTGTTATGCATATGTGCATATAATGTTTGGTTTGTCGTTAATTTGAAGTTTTCTAGGGGATCTTTGAAATTTTGGATTTAGTTCTTATAAGTGGAACATATGAAGGCCTACAAGCCTATCTTCCACAAAAAGTTCGTCGAAAAGCATATGACCTTGCTAAGGAAATGCCCAATTTGCTGGAGTTGAAGCTGCATCCTCGTTCTAAAGTGTGGCCGGAGAAATTCAACCAACGGTTCCCTACGGTGGATGATATTGCCCTCTATATTCTCCCTGATGATCATGAGAGGTTTGGTTTGCATCTGAATTTCGGGTTTCAATTTTTCCATTCAAAATTCCCTATTCCTTTGTTATTTATTTTCTTGTTATCCTTCCGCTGCAGATTCAGAAAGTGCTATCATTTGCTCGTAAATTTACTCATGAAGACAGATTCAGCATTAAGAAGCTCTTTGCTGGATGGTTGGAAATTGCTAATATTTTCCTCCAAATAATTGCCTACCCATTCTCAGGATCTGTGCTTTTGTTGTATGGGATTACAGCTTAGTTGCTGGCCTTAAATTTTTTTACTAGCAATGTTTTGATAATATACGTGGGGATTCATGTTGTTTTGCTCATCTTCAGTGTATGTCTCTCTTAATTCAGGAATACACAACTAGTTTTTCCTATGGGGAGTCTTTCAGTCTGTAGGAAAACACCATTCTTCTTCTTCTTCTTATTCTCAACCTCCCGTAAGGACTCAGCATGAAAGTGGCATCTTTGAGTTCACCGGAACCAAAATGGAGTAGTTGCCACAAAGGTAGCAGGTGTAGACCGTTCAAAATAAAATCTGAAGATATTTTAGTCTTTGGACAACTCCCGGGAGGTGAACACTATTGAAAGTTTCAATTGTGTGAACCTCCCGGGAGGTGTCCATAGACTAAACTATCTTCAATTATTTTTCTTAAGGGTCTACACCTGCTACCCTTGTGGCTACATAGACGAAACCTAAATGTATGAGAAATGACGGTGATGGTTTGTCTTTGTTTTTTTTTATAAGGAAGCTGATTTAGTTGGGGGAAATACTTTTCAGGGGAAAGCTAATATTCTAGAATAATGTATGAGGGGAAGTATTTAATAAAAATAATTGAAGCAACAACTTAAAATTCAATTAAACAAAATTCAAAACTCCTGCAGTATTGTGCTACATGGAAGTGACTGACACTTCTTCTGTACGACGTTGCATTGTTTTATTGCAGAAAAGTACCACTCCTGCAGAGGTTTAATATGAAACTGAGACCTTTCTTTTGTTATGCATATGTGCATATAATGTTTGGTTTGTCGTTAATTTGACGTTTTCTAGGGGGATCTTTGAAATTTTGGATTTAGTTCTTATAAGTGGAACATATGAAGGCCTACAAGCCCATCTTCCACAAAAAGTTCGTCAAAAGTATATGACCTTGCTAAGTAAATGCCCAATTTGCTGGAGTTGAAGCTGCATCCTCGTTCTAAAGTGTGGCCGGAGAAATTCAACCAACGGTGCCCTACGGTGGATGATATTGCCCTCTATATTCTCCTTGGTGATCATGAGAGGTTTGGTTTGCATCTGAATTTGGGGTTTCAATTTTTCCATTCAAAATTCCCTATTCCTTTGTTATTTATTTTCTTGTTATCCTTCCGCTGCAGATTCAGAAAGAGCTATCATTTGCTCGCAAATTTACTCATGAATCTGATTCAAAGCATTAAGGAGCTCTTTCTTTGGATGGTTGGGAATTGTTGATATTTTCCTCCAAACAATTGCCTACCCATTCTCAAGGTGAGTGCTTTGGTTGTATGGGATTACAGCTTAGTTGCTGGCCTTAAATTTTTTTACTAGCAATGTTTTGATAATATACGTGGGGATTCATGCTATTTTGCTCATCTGCAGTGTATGTCTCTCTTAATGCAGGAATACACAACTAGTTTTTCCTATGGGGAGTCTTTCAGTCTGTAGGAAAACACCATTCTTCTTCTTCTTCTCAACCTCCCGTAAGGACTCAGCATGAAAGTGGCATCTCTGAGTTCACCGGAACCAAAACGGAGTAGTAGCCACAAAGGTAGCAGGTGTAGACCATTCAAAATAAAATCTGAAGATATTTTAGTCTTTGGACAACTCCCGGGAGGTGAACACTATTGAAAGTTTCAATTGTGTCCACCTCCCGGGAGGTGTCCATAGACTAAACTATCTTTAGATTTTATTCTGAAGGGTCTACACCTTCTACCCTTGTGGCTACATAGACGAAACCTAAATGTATGAGAAATGACGGTGATGGTTTGTCTTTGTTTTTTGTTATAAGGAAGTTGATTTATTTGGGGGGAAAGACTTTTAAGGGGAAAGCTAATATTCTAGAATAATGTATGAGGGGAAGTATTTAATAAAAATAATTGAAGCAACAACTTAAAATTCAATTAAACAAAATTCAAAACTCATAAAGTATTGTGCTACATGGAAATGACTGACACTTCTTTTGTACGACGTTGCATTGTTTTATTGCAGAAAAGTACCACTCCTGCAGAGGTTTAAGATGAAACTGAGACCTTTCTTTTGTTATGCATATGTGCATATAATGTTTGGTTTGTCGTTAATTTGGCGTTTTCTAGGGGGATCTTTGAAATTTTGGATTTAGTTCTTATAAGTGGAACATATGAAGGCCTACAAGCCCATCTTCCACAAAAAGTTCGTCAAAAAGCATATGACCTTGCTAAGGAAATGCCCAATTTGCTGGAGTTGAAGCTGCATCCTCGTTCTAAAGTGTGGCCGGAGAAATTCAACCAACGGTGCCCTACGGTGGATGATATTGCCCTCTATATTCTCCCTGGTGATCATGAGAGGTTTGGTTTGCATCTGAATTTGGGGTTTCAATTTTTCCATTCAAAATTCCCTATTCCTTTGTTATTTATTTTCTTGTTATCCTTCCGCTGCAGATTCAGAAAGTGCTATCATTTGCTCGCAAATTTACTCATGAAGACAGATTCAGCATTAAGGAGCTCTTTGTTGGATGGTTGGGAATTGTTGATATTTTCCTCCAAACAATTGCCTACCCATTCTCAGGGTGAGTGCTTTGGTTGTATGGGATTACAGCTTAGTTGCTGGCCTTAATTTTTTTTACTAGCAATGTTTTGATAATATACGTGGGGATTCATGCTGTTTTGATCATCTTCAGTGTATGTCTCTCTTAATGCAGGAATACACAACTAGTTTTTCCTATGGGGAGTCTTTCAGTCTGTAGGAAAACACCATTCTTCTTCTTCTTCTCAACCTCCCGTAAGGACTTACCACGAAAGTGGCATCTCTGAGTTCACCGGAACCAAAACGGAGTAGTAGCCACAAAGGTAGCAGGTGTAGACCGTTCAAAATAAAATATGAAGATATTTTAGTCTTTGGACAACTCCCGGGAGGTGAACACTATTGAAAGTTTCAATTGTGTGCACCTCCCGGGAGGTGTCCATAGACTAAACTATCTTCAAGTTTTATTCTTAAGGGTCTACACCTGCTACCCTTGTGGCTACATAGACGAAACCTAAATGTATGAGAAATGACGGTGATGGTTTGTCTTTGTTTTTTGTTTATAAGGAAGTTGATTTATTTGGTGGGGAAAGACTTTTAAGGGGAAAGCTAATATTCTAGAATAATGTATGAGGGGAAGTATTTAATAAAAATAATTGAAGCAACAACTTAAAATTCAATTAAACAAAATTCAAAACTCCTAAAGTATTGTGCTACATGGAAATGACTGACACTTCTTTTGTACGACGTTGCATTGTTTTATTGCAGAAAAGTACCACTCTTGCAGAGGTTTAAGATGAAACTGAGACCTTTCTTTTGTTATGCATATGTGCATATAATGTTTGGTTTGTCGTTAATTTGACGTTTTCTAGGGGATCTTTGAAATTTTGGATTTAGTTCTTATAAGTGGAACATATGAAGGCCTACAAGCCCATCTTCCACAAAAATTTCGTCAAAAAGCATATGACCTTGCTAAGGAAATGCCCAATTTGCTGGAGTGGAAGCTGCATCCTCGTTCTAAAGTGTGGCCGGAGAAATTCAACCAACGGTGCCCTACGGTGGATGATATTTCCCTCTATATTCTCCCTGGTGATCATGAGAGGTTTGGTTTGCATCTGAATTTGGGGTTTCAATTTTTCCATTCAAAATTCCCTATTCCTTTGTTATTTATTTTCTTGTTATCCTTCTGCTGCAGATTCAGAAAGTGCTATCATTTGCTCGCAAATTTACTCATGAAGACAGATTCAGCATTGAGGAGCTCTTTGCTGGATGGTTGGGAATTGTTGATATTTTCCTCCAAACAATTGCCTACCCATTCTCAGGGTGAGTGCTTTGGTTGTATGGGATTACGGCTTAGTTTCTGGCCTTAAATTTTTTTACTAGCAATGTTTTGATAATATACGTGGGGATTCATGCTGTTTTGATCATCTTCAGTGTATGTCTCTCTTAATGCAGGAATACACAACTAGTTTTTCCTATGGGGAGTCTTTCAGTCTGTAGGAAAACACCATTCTTCTTCTTCTTCTCAACCTCCCGTAAGGACTTACCACTAAAGTGGCATCTCTGAGTTCACCGGAACCAAAACGGAGTAGTAGCCACAAAGGTAGCAGGTGTAGACCGTTCAAAATAAAATATGAAGATATTTTAGTCTTTGGACAACTCCCGGGAGGTGAACAATATTGAAAGTTTCAATTGTGTGCACCTACCGGGAGGTGTCCATAGACTAAACTATCTTCAAGTTTTATTCTTAAGGGTCTACACCTTCTACCCTTGTGGCTACATAGACGAAACCTAAATGTATGAGAAATGACGGTGATGGTTTGTCTTTGTTTTTTTTTATAAGGAAGCTGATTTAGTTGGGGGGAAATACTTTTCAGGGGAAAGCTAATATTCTAGAATAATGTATGAGGGGAAGTATTTAATAAAAATAATTGAAGCAACAACTTAAAATTCAATTAAACAAAATTCAAAACTCCTGCAGTATTGTGCTACATGGAAGTGACTGACACTTCTTCTGTACGACGTTGCATTGTTTTATTGCAGAAAAGTACCACTCTTGCAGAGGTTTAATATGAAACTGAGACCTTTCTTTTGTTATGTATATGTGCATATAATGTTTGGTTTGTCGTTAATTTGACGTTTTCTAGGGGGATCTTTGAAATTTTGGATTTAGTTCTTATAAGTGGAACATATGAAGGCCTACAAGCCCATCTTCCACAAAAATTTCGTCAAAAAGCATATGACCTTGCTAAGGAAATGCCCAATTTGCTGGAGTTGAAGCTGCATCCTCGTTCTAAAGTGTGGCCGGAGAAATTCAACCAACGGTGCCCTACGGTGGATGATATTGCCCTCTATATTCTCCTTGGTGATCATGAGAGGTTTGGTTTGCATCTGAATTTGGGGTTTCAATTTTTCCATTCAAAATTCCCTATTCCTTTGTTATTTATTTTCTTGTTATCCTTCCGCTGCAGATTCAGAAAGAGCTATCATTTGCTCGCAAATGATCTCATGAATACAGATTCAGCATTAAGGAGCTCTTTGCTGGATGGTTGGGAATTGTTGATATTTTCCTCCAAACAATTGCCTACCCATTCTCAAGGTGAGTGCTTTGGTTGTATGAGATTACAGCTTAGTTGCTGGCCTTAATTTTTTTTACTAGCAATGCTTTGATAATATACGTGGGGATTCATGCTGTTTTGATCATCTTCAGTGTATGTCTCTCTTAATGCAGGGATACACAACTAGTTTTTCCTATGGGGAGTCTTTCAGTCTGTAGGAAAACACCATTCTTCTTCTTCTTCTCAACCTCCCGTAAGGACTTACAACGAAAGTGGCATCTCTGAGTTCACCGGAACCAAAACGGAGTAGTAGCCACAAAGGTAGCAGGTGTAGACCGTTCAAAATAAAATATGAAGATATTTTAGTCTTTGGACAACTCCCGGGAGGTGAACAATATTGAAAGTTTCAATTGTGTGCACCTACCGGGAGGTGTCCATAGACTAAACTATCTTCAAGTTTTATTCTTAAGGGTCTACACCTGCTACCCTTGTGGCTACATAGACGAAACCTAAATGTATGAGAAATGACGGTGATGGTTTGTCTTTGTTTTTTTTTATAAGGAAGCTGATTTAGTTGGGGGAAATACTTTTAAGGGGAAAGCTAATATTCTAGAATAATGTATGAGGGGAAGTATTTAATAAAAATAATTGAAGCAACAACTTAAAATTCAATTAAACAAAATTCAAAACTCCTGCAGTATTGTGCTACATGGAAGTGACTGACACTTCTTCTGTACGACGTTGCATTATTTTATTGCAGAAAAGTACCACTCCTACAGAGGTTTAATATGAAATTGAGACCTTTCTTTTGTTATGCATATGTGAATATAATTTTTGGTTTGTCGTTAATTTTCCGTTTTCTAGGGGGGTCTTTGAAATTTTGGATTTAGTTTTTATAAGTGGAACATATGAAGGCCTACAAGCCCATCTTCCACAAAAAGTTCGTCGAAAAGCATATGACCTTGCTAAGGAAATGCCCGATTTGTTGGAGTTGAAGCTGCATCCTCGTTCTAAAGTGTGGCCGGAGAAATTCAACCAACGGTGCCCTACGGTGGATGATATTGCCCTCTATATTCTCCCTGGTGATCATGAGGGGTTTGGTTTGCATCTGAATTTCGGGTTTGAATTTTTCCATTCAAAATTCCCTATTCCTTTGTTATTTATTTTCTTGTTATCCTTCCGCTGCATATTAAGAAAGAGCTATCATTTGCTCGTAAATTTACTCATGAAGACAGATTCTGTATTAAGGATCTCTTTGCTGGATGGTAGGGAATTGTTGATATTTTCCTCCAAACAATTGCCTACCCATTCTCAGGGTGAGTGCTTTGGTTGTATGGGATTACAGCTTAGTTGTTGGCCTTAAATTTTTTTACTAGCAATGTTTTGATAATATACGTGGGGATTCATGTTGTTTTGCTCATCTGCAGTGTATGTCTCTCTTAATGCAGGAATACACAACTAGTTTTTCCTATGGGGAGTCTTTCAGTCTTTAGGAAAACACCATTCTTCTTCTTATTCTCAACCTCCCGTAAGGAGTCAGCACGAAAGTGGCATCTCTGAGTTCACCGGAACCAAAACGGAGTAGTATCCACAAAGGTAGCAGGTGTAGACCGTTCAAAATAAAATCTAAAGATATTTTAGTCTTTGGACAACTCCCGGGAGGTGAACACTATTGAAAGTTTCAATTGTGTGCACCTCCCGGGAGGTGTCCATAGACTAAACTATCTTCAGATTTTATTCTGAAGGGTCTACACATGCTACCCTTGTGGATACATAGACGAAACCTAAATGTATGAAAAATGACGGTGATGGTTTGTCTTTGTTTTTTTTTATAAGGAAGCTGATTTATTTGGGGGGAAATACTTTTAAGGGGAAAGCTAATATTCTAGAATAATGTATGAGGGGAAGTATT